>CM077152.1:105893940-106026440 GCA_039583875.1 Platanthera guangdongensis
CATCGCATTGCAACAGAATAAGATCCACAAAGAAGACTCAGCGTACAATGGTGTCAGAGTGTAGGACATTAAGGGCTCAAATCACATTTGTCATAATGAGTTCTCGTTATTCGGACTAACAAGCTCGACGGAAGTCGAGTGCTCAGATCATCCAGCGACAGAAGACAGCTCCGATTCAAGTTTGCTCTGAGTTGTGATCGCTTAGAAATATTCGAGCTCAGGTCGATGAATTCTGTAAGTTCAACTTCACACATTAGTCCAGAATACTTTCTCTGACTCAGGTCGATGAAGTTATTTATCAACTCGACGACTTGGAGCACAGAAATGGGACGTTTTTCACAGAAAACCAGTTAGCTGACTCAGGTCGATGAACTTGGTTCTCAGGTCGACGAACAAGAATTCCCAGGTCGACGAACATGATTTCTCTGGTCGATGAACTTTGATCTTAGGTCGACGAAATCTGTTTTTCTGGTCGACGATTCCTGTACAGTCCCAGACTTGGAATTTTTCCTCATTTTGTCCCTATTCTCTTGCAGTAATTCTGAATAATTAATGCTTATTTTATCTAAATATAGCCGTTAGTGGCAGCATTGGTTATGATCTTCATCAGGAATATTACTTGCCATTTTTAATGGGATAGTTGGGGAAACTCATTAATGAAATTATTCTTCAGCCGTATTTCATTCTACAGCCAGTCAGCATTCAATGTAGGAATTCAAAATTCAAAAGGAGAATACGACTGAAGATATAAAAGAGATTTTTTTTCTTTTCTGAAGACATGGTCTTGACAATAATACCCAAAGAAGATCTAGAGCCAAAATATTCTGAACCTTCATCTGTACAGAAAACAATTTGTTTTCTCCTTGACATTACTGAAGAAGAAGAAGAACAATCATCAAAAATCAAGAGTCTTCTTCACCCTTCATTCCAGAAGCTTTCAAGGACAACATATTCATTTTAGTCAGAAGTTCCTGCATCAATATTTTCAAGTCAAGGCTGAAGACAGAAGACCTACACCCTGAGCAAGGCTTCAATTGATTTTTGGAGAAGCCTTAACAACAGTAAATCCACTTGTCTTCTCTGTTGAAAAGAGAAAGAGAAGAAACCATCAATCTTTCTCCCCCCCTCTGTATATAGGGTTTATTAACTCCCTTCAAAAGTTTATTTTGGTTGTAAGTCTCCCTATCAAAAGACTTGAGTCGGTTTTTGAGCCTGTCAAAAATCTCAAAGGTGGCAGTCACCTGATCAAAACCTGCTAGTGGATTCCCACCAGGGTGGTAGAAGAGTGGATGTAACCAGGTTGGGGAACCACTATAAAAGTTCTTATGTTGTTTGGTTGCCCTTTTCTTTTTGTTCTTGTTGTTGCTGTGATAGATTAGGTTATGTGCGTTGTGATTAGATTAGATTAACTTAGGTTGCTATTGCTTTCTGGTAACCTTGGTATCTCTTATTTCATTACTCTAATATTATATTATAAACAACAAAAAGATTTCAAATTACTCTATTCACCCCCTTTAGAGTAAATCAGGTCTAACCCTATCTTTCAATTGGTATCAGAGCAGTTTCCTTTGGCTGCCCAAGCCAACCCTTGTACCAAAAGATCCTGTGTTAGACCTGATCTTTATTTCTCTTAGGTTTATTTATTACACAGAAAGGCACAGAATAAGGATTATGCAAGCACCAGACCTCCAGTCTGCAATTTAAATAAATTTGCAATCTAGAAGGTAAGAATCAGATTGTATATGAATTCCATTGATGAGGACATCTACAATTCCATTTTGACAGGTTCTCCTCAACCAATAGCTTCTACATCCACATCAACTTCAAGCACTCTTGCAGTTCCACCACCTGAGTGGACTGATGCTTAGAATAAAGCTAAAATAGCTGATGCAAAAGCTATGAATATACTGGCCCAGACCATGTCAGATGACATCTTCCAAAAGGTGGCTGAGTGCACCTCTACAAAACAATCTGGGACTCTCTCAACCAGATGGTTGTTGGCTCTGCAGATGAGAGAAAAGATAGAAGATCAACTCTCATCTCACATTATGAGAACTTCAAGAAAGATGAAGCTGAATCTGTTGGGGACATATACAATAGATTAATTGCAATTATCAGTGAATTGAAGACCTTGGACAAAGACATATCTCTCATAGAGGTGAATGACAAGATCCTAATGTGCTTCCCAGCTCATGGGATTCCAGGATCTGCCAATCAAGGAGGCTAGAAGTTTGAATGAGATTTCCACAGAATCTCTCCTGGGAAAGCTCAAATCTTATGAGCAGTTGATCAAATCCAGGGAAGCTGTAGAACAAAGGACTCCTCCACCAGCAAGAAAGGAGCAGAATATTGTATTCAATGCTGTAGAAGAGACTAAAGCTACAACAGTCAATGAAGAACTGACGAGTCTCTTTGCAAAGAGATTCTAAAATGGCTAGGAAGGACTTCAGGAGAAAGTCATCCAGAAATGATGACAAGCCCAGGTATGATAAAACTCCTACTAAAGAAATAGTGTGTTTTGGATGCAGGAAACAAGGACACTTCATCTCATAGTGTCCTGAGAATCAGAAGAAGGAGAGGATAAGAGAAAAAGATTCTAGAAGCAAGCAATACAACATGCCTTCCTCCAGCAAGTACAAAAAGAAGGAGAAGGGCTTTGTGGCTGAAACATGGAGTGACACAGAATGAATCCACATCTTCCAGCTCTAGTGAAGAGGAAGAAGAGGCCTAGGTAAGGGAAGTCTACCTCATGGCTATCAATAACTCTTGTTGCCCATTAGATGCTGAAGAAGAATCTGATAATGAAGAAGCTTCAGAATTAGAAGCTGATCAGGTACTATCATCATTTGATTATAGTTCTGATAGTTTTAAAATTGAATTCAAAACCATGCGTATAGATTTAATAACTCTGAAAAAGAAATCAAAATCCTTTGGGAAAGATTGTCTAATCAAGAAAATTTGATTTATGAAAATATTAAACTTAAAGATGAACTAACATTAGCTCAAGAGCAAATAATTTCACTAAAATCTGAATTAGCTGAGGCTAGGAAACTTGAAGAATCCTTAAATGGGAGAAGTATCAAGTTGATGGACATCACAAGCACAGTCAATGTCGGACTTAATGACAAGCTGGGCTTAGGTGCATCATCAAGCCAACCACCATTTATTCAGAAAAACATATTAACTACACCCATAAAATTTGTATCAGAAAAGGGAAAGGAAAAGTTGGATAATAATAATGTTAAACAAATTGAATCAAAACCAAAGAATAAGCAAAGAAAACAAAATAAGAAAAATCCAAATAAAAACAATGTTCAGCAGATTTCGTCAAGCGCAGATCGACGAAATATGTACAGTTCGTCGAACACCATTCGACGAACTCCAAACGCAAATGTATATAATAATTATTCATTGAACTACGATCGACGAAACCAGTATGGTTCGTCGACCAGAGATCGACGATTTTGTGGCTCAGAAAATGCCCTCTATCATTCTCTGAGTGGAGTTCGATGAACTCATCCCAATTCGTCGAACTCAGGTCGACAAACTCACCAAAATTTGTCGAATGCAGTTCAGTATAACAAAAATCTTAATTTTTCTAAAATTTATAACCAACCAAGAACATTTAATAATCAATGGATAATTCCACCTAGGAAATATCATCCTTTAGGATATAAAAGCCAACCTGAATGATCAATTATTTCCAGTTTTAGTTTTGTTATGTAAAGAAAGAAAGACCCAGGTAACCTGGGTCAGGAATGGATAATCTGTTCATTGCATGTGAAAAGACTATCCTACTATAGAGCAACAGTGGTAATCTGGACAGTGGCTATTCTAAGCAACATGGACTGGAAATAAGGCTATTCTAAGCACATGACCTTACCAAAAACATTATAAGGCAAAGCTAGGACCAAAAGTAAATTTGGTGACTCCAATTGTGGCCAGATTGAAGGTTATAGACAAGTCAAAGTTGGAGCTATCACCTTCAAGAATGTTGCATATATAAGTGGACTGAAACATAACCTTATCTTCATAAGTCAATTATGTGATGAAAGGTATCATGTATCATTTACTAAAACCTCATGTATTATTACTTTTTTAGAAAATCATGTAGTAATGACTGACACTAGAGTAGGAACATTTATATTGTTAACTTCTAGTCAGCTAAATCTGAAATTTGCCTGTTTAATTCAACTAGTAACAATAATGACCTTTGGCATAAGAGACTAGGTCATGTTAACCTAAAAAACATTGCCAAACTATCTAGGGACAACTGTAACACCCCATATCCGCCGCATAGCATATAGCAGTTGGTCCGGCCGGGGCACGACGCCATATACCACAGACATTCGGGTGGTTACTCAATGGAAACCATCCAACCAATCTAACGTCCTACACAGAGCATTCTAGCAGAAGCAGTTTAAATAGTTGCAATTAAAAGAACCCAGCAACAAGCATGAATGTCCACTAACAAGCCAAAAAGGAATGAAGTACATACACAAGTACTGGCCTTAAGGCATTATAAATGGTTTACTCTTATTACATGTTTTCCATACCACGGCACGCAGGCCGGTCATAAATGAACAAAAGCAAGTAAACACTCCAATTAGGCCTTCGAGGGTTGGCTTCGTAATTTGGGCTTTAGCCCGCTATTGACCGCTTGGTCCAGCAGCACCTGCAAGCAACAAACCACCGCACGGTGGCAAACAAAAGCAACGGTCAGCAATGCTGACCAAATTATAACGATCCCGCCCCAACTCGGGGCGGCGATGCTCCTTCCCTGCATTTTATTAGTATAATCAAGCAATATAGTAATATAACTACATCACAGGCGTAGGCTCGCACAACCACACTCCCAGTGCACTCAGGGCACATTCTCGGTGAACATGGTCAAAGCCCGCCGACTCACCACCATCCCTTTGGACGACCAAACAATGAGCAATTTGTCTTCCCGACATGGGTCACGGTAATTTAAACCATAGACCGCCAAAGACCCTCATCTATGGCAACGGCTCTAACCGAACGACATAGAATGGGTACGGTTCCATCTAACTCGTGCTCACATCGCAACGTTAATTTAAAACATATGCGCAGGTCAAATTCTCCGAGTCCCATTTCCATCACAAAATCACATAACCCGGTTATGTTCAAGTTGGCTCCCAGGCCACCAAGTTGGCAAGATCATGCATCGGCCAGTTTTCCGGGTGCACCTTAGGGTTAATGCCAAGGTTCCCTGTTGCAATCTACCACGTAGAAAACCCGAAAAACAAACATTCGCACGGAGTCTTCTCTGGCATTTATGCAATGCAACATCACTGATCCAGACCAACATGTCCGGATAGGCTTCACACATCATGCCTATGTCCGTTCTCGATTACGAACTCTACACAACGGGGACTTCACATATCTACCCGAAGGAACGCCTCCAACTCACCGCAAACTCGCGAGAGCGGGCTTCCTATGCAAAAGAAGGAGAGCTTCACGTGCTCAAGTAGAGAATCGTTACCATAGCGTCCTTCCTTGGCGCCATGGAAATGTAAGCGGATGAAAAAGCACAGCAATCTCCTTGCCTTCGTAGATCCGAAGTCGGCTCGTGATTTGAGCTCTAAAACTCCTCCAAAGACTGGACCTAGACTTCTTCTTCCTCCTTTTTCTCTCCCCTCTCTCTAGGATTTGGACAAAGAACTTACGGCAGAAAATAATGGTTTTGAAACCCTTCTCTCGGGTATAAACCCTTTCGGGATAACCACAGCCGTCGGATCCCACAAAAAGGGATGCACGGATACGATCCAGGTCTGACCTGGACAAATGGGGTTAAACACCGCATGGTACGCAAATCCGGAGCAAGACACGTCCGCGACAAATTAAATAGTGTCGGGACATTTAGTCAACTCCCGCCAAAACCCCTGTGTCGACACTCCGTTTCGACAGAGTTAAACACGCCACAAATGCGCCCCGTGCTCGATGATCGTCGAACCAAGATCGTCGACCACTGCCAGATCGTCGAACGGAGCTCTCTGGCCAAATCGTTGAATCCCGCAGCCAAATCGTCGAACGGAAATCTCTGGCCAAATTGTCGAACGCACGACCCGATCGTCGAGCCCACAGCCCGATCGTCGATCCCAGAAGACTGCCTGATCGACGAACACACGGCCCGATCGTCGAACGCAAGGCCCGATCGTCGAACGGAGATCGCTGGCCCAATTCATCGACCACAGAATAACGACAGATCATCGATCGCAGAATTGGGAACAGATCGTCTAGCGCTGCTCGACGATCGTCGAACCCAGATTTCTTCCGGATCGTTGCTAGATCTTTAAATGACCCGACATGCCCTGGGACACGTCCGTGTACCCTGCCAAATTCCAAATTTGGTACAAAAACGTCACCCGTCGCTCTTTTGAGTTTCGTGGCATTACAGCTCTCCCCCTCTTAAAAGAATTTCGTCCACGAAATTTCATAAAGGAAAGATAAGCACAAAACTAAAATTGTACCTGAGCAGAACAACTCCGGATACTCGTGAAGCATAGTCTGCTCTCGTTCCCAAGAGAGCTCTTCGCAACCGCAATTGTCCCAACGGACCTTAACCATCCTGATCTTTTTATTGCATAGCCGCTTGACTTCCGAGTCTTCAATCCGCACGGGCTTGACCTTTGTCGTCAACCCATTATCCACCGGCACTTGATCAACCGTGATCACTTGCGAAGGCTCTTGCACCGCCTTCCATAGCACCGATATATGGAATACATTATGTAGACCACTGAGCTACACAGATTGCTTCAACTGATAAGCCGCTTCGCCAATCCGCTCAAGAACCTCAAACGGCCCAAGGTACCTCGGGCTTAGCTTTTTCAAGCGTCGCACCCGCGAGACACCTTTGAACGGCTTGATCTTTAAGTACACCCAGTCGCCTACAGCGAACTCCACGTTCATGTGCTTGACATTATAGTACTTTGCTTGCCGGTCCTGAGCGATAAGCAATCTCTCCTGAATGGTTCGCACCAACGAAGTAGAATCTTCCACCTCTTGACGTTTGTACAACTTTGACTCACCCGTTTCCAACCTAGACAACGACGTGCGACATCTTCTAGAATAAAGGGCCTCGAAGGGGGACATTTGAATACTCGCCTGGTAGCTATTGTTGTAGGCGAATTCCACCAAATAAAGATGGTTTTCCCATTGCTTTCCAAAGTCCAAGACACACATGCGGAGCATGTCTTCCATAGTTCTATTGACCCTCTCGGTTTGCCCATCCGTCTGCGGATGGAAGGCTGTGCTAAAACTCAATTTTGTTCCCAACATTTGCTGCACAAGCCTCCAATCATTGGACGTGAACCGCCCATCTCAGTCACTCACGATGCTGCGGGGCACACCGTGGAGCCGCACTATGTTATCCACATATAACTTTGCCAACTTTTCCACCGGATCATCCTTCCTATGCGGAATGAAATGCGACACCTTTGTTAGCCGATCTACGACCACCCAGATGGCGTCATTTCCCTTTTGTGACCTTGGCAACCCGTGCACAAAGTCCATAGTGATTTCGTCGAATTTCCACTCCGGAATAGGCAAGGACTTCAGAAATCCTCTCGGCTTTTGGCACTCCGCCTTCACCAAGGTGCAAGTTTGGCACTTCGCCACGTAGAGCGCCACATCCTTCTTCAAACCCGGCCACCAAAATAGTTTCTTAACGCGCGGTACATCTTTGTGCTCCCCGGGTGAATCGAGTACTTGGTATGGTGTGCTTCGTACAACAAATCCGCTCGCAAATTGCCCACGCTTGGGACTCAAAGACGACCGTCTTTCCAAAGCAATCCATCCACAACTTCATATTGGGAATTTGACCCATCCAAAGCCTCTATCATGAGTTGCTTCATGTGGCCATCCAAATCCAAAGCCTGCCGAATCCGATCAGCCAGGTCATATTGAACTTCAGTCCAATTCAAGAGTGCTTCAGCACTTGACTGCTAATTTACACAAACAATCTCCAACGCCTCCAACTCCCGAACCAACCGCTCGTCATGAACCGGCAGCCAATTGGCTTGAGCTGGGGCCCGGCGACTTAACGCGTCTGCAACCGCATTACCTTTACTAGGCACGTAGTGGATCTTGAATGTATAGTCCCCTAGGAACTCCATCCATCTACGCTGTCGCATATTCAAATCTTTCTAATCAATCAAATACTTCAGGCTCTTGTGATCGGTGTAGATATCAATCTTCACATCGTACAAATAATTCCTGCACAACTTCAAGGCAAAAATCACGGCCGCTAACTCCAAGTCATGGACCGGATAGTTCCTCTCGTGCACCTTCAGCTGTCTCGAGCCATATGCTATAACGCTTCCATACTGTAACAGCACACAACCCAAACCACTGGCCGAAGCATAGCTATAAATCTCATAACCTTCGGTCCCACTCGAGAAACTCAGCAAAGGAGCCGTGGTCAACCGACATTTCAGCTCCTCAAAAGCTCGCACGCACTCTGGCGTCCAAACGAACTTCTGCTCCTTCCTCGTCAAAGTAGTGAGAGGTAACGCTATCCGCGAGAAGTTCTCTACGAAGTGCTTATAATAACCGGCAAGCCCCAGAAAGCTCCGGACTTCCGCTACCGTAGAAAGCTCAGGCCACCCCCGTATCGCAACAATCTTCACCGGATCCACTGCAATACCTTCCCCACTCACTATATGACCGAGGAACGCCACTGAGGACAACCAAAACATACACTTAGAGAACTTGACGTACAATTGATTCCTCCTTAGCGTCTCCAAAACCAAATGAAGATGCCTGAAGTGATCTTCCTCACTCTGCGAGTACACCAAAATATCGTCGATGAAGACGATCATAAAATGGTCCAAGTACTCCCTGAATGTCCTGTTCATCAAATCCATGAACACTGACGGCGCATTAGTCAGCCCAAACGGCATGACCGTAAACTCGTAATGACCGTATCTCATACTGAACGCTGTCTTCGGGATATCACTCTCCCTTATTCGTAGCTGATAGTACCAGGACTTGAGGTCCAACTTTGAGTACACCGTCGACCCGACTAACTGATCGAATAGATCATAAATCCAGGGGATCAGATACTTGTTCTTTTCCGTCAACTTGTTGAGCTCCCGATAATCAATACATAGCCTCAAGCTTCCGTCCTTCTTCTTAACAAAGAGGACCGGTGCGCTCCAAGGCGAAGAACTTGGACGCACATACCCTTGCTCCAACAACTCTTGCAGTTGAACCTTCAGCTCCACCATTTCCTTAGGCGCTAGCCGATATGGAGAGCATGACACAGGCTTTGCACCTGGTATGAGCTCTATCGTAAAATCTATCTCCCTCTGCGGTGGGGCTCCCGGAAGATCGCTAAGGAACACATTAGGGTACTCCGATACCACTGAAATACTGTCCAACGCGGGCTTAGGCTTCGCAACCTCCACTAGTGTAAAGAACAGTTCTGCACCAGCATGAACCACCTTCACCACCTGAAGAGCAGATATCAACATCTTGCTCAACCCATTCAAGCCCGTGAAAGTCGTCACACGACTTGCTCCTAGCTTGACTTCCTTGCTACCACAATCAATATAGGCTCGCTGCTCCGAAAGCCAGTCCATGCCAAATATAACGTCGAATTCCACTAGCGGCAATAACGACGCTTGCAAATGGAACTCCTGGCTCCCAATTCGAACCTTCACGCCACAGACTCTATCTGCATGCTTCGAATACCCATTGGGCAACAACACATCCAACTTGTCCTTCGCCATCGAAGAAGGTACTCTGATGCGCGATATGAATCCTTCGGACAAGAAGGAGTGTGAAGCTCCCATATCGAAGAGTGCTCTTGCCAGATTTTCACAATTCAAAACAAATCCGAAACAAGCAGTGGTAAGGTAACATGTGCATAACAAGTATTTAAAAGATTAACTTGCTATAAATTTAAATTTTACCTGTCACCACATCTGCCTGTTTGATGGCCTCCTGTTGGCCAAGATTATAAACCCTCGGTTGGGCCGGAGCATAATGGGACACGGTTGACTCCACCGCCTTGCCCTTCTCTTCATAAGTTGCTCCCGTCTTCCTTTCGGATTTGGGACGTCCCCTCCAGCAATCGCGGGCAAAGTGCCCCAGCTTCCCACAAGTAAAACATGCACCCGGGGTCCGACCCGTAGTCGCCCCAGAAGCACCTGAAGAAGGAGCTGGACCCGAAGTCCTAGACTTCTTAAAGAACCTTTGATAGCCGGACTTTGAAGTAGTCGACAATTTGAACCCAGACTTCTTATCACCAATGCTCTTCTTCGCTTGAACATTATTCATGTCCTTCTCCAAGGACCGGGTCGTGTTGACCAAGGTCAAGAAACCCTGCGTCATCGGCCCCAAGACTAGTAGCCTCAAATCATCTCTCAACCCTGTAGAATCGATTCGTCTTGTGCTCCTCATCCACGATGGTGGAGCTAGCATACCGACTCAATCGAGTAAACTCGTGGAGATATTCATCCACGCTACTATCTCCTTGAACCAACTTCAGGAACTCGTTCTCCAAAGTTATCCTCTATGTCGAAGGGAGGTACCTAGCCAAGAACAGTCTCGAGAACTCCTCCATCGAGACGTCTATAAGTTTCCTACCTCTCAATAGATGCAGCTCCAATCCTTCCCACCACAATCTCGCTTCACTGACCAGAAGGAACGTAGCAATAGTGGTCATCTGCCACTCCTCCGTCTCCATCGCTGTCAAGACTCTCTTCACATGGGAGAGCCAGTCTTCAGCTTGAGATGGGGTTCCCAACCCCGAGAATACTGGAGGATTAAAGCTCATGACATATTTGAGTTGTCTCTCGGTTGCCCTCCTTGGCGCCAACGGCTCAACTACTACCTGCTCCACTCTTCTCGGCTCAACCTCTGGAAGAGGTTCCTGCTCAATTGCAGGAGCGGGCCGCTGTATTTGTCTTGCAGGTTGCGCATTAATCATGGCAAACACTGCTTCGGCAACCAATCGTATGGTCTCAGCCGATGGAGGTGTTGCAGGAGCATCATTTGGTGCACTGCTAGCCTCAGAAACTCGACGTTCCGACGGCCCAGCACCGCTTCTGGTCACCTATAGTGGTACAAAACACCGTTAAGTGACCAAACAATATTGCAAACAGCAATTATAGGAACACGCAGGTTCCCCAAACACGTGTATTTTCATTCCTAAGTGGACGTTCATGGGTTCTTTTATTATTATAACGATGACGCACACACATGTGCTCACCACCCCTTAAAAAGAATTCGTGCACGAATTCAGTTTAAGCCTGTCCGAGACCAGTAGATTGATACCAAATTATAACACCCCCTATCTGTCGTATAGCATATAGCAGCAGTTCCGACTGGGGCCCGACGCCATATACCACAGACAGACTGGGTGGTTACTCAATGGAAACCATCCAACCAATCCAACGTCCTACACAGAGCATTCTAGCAGAAGCAGTTTAAATAGTTGCAATTAAAAGAACCCAGCAACAAACATGAATGTCCACTAATAAGCCAAAAAGGAATGAAGTACATACACAAGTACTGGTCTTAAGGCCTTGCAAATGGTTTACTATTATTACATGTTTTCCATACCACGACACGCAGGCCGGTCATACATGAACAAAAGAAAGTAAACACTCCAATTAGGCCTTCGAGGGTCGGCTTCGCAATTTGGGCTTTAGCCTGCTATTGACCGCTTGGTCCAGTAGCACCTGCAAGAAACAAACCACCGCACGGTGGCAAACAAAAGCAACGGTCAGCAATGCTGACCAAATTATAATCGATCCTGCCCCCAACTCGTGGCGGCGATGCTCCTTCCCTGCATTTTATTAGTATAATCAAGCAATATAGTAATATCACTACATCACACGCGTAGGCTCGCACGGCCACGCACCCCGTGCACTAAGGGCACATTCTCGGTGAACACAGTCAAAGCCCGCCTACTCACCACCATCCCTTTGGGTGGCCAAATAATGAGCAATTTGTCTTCCCGGCATGGGTCACGGTAATTTAAACCATAGACCACCGAAGACCCTCATCTATGCCAACGGCTCTAACCGAACGACATAGAACGGGTACGGTTCCATCTAACCCGTGCTCACATCGCAACGTTAATTTAAAACATATGCGCAGGTCAAACTTCTCCGAGTCCCGTTTCCATCACAAAATCACATAACCCGGTTATGTTCAAGTTGGCTCCCAGGCCACCAAGTTGGCAAGATAACGCATCCGCCCAGTTTTCCGGGTGCACCTTAGGGTTAATCCACAAGGCTCCCTGTTGCAATCTACCACGTAGAAAACTAGAAAAACAAACATTCACACAGAGTCTTCTCCCTCATTTATGCAATGCAACATCACCGATGCAGACCAACATGTCCGGATAGGCTTCACACATCATGCCTATGTCCGTTCTCGATTACAGACTCTACACAACGGGGACTTCACATATCTACCCGAAGGAACACCTCCAACTCAATTCAAACTCGCGAGAGCGGGCTTCCTATGCAAAAGAAGGAGAGCTTCACATGATAAAGTAGAGAATCATTACCCTAGCGTTCTTCCTTGGCGCCATGGAAATGTAAGCGGATGAAAAGCACCGCAATAACTTTGCCTTCGTAGATCCGAAGTCGGCTCGCGATTTGGAGCTCTAAAACTTCTCCAAAGACTGGATCTAGACTTCTTCTTCCTCCTTTGCTCTCCCCTCTCTCTAGGATTTAGACAGAAGTTACGGCAGAAAATAATGGTTTTGAAACCCTTCTCTCGGGTATAACCCTTTCGGGATAACCACTGCCGTCGGATCCCACAAAAATGGATGCACGGATATGATCCAGGTCTGACCTAGACAAATGGGGTTAAACACCGCATGGTACGCCAATCTGGAGCAAGACACGTCCGCGACCAATTAAATAGTGTCGGAACATTTAGTCAACTCCCGCCAAAACCCCTGTGTTGATACTCCGTGTCGACAGAGTTAAACACGCCACAAATGCGCCCCGCGCTCGACGATCGTCGAACCAAGATCGTCGACCACTGCCAGATCGTCGAATGGAGCTCTCTGGCCAAATTGTCGAACGCAGCAAAATCGTCGAACGGAAATCTCTGGCCAAATCGTCGAACGCATGGCCCGATCGTCGAACCCATGGCCCGATCGTCGAACCCAGAAGAGTGCTTGATCGACGAACATACGTCCTGATCGTCGAACCCACGGACCGATCATCGAACGGAGATCGCTGGCCCGATTCGACAACCGCAGAATAATGACAGATCGTCGACCGCAGAATTGAGACCTGATCGTCGAGCGCTACTCGACGATCGTTGAACCCAGATTTCTGCCTGATCGTTGCTAGATCTTTGAACGACCCAGACACGCCCTGGGACATGCCCGTGTCCCAGGCCGTGTACCCCTGCCAAATTCCAAATTTGGTACAGAAACGTCACCCGTCGCTCTTTTGAGTTTCGGGGCGTTACAACAACCTTGTTAGAGGATTGCCTTCTTGGTCCTACAAGAAGGAAATCCTTTGCAGGGCTTGTCAATTAGGCAAGCAAACTAAAAGTAGTTTTAAATCATTAAACAAAAGTGACTCACCTAGGATATTGTACTTACTACATATGGACCTTTTGGCCCTATAACAGTACAAAGTCTCAGAGGTAAATCTTATACTTTAGTGATTGTAGATGACTTCTTTAGATTCACTTGTGTTTTCTTTCTGAGATCTAAGTCTGATAACTTCAAAGTTCTTACAGATTTTCTCAAGAACATACAGATTGAGTACTCTACTGCAGTTGTATTGATCAGAAGTGATCATGGTACTGAGTTTGATTCTCTTCTTATACAAGAGTTTTGAAGGAAGGAAGGTATCAGACATTGCTTCTCAGCTCCTAGAACACCTGATCAAAAGTAGTTAGCTGAACTCAGGTCGATGAACTTGGTTCTCAGGTCGACGAAAAAGAATTCCCAGGTCGACGAACATGATTTCTCTGGTCGACGAACTTTGATCTTAGGTCGACGAAATCTGTTCTCTGGTTGACGATTCCTGTGTAGTTCCAGACTTGAAATTTTCTCTCATTTTGTCCCTATTCTCTTGCAGTAATTCATGAATAATTAATGCTTATATTCTCTGAATATAGTCGTTAGTGGCAGCATTGGTTATGGTCTTCATCAGGAATATTACTTGACATTTTTAATGGGATAGTTGGGGAAACTCATTAATGAAATTATTCTCTAGCCGTATTTCATTCTCCAGGCAGTCAGCATTCAATGCAGGAATTCAAAATTCAAAAGGAAAATATGACTGAAGATATAAAAGAGATTTTTTTCTTTTCTGAAGACATGGGTCTTGACAATAATACACAGAGAAGATCTACAGCAAAAATATTCTCAACCTTCATCTGTACATAAAACAGTTTGTTTTCTCCTTGACATTACTGAAGAAGAAGAAGAACAATCATCAAAAATCAAGAGTCCTCTTCAACCTTCATTCCAGGAGCTTTCAAGGACAACATATTCATATCAGTCAGAAGTTCCTAGATCAACATTTTCAAGTCAAGGCTGAAGAAAGAAGGGCTACACCCTGAGCAAGGCTTCAATTGATTTTTGGAGAAGCCTTAACAATAGCAATTCCACTTGTATTCTCTGTTGAAAAGAGAAAGAGAAGACACCATCAATCTCTCTCCCCCCTCTATATAAAGTTTATCAACTCCCTTCAAAAGTTTATTTTGGTTGCAAGTCTACTGATCAAAAGACTTGAGTTAGTTTTTGAGCATCTGATCAAAAGCTCAAAGGTGGCAGTCACTTGATCAAAACCTGCTAGTAGATTCCTACCAGGGTAGTAGAAGAGTGGATGTAACCAGGTTGAGGAACCACTATAAAAGTTCTTGTATTGTCTGGTTGCCCTTTTCTTTTTATTTTTGTTGTGGCTGTGATAGATTAGGTTATCTATGCTGTGATTAGATTAGATTAACTTAGGTTGCTATTGCTTTCTCGTAACCTTAGTATCTCTTTTTTCATTACTCTGTGAAAGTGAGCTGTTAGATCAGGAATACTCTAGAGGGGGGGGGGGGGTGAATAGTGTATTCGGGGTTTATAAAATTTTCTTCTGATTTAATCTAGTGCAGGAACAAAATCAAAACAATAATCCTAACAAAACAGCCACAACACAAAAAAAACAAAAGAAAAGGGCAATCCAGATAACACAAGAATTTATAGTGGTTCCCCTAAACTTGGGTACATCTACTCTTCTACCACCCTGGTAGGAATCCACTCAGATTTTTGATCAGGTGCCTGACACCAATGATCTTTTGATCAGGTGCTCAAAAACCAATCCTCAAGTCTTTTGATCAGGTGACTTGCAACCAGGAATAACTTTTGAAAGGAGTTATAACCCTTTATATAGTGGGGGAGAGAGATGATTGTGTCGTCTCTTTCTCAATATACAACTAAGAAGACTTGTGGATATTTATTTTAGCATAGGCTCCCCATGAGGTATAGAATGGTTCAGAGAGATGGAGCCTTGCTGCAGGATCATAGGCCTTCAGTAGTACAACCTTGATCTGCAGCTGTTTAGGAACTTCTTTGACAGATAGTGATGTAGTTGTCCTTTAAAGTATCCTGGAGTGTTGAAGACAGAAGACTCTTAATTTTGATTTGGTGTTCTTCTTCTTCAGACAGCTGATGATCTTCAGGTCTAGGTCTTCTTGAGTTGCTGTATCAGAATTCAGAAAGAGAGAGCAGAGATTTTCTTTGTTGTAGACTGATTGTGTATCACTTGTCCTATCTATCTGTATTCTACTGTCTGTCGTCTGCTATCATTAGGAAAGGAGGGAAAACTTATTTTATATTTCCTGTCAAAAATTCTCTTTCGAAATTTGAAATCCTCTGCAATCAATGATGACGGCCTTGAGAATAAACGACATTGAATTATTTCCCCAACTGTCCCATGGAAAAACGACAAGCAATAATCCTAGAGAAGACCATAATCAATGCTCTGTCTAACGGTTATATTCCAGAGAATATTTGAGCACTAATTACTCAGGAATTATTGCAGTAAGAAGGGGACAGAAGGATGGAAAATAACTAAGTCTGGATTCGTCGAACTGATAACAGAAATCGTCGAGCTGAGTCCACAGTTCGTCCAGCTGAGTTGCTGTGTTCGTTGACTAGATGACTACTGTTCGTCGAGCTGAGTTCCAAGATCGTCGAGCTGAGAGTAGAACTATATTCTCTAGAAACTTTGCCTTTTCTGCATATGGAGTTCGTAGAGCTGATAACTGGTTTCGTCGACTGAAGTTCAGTAAAGTATTTCTGGACTTAGAATAATTTCAGATGCTTCTGGATGAAAGTGTTGAAGTGAAGTATCCAGAATTCGTCTACCTAAGAATTGGTTTCGTCGAGTTGAGGACCACTTAAATGCTGCTGGATAACTCTAGCTATTGTGGTCACAGTTCGTCGAGCTGAGAATCAAGTTTGTCGACCAAAGTCTGACTCTGGACTTAGAATAAAGAGATGTTTTCTGATCTTGAAGTGTTGAAGTATAGTGTCCAAAGTTTGTCGACCTGAGTACCAAGTTCGTCGACCTGAGTCTAGAGAACATTTGAAGTTGGAATGCTGAAGATAGTCAAGAAATCGTCGACCTGAGAATGAAGTATAGCTATTGTGCTCAGCTTAGAGAATTTTCTCTGAGATCGTCAAGCTGAGCACGACTATCGTCAACCAAAGTTCGACGAACGTCAAACTCATTTTACTTGGTCTTTAGAAAAACTCTAAGTCTTGAGTCTCTGACAGTCTTGTTGATAGCTGGTCCATATGATGTTGATTCTAAGAACTTGACCTAGACTCTAGGACACAACCATGACCCTGGCTATACATGGTGGGTCATATGATCCTAACTTAGTGAACCTATCCCAAATCTTACTAGGGTTACAATACTCTGATATTATAACATAAACAGCAAAAAGATTTCAAATTACTCTATTCACCCCCCTGTAGGGTAAATCAGGTCTAACCCTATCATCCAGTAATGACAGTAACGTATTGTCAGTCTTTGTCCTCCTTATAACACCCCTAGTAATTATATAGAATATAATAGAAGGTCCGGTCGGGGCCCCACGCCATATTCCATGGACAGTCAGTGGAGTTATGTATTGAATCCAAAATTCAATAACGCATCCTAACTTAGAGTGCATTCTAGTGGAAGTATTTTAAGATTTTACAAAGAACCCAACCATGAGAATGTCCACTAGCATAAAACAAGAATGATAAACCAAATACACAAATAGTATTGGCCTTAAGGCCTTACAAGGTTTAATCAATTGTTAATGTCTTACATACTTCGACTTGCAGGCCGACCACACATGAAACGAAAATAAAGACAAGCAACTCGCTTTGGCCTTCAAGGGACGGCTTAGCAACCATGAGCTTTAGCCCACTATTTACTGGCCTTCAAGGTGCGTTTTAGCAACCATGAGCTTTAGCCCGCTATTTCCTGCTCGGCTCAGCTGAACCTGTACGAAAACATTCCAACTAAAGGATGGCAAACATGGAAACAGTCAACATTATCTAACCAAATTATAATGACCCCACACCTCACTCGTTGTGACGGTGCTTCTTCCCTGCAGGCATTTAGCGTAAATATACAATGACAAACAGCACGTGCAAATTAAGCACCATTCATCACAGACATTGGTACGACTGACCATACGTCCCGTGCACTCATGGAACAAATACAGTGTGCTGAGATTCAAGCCCCACCTCCGTGCCTAAGATGGTAACTTTGAGCATTTCTAGTCTTTCCGGCCATAAGCCTAAGACTCACCCTATGCTATGGTAAAGTCATACTGAGATTCAAGAAACCGACTCCCTCCAAGACGATCAACATAAGGTTGGGTATAGTTCAACTCTTTCCCACTGCTCGATTTGCGAGGTGCAATAAGCCATGATGTGGTTTGGCCTCCCCTTTCCCATTCACAACAGTACATATCTCTTATATGTATTGAGGCTAGCTCTCACAGCTATCTTAGAAGAGCCGCTCGGGCTCTCTGCTCATTACAATGGCCCCCAAGTCTCCAAGAGACATTCCTAAACATAATGGTCCCCTAAGTCTCTAAGAGAAAGGCCTCAACAATCAAATTGGCCATCAGGTCTCCACGAGACAGGACTTAGAAACAAACGCTCACTGGGAGCTACCGCCGTGCGGTAGAGGACAGACTATCGCTTCTTCCCTCCAAACAGGTGTTTTCTTGGAGTCCTTCACCAGTACTCTCTTTGCAGCAACCGACACACCCCGCTACTCTGAAAACCGCACGTTTAACATGGAGTCTTCTCCGACATACAAACAACCATCACCAACCCATACCGACCCATCTGGATGGGCTTCACACAACATGCTTATTCCATACTTTGCTTCCGGATTCTAAATGCAAAGACAACAAGGATATACGGATCGAGCCATAGGGAGAATCGCTTCCTCGAGTTTGTGGTGCATCTACCCTCACATGCCAAAAAAGGACTTCACATGTCCAAGGAAGAGGATCGTTACCCTTGAAGTTCGTTTCGGCACCATAGAAGAGATTTTAGCTGGATGGAAATGACCGCTATGGCTTTGACTTTGTAGATCCGGACTCGTCTCGTGGATCAAAACTCCGAAACTCTAACGGTGGTGAGATCTCCTTTGTTTGAATCTCCTTCTCCCTACTCCAGCCGCTCAAAACAAACCCTAAAAAGAAATGATGTGAAAACTCCCCATCATAGGCTTTTAAACCGAGCTACCGCCACACGGTAGCTAGCTTCCGTCGCGCGGTACCCTCAAACGATGACTTGTTCTGCAATCCACCACCTAAAACCTTCAATAACATGTTAACATGTGTCTGTGTAATAACTGCTCTACTATCGCTCCACGATAACTTACTATCGTCGAGCGATAGTTGCTTCATCTCGTAACCAATGCAGAAATTACAAAAGCACAGCTACCGTCAGTGCCAGCCCTACTGCTGTGCGGTATCTCACTGATAGCTTTGCTAAATAAATCAGCCTTGTTACTGCCATGCGGTAGCGACCTACCGCAGCGTGGTAGCCGATGTGTTGTGTCAACCCGCCGCTCTCAACGCTCTCAACGCCTAGTGCTACCATGCGGTTACAACCTACTGCTGCGCAGTAGACAATGCGTCACGTTAAAATGTCATTCTCGACACCCTTAATCCCCGTCTCTACCACTACACGGTATCACTACTTCCATGCGGTACCTACCTGAGAGCTCTGCCAAATAAATTGGTCATGTAATTGTAAGCGATAACCCTACCGCCGGGCGGTATCTTAAGAAACCATTTCCTGCCTCAGGAAACTTGGGGCATTACAAATCTGCCCCAATTTTAGAATTTTGTCCCAAAATTACAACACGCAGGAAATTATAGAAGTAACAACATTATAATGTGTACCTCAAAGGAATAGCTCAAGGAACTCCTCCCTCATGGTTTGCTCCCTCTCCCAAGATATTTCCTCTTGGCCACAGTTGTGCCGACAGACCTCCACCATCTTGATAGACTTATTTCGAAGTTGCTTGACTTCTGATCCTTCGATACGAATGGGCTAGACCTTCGTTGTCAACCCACCAACAATCGGCACCTGATCCTCCACAACCACCTGCGTAGGCTCCAGCACTGCCTTACATAATACTGATACGTGTAATACGTCAGGTAGACCACTTAGTTTTTTTGAAAGCTTCAATCGATAGGCGACTTCACCAATGCGCTCTAAGATCTCAAACGGCCCAAGGTATCTCAGACTTAGCTTTTTCAAACTTTGAATCCTTGATACACCCTTGAACGATTTGATCTTTTGAAAGAAATTGTACCTAATCAGCTAGAGGGGGGGGGGGGGTGAATAGGTGACCTTATCTTTTTAAACTTTTAGGCAGATTTAATCACAGAATTATAAATACTTCTTCACAGCAATTCAGCACAGCAATCACAGAATCACACACACAGAGTACACACAGTTTTATAGTGGTTCCCCAAGGTCTGGGTACATCCACTTTCCCCCTTCGCCTATCTAGTAGTGTACTACATTTGGCCAAACTCCTCCACTATTCCTCATATCCTCAGATCTTACACTCAGAACCCCAACCAGGTTCCTACAACTCAGGCCCAAGGCCCTACCACTCAGTCTTCACAAAGACCTACACTCAGCCTTCAACAAGGCCTACACTCAGCCTTCAACAAGGCCTATACTCAGAGAAATGAATCTCCTACACTCAGGTACACATACCCTACCACTCAGCCTTTATAATTTCAGGCTTACAACTCAGATCCCTAAGGATCCTACAAGAAATTAAAAATACAATGTGTAAACCTACAACTCAGAATGAGAGAGAAGAGTTGTCTGGTTTCTTGAAGAGTTATTGGAAGAACATTGCTGAGATCAACCTCCCTTGGCTTCCTTCAAAGCTTCTTGAATGTAGAACACAGTAGGGTTGATACTCTATGCAGCTGATCTTAAATCACTGCTAACTTAAGAATCAGATCTCAGTCTGAAACTTTCTTCACAGCCTGGTTCCACAGCTGTCTTCTTGGAAGGAGCTCTCTCTCTCTCCAACTTCTTAGATCTTCACTTGAAGGACTTCTTCTAGTTGTGTTGTACTTCAATTATTCATTGATCACTCACTGATTGCTGACAGAATAAGCCTTTATATAGGCTTTCTTCATGGTGACCGGCTGATCCGGTTTCTAACATCTTTCTGACAGCTCTGACAGTTGCAGTAGACCGGCTGGAATGGCAGCTGTCAAGTCATCCAGTCACTTCTTGAATTTTCTGTAACTGTCTGAAAGTGTCGAGACAGTCAGTGTTTAAGTGTCGACACTTATAGACTAAGTGTCGACACAAGTATACTAAGTGTCGACACTAGCCTTCAAGGTGTCGACACAACTTCTTCTGTTATAGAAATTTCTTCTCGACACTGCTTCTTCAACATGTGTCGACACTGATATTGTGTGTCGACACAAATCCTTGTTCTTTAGTACTTAGTTGAATTCTTGTAAGTGTCGACACAACTCTTTTGTGTCGACACATCTTCTTGTGTTGATACTTGCTGAGTGTCGACACATTTTCTTAGTGTCGACACATGCCTTCTATGTTGATACTTGCTGAGTGTCGACACTTCTCCTTGTGTCGACACATTCTTCTTGTGTTGAGACTTTGGCTGAGTGTCGACACATCTCATTTGTGTCGACACTTGTACTTAGACTCTGTTGAAATTTGCTGAGTGTCGACACAGCCTCCAAGTATCGACACTTTCTTCATGTGTTGAGTCTTCTGCTGTGTGTCGACATATTCTTCATTATGTCGACACTTGTACATTGAATTTGTTGAACTTTTGCAGAGTGTCGACACAGCCTCCAAGTGTCGACACTTTCTGATGTCGACAAAGTTCCTCTGGGTGTCGACACTGCTTCTCAGTGTCGACACAGCTTCTCTGGACAGTTCTTCATTGAGTGTCTACACAACCTGTATGTGTCGACACTTTACTTCTGGTGTTGACTCTGCATCCCTGGTGTCGACACAATTACTCCAAGTGTCGACACTGCTTCTCTAGGTGTCGACACAAGTCTTCTTAAGTGTCGACACTTTTCTTCTGGGTGTCGACACATGGATTTAGAAACTTTTCAGCTTTCCCTGCAAATACTTAACCTGCATAACTAAACTCAAAACACATAAAATACATTTTGATGTATATCATTGAGTAGGGTGAGGCTTCTTCAAATCAGGTACATATTTTTCCAATGTACCCAACAATCTCCCCCTATTTGGAGAAGTCATAACCCTTAGTCAATGATATACACCATACATAACAAATTTACAGTATGATGTAAAAACAGGATTATATAACAGGGTAAGTACATAAACATGTATAATCAAAACATGTATACACAAATATCTCAGAACAGTAATGTAATAGATTTAACATATATCACATTGTTCTAACAACTTCAACATATTCATTATTCAGAAGTTTACAGAAAGTTTTAATACAAGTGATTACACATAGTAAACTTAAGAAAAATTCTATCCTATTGCTGCTCAAGCTCCTTGATCACAATGCCCTTTCCTGATTGTATCTTTGCTTGGACTGGGGCTTCAGCATCTTCAGCAGCAGCAGACTTCTTTCCTTTAAGATCCTTCTTTTTCAAATCTTCAGCCTTGATCTTTTGCCTTTCAAAGTAATGATAAGGCTTGGAAAGTACTTGCTAGGCTCCTGGGCAGTAGGAGGTAGCTTTCCCATCTTAGCCTTTCTTCTATATTGCACAATTGCCTCTTACCTGGTCTCATGCTTCCTCCACTCCAGTTCAGAATACCACTTGTTTCTATTCTGGATATTGTCCTTGGCAGCCTTCCATGCAGTCAAGATAATATTCCTGGAAGTGGGGCTCCACTGTTCAAAATCAGGCCTAAGTTCAGCTTGCTCCCTGAATCTCTTCTTAGACAATTGAGTCTCTTGTTCTTTCTGCAAAGCTTCTTGTTCTTTCAGTATAG
The DNA here is from genome assembly GCA_039583875.1 of Platanthera guangdongensis. Taxonomy (NCBI): domain Eukaryota; kingdom Viridiplantae; phylum Streptophyta; class Magnoliopsida; order Asparagales; family Orchidaceae; genus Platanthera; species Platanthera guangdongensis. The sequence continues at coordinate 105,916,460 of CM077152.1, forward strand.
CCTCTGGCACTGGCTGAACCACTTTCTCTATGATGACCTTCTGAATTCCTCAGGAGGGATATACATTGATTGTATGTCTTGATGTACCATATCAAAGTCTGGTGGAGGGTATATTACTTGAGCCACTTCAGCTTGCTCCCCTCAAAGATATGCAGGATTAATCCCAGACTCTGCAACATTGTCATCATCACATAATGGAGGATATCCAAGGGTGGCTCTGATGGAATTTGAAATCCATTTTGCATGATCAGAGCCTGCTTTGACTAACACCCTCTCCCCCTTTATGACTTCTCTTTCAATGTGATCCCTCAGATCATCTTTATGAAATCTTATTTGATGATTCAGATAATTAACTCCATCCTTATAGAAGGGTTTGAACTTCTGAAGTTGTTCAGTTATGGCCTTCTTAGAGTCTTCAAGAACAGTCTTAAAAGCAGTGATGTGCTCTTGGAACTTCTTATCAAACTCTTCCTAGGCAGTAATCCTTGCTGTAGTTTGAGCAGTAGCCAGATTCTGCATCTCAGTGACTATCACATTGTGTGATTCAATCAAATTGTCATTCATTCTTATCTGGTTTTCCAGGACATAGCCTTGCTTTACTGCCAGGTCTTCAATTTGTTTCTTGATATTTTCTTGATGAGTAGCCAAAAGACTACTGCATTCCCTCCCTTTATGGAAGCAGTCAGTCATCTCTTTCTTGTTCAGATACATTTCAAATCTGATTGACTTGATATCTTGGGCCAGATCAAATTGCAGATACTTATGCCCTTCATCCATAGAAGATTACAAAGCTTGTCTTTGCTCATCCATCTTAATCTGCAATGCAACCATCAGAGAACTGAAATCAGTAGATGGTGCTGGCTGTGGTGCAGGCTGTAGTGCAATTGTTTGTAAAGCCTTCTTATATGTCTGGCTCCTCCTCTTGAAAACTTGAAATTTTCTCTTCTTGGCTATTGCAGCCTCTTTATCCTCTGATGCAGATGTGCTATCAATGTTAACTCTATCCTTAGGACTTGGAGGTAACTCCTTCTCAGTCCTTGGTGGTTGCTCAGCTTCCTTTTGCTTCTCAGTCTCTTTGCCTGCAGTTTCCTCTATATTCTCCACTTGCTCCCCCTCAATAATTACCTTCTCCCCCTCATCAGCAGCTTTTTCCACTTCAATGTCAGTTTGAAGAAGGTCAGGGAACAGTTCTTCCAAAGTAAATTCCTGTTGAGGATGAGGTGGAGAATTTCTTATATCATCAACAACTTGATCAGCAAGAGAGGTGTCCTCCATGACAAAATCTTGGAGTTGACTAGGAATCTGAGTTTGTTGATTAACATCAGACAATCTGTCAGTCATATCTTCATTTTCAATAAAGAAATCTAATTGGTTGATTTCAGTTATTACCTCAAGTATGGTCTGAGTAGCTTGTTCACTCTCTAGTGGAGTTGGCTCTTCCACAAGTAGAGGCTCCCCCTGGATTGAATCCTGGTTAAGTGGGCTTGCTTGTGGTAGCTCCCCCTGCCTCTCTGCATCTTCTTGTCTTGCTGGAGATTGTCCAGCATTTCCAGTGTCTTCCTCATCTGGAGTGAACACTACATGCTCTTCAGAGCTGCTTGATGATTCATGAGCCACAAGAGCTGTCTCTTTCTTCTTCTTCAGGGGTGTTTCCTTATCAGGAGTTGGCATTTCCTTGGTCAAGACTCTATCCCACCTAGAGAAGATTCTCAAATCCATTCTCCTCATGTGGTTAATCTTAGTTCCAACTGCTTGACTCATCACCTCTGGTATACTACCAGCTTGGTATAGACTCAGGATTTTACCCAAATTGGGCTTCTTCATACTCTCTTTTATCTTTTCAAACACTACTGCAGACCAATCAGTTTCTAGTTTGAAAATAATCCTTGTCATGAGGCTAAACATGTGAGCTGGGATTCTGTCATGGCCTCCAGGCTTGCTCAGGATAACTTTGCCAACAATTCAGATAGAAATTTATCTTGCATGTTCATTCCCTTCCTGTTGAAAACAGAACCTATTTTCAGGTTGGAGTCCAATCCACACCATGTTAGTGCTGCTCTAGTCTTGGATGCAGAAACATCTTCTTCTTCCTTAGTTCTGGGCAGTTGTAGTACCTTTCTCAGACTCTTAGGAGAAACTTTCACCTTTGCCCCATGAACTCTTGACTTAATTTTGAGTCCTGATTCATCTAGGGTTGCTGCATTCAAAAATTCCAGAACTTCTTTCTTCCATATCTTGGTCGGTTCGGAAACAAGAAATTCTAACCCTGTCTCTTCTATTAGGGTTATCACGCCTTTGATCTCTGGTTCTGCATCATCAAAAGCATGCCGCACAAGTTCATATCCTTCATTCACATTCTTTTCTAGCTTGGGCGCCATTACGGTTTGAAGAAATTTTAATCTAGAGAAGAGAGATGTCGACACACAAGTTTGGTCTCGAAACTTTGGTGAGCGTGTCGACAGACAATGGCGAAAACCTATTTATACCTTTCTAGAATCGAAGATGAAAGGGCGCGTCAAAATACTTAAATTGTGTCGACACTGTTGATAAGTGTCGACACAGATTTATAATGTCTCGACAACTATATGTCGACACAAGTATAGTCGACAGAATATACGTGTCGACACTTGTTTATGTGTCGACACCACTTTGCTCGACACTTAGTCGAGACTTTACTAGACTAATTCTGTGTAAAGCCTAAGTGTTGACACCACCTTGGATGTGTCGACACCTACCCTGTATGTGTCAACACTAATTTTCTGAAGTGTCGACACAAATTTTCTGAAGTGTCGACACAAACTTCCTAGATGTGTCGACACCTTTTCTCTGAAGTGTCGACACCACTTTTCTGTGTCGACACAGACAACTCTGTGTGTCGACACCTTTTTACTTAGCCAATTTTGAAAACTTAATCTAAGTTTATCATCCCTAATTCAATTTTAAATTTATTGAATTTGGTTTCATAGAAGGGCTTAGTATACATGTCAGCTAGTTGATTATCTGTATTTATATATTCTAGTGAAATATCTCATTTTTCTACATGTTCTCTTAGAAAATGGTATTTTATTTCTATGTGCTTAGTCCTACTATGGGAGACAGGATTGTTTGCAATAGAAATAGCACTAGTAGAATCACAAAATAGAGGTGTTCTACTTACTTGAATACCATAGTCTTCTAGCTGATGTTGTATCCATAGAAGTTGAGCACAGCAACTTCCTGCAGCCACATACTCAGATTCTGCTGTGGAGATAGCCACACTTGTTTGTTTCTTGCTACTCCATGAAATCAGTCTTCCACATAGGAATTGATAGGTACTTATTGTACTCTTTCTGTCTTCCTTGCAGCCTGCAAAATCTGCATCTGAATAACCTGTCAGTTCAAAGTCACCATTCCTAGGGTACCAAAGGCCTAGATAAGGAGTGCCCTTAAGATATCTCAGAATTCTTTTGACTGCTTTCAAATGAGACTCTTTAGGGAAAGCTTGGTACCTAGCACAGACACATGTAGCATACATGATATCTGGTCCACTTGCAGTCAAATATAGTAGGGAGCCAACTATCCCTCTATACAAAGTCTCATCTACAGGTTTCCCTGCATCAACTTTGCTAAGAGACATACTCGACCCCATAGGAGTTTTCATGGTACTGGATGATTCCATACCATACTTCCTTATCAATTCTAGAGTGAACTTAGACTGGCATATGGATAAATCATTCTCAGTCTGTCTAACTTGGAGACCCAAGAAGAACTTAAGTTCCCTCATATTGCTCATTTCAAATTGTCCTTGCATTAGTTTTAGAAACTTTTTGCAAAGACTACTTTCAGTAGACCCAAATATGATGTCATCTACATATATTTGGACTAGTATGATCTTGCCTCTGGATTCCCTAAGGAATAGAGTCTTGTATATTTTCCCCCTTATGAATTTATTCTCAATGAGGAAACTAGACAGGGTTTCATACCAAGCCCTAGGGGCTTGTTTTAACCCATATAAAGCCTTCCTAAGTCTATAAACATAATTAGGTTTAGTTGAATCAACAAAACCTGATGGCTGTTCCACATAGACTTCTTCCTTCAGATTTCCATTCAGAAAGGCTGACTTAACATCCATTTGGTATACTTTAAACCCTTGATAGGTTGCATAGGCCAAGAACATCCTTATTGCCTCCAGTCTGGCTACTGGAGCAAAGGTTTGATCAAAGTCAATACCTTCTTCCTGCCTATAACCTTTTGCAACCAGTCTTGCTTTGTTCTTTATGATAACTCCATGTTCATCCATCTTGTTCCTGAAGATCCACTTAGTTCCAATTATGTTGTGGTCTTTTGGTTTAGGAACAAGCTCCCAGACTTTGCATCTCTTAAACTGATTCAGCTCCTCTTGCATTGCCTCAATCCAATGAGGGTCTAGGATGGTTTCTTCAAATCTCTTTGGCTCTACTTGGGATAGAAAGCTAGAGTAGAGTACTGAACTTAGATTTCTGCTCCTGTTTTGTACCCCTTGACTTAGATCACCAATAATTTGATTGGCTGGATAATCTTTAGATGTCTATTAGCTGGAGGCAGCCTATCTTCAGGTTGTACTCCTTCAGCTTCTTCAACTTGCTGCACTCCTTGAACTTCTTCTACATCAGGTGCCTCTAGTACCCCCTGGACAACAGTCACTATCATCTACATGCTGACTTGCAGTATATTCCTTCTTCAATAGTAAGTTTGTCCATCTTATTAGTCACACTGTGGAGCTGCAAATACTTCTAGACAATTCATTTTAATGAGTCTAGCTTCATCAAATACTACATGTACTGATTCTTATACAACTTGAGTAGTCAAATTGTAGACCCTATAAGCCTTACATTTGTTGTTGTACCCAACAAAGATCCCCTCTTGGGATTTGGCAGCAAACTTGGTTAAGTAAGACTTACCATTGTTAAGTATATAACATTTACAACCAAAGATCCTGAAATAGGATAGATTTGGTTTTCTGCCTTTCACAATCTCATAGGGGGTCTTGTTGTGACTTTTGGTGATAGTAGCCCTATTAATTACATGGCATGCAGTGTTTACTACCTCAGCCCAGAAATATTCTGGGAGAGATGTGTCACTTAATAGGGTTCTACCAGCCTCTATCAAGGTTCTATTTTTCCTTTCAGCAATGCCATTTTGCTAAGGTGTTCTTGGTGAAGAAAATTCCTGAAATATCCCAAATTCTTCACATAGCTTTATCATACTATCAGATTGGAATTCAGTACCATGGTCACTTCTTATTTTGACCACTGTACTGTCTAACTCATTCTGAATTTGTTTGACAAAACTATAAAAGATACTACGAGTTTCAGATTTCTGTCTAAGGAAGAACACCCAGGAAAACCTTGAGTAGTCATCTACAACTACAAATGTGTAGACCTTCCTACCTAGGCTGTGAACTGGCATAGGACCAAAAGATCCATATGCAAGAGGTATAAGCACCTCACAACATCTTTGTTTTCAATGCTATTAAAGTTGGATCTAGTCTGCTTGCCCTTTTGACAAGCTGAGCATATCTCATCTTTAATACACTTAACCTGAGGACCATTCCTCACTAACTCTTTGCTATAGAGTTGGCCAATTGTCTTGTAGTTAAGATGGGCTAGCCTCTTGTGCCATTTGACACAATGAGAGACTTTCTCATCAGCTACAAGACACACATGAGAAATATTGTTCTCACACATAATGTCTAGACAATAGATATTTCTCTTCCTATAACCAGTCAGAATGATCTCTTGATCATTTGACCTCCTGATATGACAACCATCTTTGACAAATGAGATGTCATATCCTAAATCACTCAGCTGACTTATACTAATGAGGTTGTGTTTCAAACATTTAACATAAGCCACTTGAGTAATTGTTATAAGGTTGCTAGAAATGTTACCAAAACCTTTGATGATTCCTTTTTCAGAACCACCAAAGGTGACTTTAGGACCATCCTCGATTGGTGTGTAGTCCTTTAGCAATCCCCTAGTTCCAGTCATGTGCCTGGAACATCCACTGTCCAAGAACCATATTGGGGCATGGCCACTTGGACTCACCTGCAAAACAGATTAGTTAACCTTAGAACCCAAAGAATTCTTGGGTCCTTGGTGCTGGTTAGTTTGCCTCTTAACAAAACTACCTGTAGCTTTTCTAGTAGGCAGATTGCTACTCACCTTGGCACTAGAATTGTGCCAATAGTCTATGGCAAAGTGGCCTACCTTGCCACAACACCAGCACTCAAATCTGTTGTACCTTTGCTTAGGTACAACCCTAGCTGTTTTATCTACAGCAGGCTTGTTTAGTACTGGGGATTTGCCCTTAGACTTGGACTGAACAGTCCTAGTAGGTTTTGTAAACCCTAATACAGTTTTACCCTTTTGATGTACAAATTCATCTATCAAAGGTAGAACAGACTTTGGTTTGGAAAACCTTGCAACTATGTCTCTCTCTTTCTGAAGACTAATCTCCAGATTTCTGATTTGATCATTTTTAAATGTTATAGTCCTCATCTGAATAATAGTTATGTTCTTCAGTCTGGCTATTTCATTTAGTTTTTGATCAATCAACTTATCAAAATCTGTTGCAGCCACTTTGAGATTAGCAATCTCCTTAGCCTAACTCTTGGTCAAGGATTTGCTTTTCTTCAAAGCTTGCAACACTACCCTATATTCATCAATCAATTGATGAATATCTCCTTCAGATTCAGATCCACTCTCATCACTTGATGCTGATGAATCTGATTCTGATCCAGTACTAGAAATTGAACTAATAGAACAATTTTGTACCTGACTTGGTCCAGCCTGATCCTGGATTTTGTCTCCTTCTGACAAGGCCATCAGTCCCTGACACTGATTGTCCTCTTGCTCATATATAGATTTCATTAACTGTATAAACTCTTCTTCCTCTTCTTCAGCAAACAGTCCAATGTAAGCTTCAGATTCTGAATCAGTTTCTGAAGAAGACATGTCTGACAGACTTTTGTCATTCTTTGCAATAAAGGACCTTTCCTTTTTGCCCTTGATTAGAGTCTTCTTCTTATCAGTTGACTCTTTTCTCTTCTCTGGACAGTCAGCAACAACATGTCCTTATTTATTACAATAATAACAGACTATCTTTGAAGATGTAGTTCTACTTATCTTGGGCTTTCTCCTGTCATTCTTTGATGACTTCTGTGAAGTGGATGGCTTAGACCTCCACTGTTTCTTCTTTAGGAACTTCTGAAAATGTCTTGTGAAAGCTGCAAAGTCTTCATCACTCTCACTGCTTTCAGAATTCTTACTTTCTGACTCATCTGTCTCAGTCTCAGCAACTTTTGGAGGTGGAGATGGAGACTTACTTTTATATTTCCTGGTGGCTTCTATCTTGAATGCCACTGCTCTTTCTTTATGCTCAAATCTGGTAGTCTTCTCCTCCTCTTTCCTAACCATTAGCTGCATTTCATAGGATAACAGCTTTCCAAACAATGTTGGAGGAGAAATATCTGCTAACTCGGTCATTTCCCTTATGACACAAATCTTAGTGTCCCAGTCTTTAGTTAGGGATCTCAAGAACTTATCATTCAGCTCATATTTGCTGAATTCTCTTCCATAAGACATCAACTCATTAACAATCCTATAGAATTTCTTGTAGCATTCTGTTATACTATCAGACCTGCCTTGTCTGAAACTTTCATACTCCTGATTTAGTAAAGACTTTCTGTCCTGTCTAACTTCTTCAGAGCCCTCCATGTACACTATCAGTGTGTCCCACATTTCCTTTGATGTTTTACAGTGAATCAAATTCTGGAATGTGGCATCATCTATTGCACTCACAATAATATTCTAGGCCCTCTTGTCCATGGTGGCCAGAATAATCTCATCCTTGGTCATTTCAGAATAGTCTTTTGGAGTTCTCTGATTTGCATCTAGGACTGATACTTTCATAGGCACATATGGCCCTTCTTTGACTGTGATATAGATTCTAGGGTCAGAGGCTTCCATAAATAGTCTAACCCTTTCTTTCCAGATGCCAAAAATCTCCTTTCTACAGATTGGCAACTTCATGGATCCAAGTTCTTTGTGATTCTCTGTGGAACCCATTTTCTTGATTTTCTTGATTCTGCACTTTGATTATACTGAATCTGCCAACAAGATCTTTTACTCAGACAGTTATGTCCTTTTTGAGTAACCTCGCTTTGATACCACTTGAAAGAAATTGTACCTAATCACCCAGAGGGGGGGTGAATAGGTGACCTTATCTTTTTAAACTTTTAGGCAGATTTAATCACAAAATTATAAATACTTCTTCACAGCAATTCAGCACAGCAATCACAAAATCACGCACACAGAGTACACACAGTTTTATAGTGGTTCCCCAAGGTCTGGGTACATCCACTTTCCCTCTTTGCCTATCTAGTAGTGTACTAGATTCGGCCAAACTCCTCCACTATTCCTCAGATCCTCAGATCTTACACTCAGAACCCCAACCAGGTTCCTACAACTTAGGCCCAAGGCCCTACCACTCAGTCTTCACAAAGACCTACACTCAGCCTTCAACAAGGCCTACACTCAGCCTTAAACAAGGCCTACACTCAGGCACACAGGCCCTACCACTCAGCCTTTATAATTTCAGGCTTACAACTCAGATCCCTAAGGATCCTACAAGAAATTAAAAATACAATGTGTAAACCTACAACTCAGAATGAGAGAGAAGAGTTGTCTGGTTTCTTAAAGAGTTCTTGGAAGAACTTTGCTGAGATCAACCTCCCTTGCCTTCCTTCAAAGCTTCTTGAATGTAGAACACAGTAGGGTTGATACTCTATGCAGCTGATCTTCAATCACTGCTAACTTAAGAATCAGATCTCAGTCTGAAACTTTCTTCACAGCCTGGTTCCATAGCTGTCTTCTTGGAAGGTGCTCTCTCTCCAACTTCTTAGATCTTCACTTGAAGGTCTTCTTCTACTTGTGTTGTACTTCAATTATTCATTGATCACTCACTGATTGTTGACAGAATAAGCCTTTATATAGGCTTTCTTCATGGTGACCGGCTGATCCGGTTTCTAACAGCTTTCTAACAGCTCTGACAGTTACAGTAGACCGGCTGGAATGGCAGCTGTCAAGTCATCCAGTCACTTCTCGAATTTTCTGTAACTGTCTGAAAGTGTCGAGACAGTCAGTCTTTAAGTGTCGACACTTATAGACTAAGTGTCGACACAAGTAGACTAAGTGTCGACACTAGCCTTCAAGGTGTCGACACAACTTCTTCTGTTGTAGAAATTTCTTCTCGACACTGCTTCTTCAACATGTGTCGACGCTGATATTGTGTGTCGACACAACTCCTTGTTCTTTAGTACTTAGTTGAATTCTTGTAAGTGTCGACACAACTCCTTTGTGTCGACACATCTTCTTGTGTTGATACTTGCTGAGTGTCGACACATTTTCTTAGTGTCGCCACCTGTCTTCTGTGTTGATACTTGCTGAGTGTCGACACTTCTCCTTGTGTCGACACATTCTTCTTGTGTTGATACTTTGGCTGAGTGTCGACACATCTCTTTTGTGTCGGCACTTGTACTTAGACTCTGTTGAAATTTGCTGAGTGTCGACACAGCCTCCAAGTGTCGACACTTTCTTCATGTGTTGAGTCTTCTGCTGTGTGTCGATACATTCTTCATTATGTCGACACTTGTACTTAGAATTTGTTGAACTTTTGCTGAGTGTCGACACAGCCTCCAAGTGTCAACACTTTCTGATGTCGACAAAGTTCCTCTGGGTGTCGACACTGCTTCTCAGTGTCGACACAGCTTCTCTGGACAGTTCTTCATTGAGTGTCGACATAATCTGTATGTGTCGACACTTTACTTCTGGTGTTGACTCTGCATCCCTGGTGTCGACACAATTACTCCAAGTGTCGACACTGCTTCTCTAGGTGTCGACACAAGTCTTCTTAAGTGTAGACACTTTTCTTCTGGGTGTCGACACATGGACTTAGAAACTTTTCAGCTTTCCCTACAAATACTTAACCTGCACAACTAAACTCAAAACACATCAAATACATTTTGATGTATATCATTGAGTAGGGTGAGGCTTCTTCAAATCAGGTACATATTTTCCAATGTACCCAACATCTTCAAATACACCCAATCTCCCACGATGAACTTGACATTTGTTTGCTTGGCATTATAATAATTGGAATGCCTATCCTGAGCGGTCAAAACATATCTCGTATTATATGAATAATCGAAGTGGCATCTTCGACTTCCTTTCGCTAAAATAGCTTTAATTCGCCCGTCTCTAACCATGACAAGGTAGTACGACACTTCCTACCATAAAGGGCCTCGAAGGGCGCCATTTGAATACTTGCATGGTAGTTGTTGTTGTAGGCAAACTCGATCATAAACAGTTGATCCTCCCACATTTTTTTGAAATCTAGGGCACACATGCAAAGCATGTTCTCCATCTTCCTGTTTACCCTCTTGGTCTAACCATCCGTCTGCGGATGAAAGGCCGTACTGAACTTCAGTTTGGTACCCAACAATTGATGTATAAGCCTCCAATCATTAGACGTGAAGCACCCATATCGGTCACTAATGATGCTACGGGGCATACTGTACAATCGTACAATATTATCCGCGTAAAGCTTCGCTAGCTTTTCCACTGAATTGTCCTTCTTATTCGTAATGAAGTGCGACACTTTCATTAAACGATCGATGATCACCCAAATGACGTCATTCTCCTTCTGCAATCTTGACAAACCATGCATGAAATCCATAGATATGTCGTCAAATTTCCATTTCGGTATGGGCAGAGACTTCAAAAATCCACTGAGCTTTTGACAATCGGCCTTCACTAAGGCACATGTCTGACACTTCACCATATGTAACGATACACCTTTCTTCAACCCTGGCCACCAGAATAGCTTTTTCAGGTCTTATTTTTGTGCTCGCCAGGTGAATCGAGTACTTGGTGAAATGTGCCTCATACATCAACTCTTCCCATAACTTGCCCACCTTTGGGATGCACAATCGACTGTTCGTCCATAATAGGCCATCAACAATGGTAAACTGGGCATTTGACCTATCCAAATACTTTTCCATATAGCATTTCATACTCTCATCTAGCTACATCGCCTGACGAATACGGTCAGCGAGGTCATATTATACCTCATCTAGTTCAAACGTGCTTCGACACTAGCACTCCTATCAATAAAAGATATTTCTAGAGCCTCCAAATCTCGAAGAAGATGCTTGTCATGAACTCGTATCCAGTTGGTCAGAGCAGGTACCCTACGACTCAACTCATCTGCAATAGCGTTACCCATGCCAGGAACATAATAAATCTTGAAGGTATAGTCCCCATGGAACTCCATCCATCTCCGCTGGTGTATATTCAAGTCCTTCCGATCTAACAGATACTTTAGGCTCTTATGGTATATATAAATATCGACCTTGACGCCATATAAGTAGTGCATCCAAACATCAGAGCGAATATCATGGCCGCTAACTCCAAATCGTGGACCAGATATTTCCTCTCGTGAACTTTCAACTAGAGTGAACCATAAGCTATCTCCTTTCCGTGTTGGAGCAAAACGCAGCCTAAGCCACTCCCTGAGGCATCACTATAGATCTCATAGCCCTCCGTACCACATGTCATGCATAGAACTGACGTAGTAGTCAGACGACTTTTCAGTTTTCAAAATCTTGTGCGCACGTTGTCGACCAAATAAACTTCTGATCCTTCATTATCGGGGTAATGAGGGGTAACTCTATCTATGACAAATTCTCTACGAAGCGCGTATAGTAGCCGGTAAGCCCCAGAAAACTACGGACTTCTGCCATAGAAGACAACACAGGCCACTCCCGTATCGCAACAATCTTCGTCGGAACTATCGCAATTCCCTCTCCACTGACAATACACCCAAGGAATGCTACTGAAGACAACCAAAATTCACACTTAAAGAATTTGGCGTACAGCTGATAGCTCCTCATGGTCTCCAACATTATGCGTAAATTATTTGCATGGTCATCCACAGACTGAGAGTACACCAGGATATCGTTAATAAAGACTATCACGAACTGGTCCAAGTACTTTGTAAATGTCTGATTCATCATGTCATGAATACGGATGGCACATTCGTCCGCCTAAACGACATGATGGTGAACTCGTAATGCCCATATTAAGTACTGAATGCCGTCTTGAGAATGTCACTTTCCCTGATTCTCAACTAATAATACCCGAATTTCAGTTCTAGCTTTGAGTACATAGTCGATCTAACAAGCTGGTCGAATAGATCATCGATCCTCGGAATCAGGTACTTATTCTTCTGTTTGCTTGTTCAACACCCGATAATCGATGTACAATCATAGAATTCCGTCCTTCTTTTTCATAAAAAGGACTATCACACTCCAAGGTGACGAACTTGGACGTATTAAACCTTGCTCTAATAGTTCCTAAAGTTGTAATTTCAACTCTTCCATTTCCCTCGGTACTGAGCAGTATAGGGATCGCGACATAGGTTTGGCACCTGGCACCAACTCTATGGTGAAATCGATCTCTCTTGTATGGAGCTTCATGGAGATATTCAGGTAAAACATTGGCAAACTCTGATACGACGGAAACACTAATCAAACCAGGCTTGGTTTTCTTAGCCTCCAATAGGGTGAAGAATAACTCTGCACCCTCATGAACGACTTTGACTACTTGAAGAGCAGACATCAACGTCTTGCTCGGTCCCTTCATACTAGAGAAAGTAGTTTCACAGTCCGTATTTAGCCCTAGTTTGATCATCTTAAGACTGCAATCGATGTATGCATGTTGCTCTGAGAGCCAATCCATAATAAATATCACATTGTACTCTCCTATCAGTAGTAACGATGCTTCTAAGTTAAGCTTTTGACTTCCAATCAGCACCTTAACACAACAGACTCTATCCGTGCTCATCGAACACCTGTTAGGCAGCATCACATCCAATCAATCCTTCGCTATAGAGGAAGGCACTTCGATACACGTTATAAAATCTTCAGACAGGAAGGAGTGTGAAGCTCCTATATCAAACAGTGGTCTCGTCGGACATTACAAGATTAAAACAAAGCCTAACAAAAATAAATTATAGACAAGCAACACACAAGGTATCAAGTATAGAAAGCAGTAAATATTGTATCTTAACTCATACCTGTTACAATGTCACTTTGCTTGATGACATCCTGTTAGCCAAGGTTGTAGACTCGGGGCTGCGCTTGGAATGTAGTTGACTCCACCACTTCCTTTCCCTTTTCCGCATACGTCACAACCGTCTTTTTATCCGTCCTCTAAAGGCCACTACAACATTATCGGGCTATATGACCCGGATTGCCACATGTATAACAATAGATTTGGCCTCTTTACCCAGACATTTCCTAAAGGGAGCAGATGAAGAAGTCGGTCTAGTAGATTTGTGCTTCTTGTTTCACTTACAGTACCCAGACTTTGGCGAATTTGGTACCTTAAACTCTGTCCTCTTTAGCAATGAGTTATTCTTATTCTGCAAGCACTTCATGTCCTGATCCAGAGATCGAGCTATATTGACCAGGGTCAGAAAGCCCTGCGTCATTGGACCTGAGAGTAATAATCTAAGATCATCACATAGTCCTTCATAGAATTGATTGGTGTTGTGCTCCTCATCAGTAAAGGTAGAGTCTACATATCGCCCCAACCTCGTGAACTCCTGTAAGTAGTCGTCTACACTACTATCACCCTGAGTCAACCTCTGAAACTGGTTCTCCATAGCAATTTTCTATGATGATAGGATATACTGAACCAGAAACAATCTTGAAAACTCATTCATCGTGATGTCAGTGAGTTGCCTCCTAGCAAAGTGATGTAGCTGTAATTCATCCCACCATAACCTTGCTTCGCCATCCAAAAGGAATGTGGCTATCGTAACCTTCGGCCACTCCCCCATCTATGTTGCCGACATGACTCTCTTAACCCAAGAGAGCCAGTACTTAGCTTGCGTTAGAATCCTAGTCCCCATACAAACTGGAGGGTTAAAGCTCATGACATGCTTAATAAGCTTTTTAGTTGCTCTTCTTTCCACTACGGGCTCTGCCGCTACTTGATTCTCCACTATTGGTTCAGCTACGCCAAGCAGAACTTTACTCAATTCAGGAGCAGGGGGTTGCACTTGCCACCCTGGTTGGGAATTTATCATGGTGAACACCTCTTTAGCTACCAAACTTATGGTTTCAGTAGAAGGAGGGATCGCATACACGTCATTAGGCACAGTACTCTTCGTAGAGTGCTGACGTTGGGACTACTCTACACCACTCCTAATCATCTATAATCGTAAAACACTCAATTAGGCGACCAAACATATTGCTAAAAAGTAATCATAGGAATACGCAGGTTCCTCAAACATGTTTATTTTCATTCCTAAGTGGACATTCATGGGTTCTTTCAGGTTATAATGGTAACGCACATACATTTGCTTACCACCCCTAAAAGAATTTGCCCATGAATTCAAATAAGAAAAACCGACACCAGAATCTGATACCAAATTGTAACACCCTCATCTATCACATAGAATATAACAGAAGGTCTGGCCTGCTCCCCACGCCATATTCCACGGACAGTCATTAGAGTTACGTATTGAAACCATAATTCAATCACGCATCCTAACTCAGAGTGCATTCTAACGGGAGTATTTTAAGAATGTATAAAGAACCCAATCATGAGAATGTCCACTAATATAAAACAAGAATGATAAACAAAATACACAAATAGTATTGGCCTTAAGGCCTTACAATGTTTACTCAATTGTTAATGTCTTACATACTTTGGCTCGCAGACCGACCACACATGAAACGATAAAGAAAGACAAGCAACTCGCTTTTTCCTTCAAGGGTCGGCTTAGCAATTATGGGCTTTAGCCTGCAATTTCTCGCTTGGCTCAGCTGCACCTGCACGAAAACATTCCACCTAAAGAATAACAAACAAGGCAATGGTCAGCATTAGCTGGCCAAATTATAATGACCCCACCCCTCACTAGGGGTGACAGTGCTTCTTTCTTATAGGAATTTAACATAAATATATAATGAAAAACAACACGTGCAACTAAAGAACCATTCATCACAGATGTTGGTACGACCGACCACACGTCCCGTGCACTCAGGGCACAAATACAGTGTGCTGAGATTCAAGCTCCACCTCCATCCCCAAGACGGTAACTTTAATAATTTCCAGTCTTTCTAGCCCGAAGCCTAAGACTCACCCTATGTTACGACAAAGTCATGTTGAGATTCAATTCACCGACTCACTCCAAGATGATCGTCGTAAGGTTGGGTATAGTTCAGCTCTTTCCCGCCACTTAATTCACCGGGCGCAATAAGCCATGACACGGGTCAGCCTCACATTTCCCATTCATAATAGTATATTTCTCTTATAAATACTAAGGCTAGATCTCACGACCACCTTACATGTGCCCCTCAGACTCTTAGCTCATCACAATGGCCCTCAGGTCTCCGGGAGATGGGCCTCAAGTCACCAAGAGACAGGCCTCAACAATCACATTGGCCACCAGGTCTCCATGAGACAGGACTTAAAAACAAATGCTCACTGGGACCTACCGTCGGCGGTAGCACTACCACCGCATGGTAGGGGACAGATTATCGCTTCTTTCCCTCCAAACGGGTGTTTTCCCAAAGTCCTTCTATAGTACTCTCTGCAGCAACCTACACACCCGGCTACTCTGATAACCGCATGTTTACCACAGAGACTTCTCTGACATATAAACAACCATCACCAACCCAGACCAACCTATCCATACGGGATTCCCACAACATGCATATTCCGTAAATAACTTCTGGATTCTAAATGCAAAGAAAATGAGGATACACGAATTGACCCGTCGGAAGAATCGCTTCCACGAGTTTGTGGAGCATCTACCCTCACATGCCAAAATAAAGGACTTTACATGTCTAAGGAAGAGGACCCTTACCCTTGAAGTTCGTTTCAGTGCCATAGATGAGATTATATCCAGATGGAAACGACCGCTACAACTATGCATCCATAGATCCAGACTCGTCTCATGGATCAAAGCTCCGACACTCTAATGATGGTGAGATCTCCTGCGTCCAACTCTCCTTCTCCCCGCTCCAGCCACTCAGAACAAATACTAAATATAAATGAAGTGAAAACCCCACTTCATAGTCTTTTAAACTGAGCTACCGACGTACGATACGCTTAAATGACAGCTTATTCCGCATGCCATCGCCCAAAACCTTCAATCACACACTAACACGTGTCCGCGTCATAACTACTCTATTACCGCTCCACGATAACTTACTATCATTGAGCGATAGCTGGTTCATCTCGTAACCCACACAGAAACGACAAAAGCACAGTTACCGCCAACACTAGCCCTATCGCTGGGTGGTAGCTCACCGAAAGCTTTGCCAAATAAATCATCCTTGCTACCGCTACGTGGTAACAACCTACCGCCACGCGGTATTCGATGTGTCACATCAACCCACCACTCTCGATTCACTCGACCCCTATCGCTACCGCCATGCGGTAATAACCTTCCGTCGTGCGGTAGACGATGTGTCACATCAACATGCCACTCTCGACGTATGTCACTACCGCCATGGGATATCGCTATCTCCACACGGTACCTACCTGAGAGCTCTGCCAAATAAATTGGCCATGCTACCACAAGCGATAACCCTACCTCCGGGCAATATATCAAGAAACCATTTCCTGCCTCAGGAAACTAGGGGCGTTATACTCTTAGCCTAGCTGTCTTGCTATATGGAATGCTACTGCTCCTGTAGGGTATGCTCCTAATAATAGTAGTATAGCAACCGTTTGTCATAAAGACTAAGTGGTTTCACATGCTCTCCCCCAGCTACTTTTATGCACTAGGTGGAAGGAGGAAAAAGGGATGCTGTAATAAAATCATTAACATGACAAGAAGGTGATAAGATGATATTCTTAATCTAGCAGTTAATATATCAACAGTTCAATAAGTAAGCAAGTAATAACAAAAGACATCTACATGTATATAAGAGCACACCTAGTAGTGTAGTAAACAACACGCAAGTAAAAAACATATAAAGAACTGTATTGAACTTAACTTATAAAAATGCTTATATAAATTTATAAGTTAATGATCTAGTATAAAAATATTAACTCATCATATAAAGTGTTCATATCAATTTATATGATGAGAATCTTAATGCAGTGCAATGTAATAAATGTATGTATGATGACACCCATGAATTACTCGCACACTCTGATTTACTATGTCGACATAGACCTTAGTTATCATTTTTGAGGGTATCTAACCACTTAGGCACCTCTCATCATGGCCAAATGGAGATAGTAGAACGAGCTTCTCCACTATAAGATGGGTATACACACTACCAGATCTAGGCCTCAAGTATGACTCAATGCTAAGAACTAATAGCGGAGCCCTTACATACTACAACACGAAAGTGGTCTTTTGGAATTAAGCACCAAAGATCCCAACCCAACCTTCTAGAGTCTATCCACCTACATCTGTTAGTGTGACGATTGATAAGCCCGTAGACTTGCCACAAGTAATCATCCAACCATGACCATCGTACCACTATGTGTTAATGATACATACCCATGCAAATTCCCATGATTAATCAGTGTTATTAAGCACCCAAGGACTCCAACCCACTCCTTAATATAGTACATTATTTATAAGTGCGACCGGTATAAATCAGCACCCAAGGACCGAGTCCTTACCCTCAAGCCCTAGGATATAAGAATATCCTATAGTCTAGATCAATCCATCACCACTACCCATACTAAGTCATCGTAACTCCAGAGTAGTGGTACATGTAAGTCATGAGGAAAGCTCATTGAGATCCTATAGGTCGACTTGCGTGTATAGTAATGTAATAGGGTCACTTGGTAAGTTTTAACAAAAAATTTATCACTCCTTGATGGGTAAAATTTGTGATTAAAAATATCTCCATATTCTACGAACTATAGACAAGAGCACTTATCGTTCATAACATAGAATAATTAAGAAACTTTAATATCAAGTGTCGTATTCCATGAGTCTATTGATTACTTCTACTCACGCAAATTAATATTATTTTATTGGTATATAAAAAAGGTAATCAAGATAATAAAAGAGAAAAAGGAAGAAAAGTGAATTCGATCGAAAATCCTTCTTAAATAAAATAAATAAAAAATCCAAAATTCATAAACATAGATCAAGAATAATTTGACCTTGAGGGTCCCAAATTTTGAATGCACCTCTCTCAAGAATATGCTAACAACTAAATAGATGAATCGATTAAGACCCCTCGAGCAGTCCAAACCCCTAAGCTTGCTTTAAGCAGTGAACCCCACTACTGGGTTTGACCCCAATCTGGAAGATTTGCGACTCCCTCTCTTGAGAAAAATATGCAACTCCTTTCACCATTGAGTGATCTACCCATATTCATAATCTATCGATAAACTAGAATACAGATCAAAACTCGATTATCATACACCAGAAATAAGAAATCGAAAATTTAAAATCAATGATGAATCATAATAATTCTAAATCAAAAGCTAAGAGAAAAAGAATACAAAATAGATTGCTTAGGAATTCTTCCAATCAAATACAAGAGAATTAGCTACACATTATGAAAGAGACTTGATCTAATAAAAAGACAATTTTATGAATAAAAAAGTAAGATTACAAGTGTATGAAATTAAATCTAAGTTAGGAATTAAAAGGACAAAAAATAAAGTGAATGTTCATAAAAGAAAAGTATAGAAAATGATCCAGTCTAAAACCAGGGACTGGATGGGGAAACGAGTGGCATCATCTGAGCTTTTATAGGAGAAAAACTGTAAGTCATGCCCCTAGGTCATGCCTGTAACGCCCCCGATTTTCCAGTGATTTATTTAATTTCTTATTTGACGTATTATGACGTCAGAGCTTTATGTTAGCGCGTGTTGGTCAGGTGACGTTGTTAGAGCGTGCTTTTAGCTCTTTAGGTTCCCTGCGTGGCTTGGTGATGCCTGGTAGCAAGATTCTCTAGCGAGCCGGAGTCTGTTTGGTGACTCGGTGGAGCCTCTTGGGGAATGCTTGTGTTTTGGCTTCGGGAGTTTTTGCCCGAGTTTTGTTCGCCGGATTTTGTTTCCGACTTTGTCGTTAGCGCGTTTTGCGTTCGTTAGTTTTGACCGGCCAAATTTTGGGATTTGCGTCGGGAGTGGAAAATTTTAAATTAGGAAATTAGATCGGCTAATTTTAGACTTGCTCGTCAAGTTTCGTCGCGTTCCGAGCAATTTTGGAGCATCGGCGTGCGATTGAAGTTTGTATGTTTTCGCGTACGCCGTTAGCTTTAGAAATTATTATCTCGAAAACGGTGCGTCGGAATTCGATTTCGACTTCGCCGTTGGATTCGTAGCGTCGTCATTCGCCTACGGTGCGACTTTCGTTCGATTCGGCGCGCGTTTGGCCCTCCGTAACAATATAAGGTTATATCATTTTATTATTATAAATATTACTTTTATATATATATATATATAAGAATTAATAAAATAAAATAAATTAAAAAATAATAAAAAAAAGGATTCGGTGAGAATGATTCTCACCGAATCATGTGTTCGGTGAGAATCATTCTCACCGAACAATCAAGAGTATATGTATATTAATATTATATATAAAAAAATAAATAAATAAATATATATATATTAATATTATATATAAAAAAATAAAAAAATCATTCTCACCGAATCATTCTCATTCTCACCGATTGGCAGCAGCCCCCCTTGTTATGTTATAATTTTATATAATAAGTATATATTATTATTAAGTATATATATATATATATTTATATAAGATTAAGACAAAGCAAAACTCCTTCTTCTTCCTCCGACCAGCAGCCCCCCGGTGCGATATTTTGCCGAGTGCGGAACCTCTTCGTTCGCGAATCTTCCGGCGGCCGCCACCGCCGATACGGTGGACGGAATTTCGATCCGATCGCGGCGTTGGAAAGCTCTCGGCGAGAGCTTCGAGATCGCGGTAAGTTTTTCCCGTTTCGGTGACCGTTTCGCCATAGATTTTTTCGGCCCTAACCCCGGTTGTCCGTTTTTTCGTAGATCTCGTCTCCGCGTGTCCCCTCTTGGACGGATCTACGTGTTGGAGTATTTTGGGTGGTCGTTTTCAAGAGCGATTTGAGGCAAGTGGATTTCTCCCCTCTTGCGTGCCTCCATGGGTTGTTTTTTTCGCCTTATATATTCTCCTTGTCGTAAAATACCAGAGTAATATTGGTGAGATTAGAAATATTCCTAGGTTAGGGCTTGTGATCGGCCTAAACTAAGAAGTTATCGGAATTTATTTTTAGTTGAATTCGGCGGGTAGAGGGAAATAATTCGGCGGGTAGGGGGAAATAATTCGGCGGGTAGGGCAAAATAATTCGGCGGGTTTTGGTTGTAGAACTTGGTAGTTTTTTAAGTGGTGTTGTCGGCTAGTTTTGGTGCCGAATCGTGGATCCTTAGCATGTGGTAGCTGGTTTTCTGAAGGAGTATGGTACCGGGGGAGTTCGAGCCGTAGCCACCACCATTCCCTCCTTTGGACATTTTGGGTTCCTGTAAGAGGTTGGAACTCTATGTGTGTGGACCCTGTGGCGGCCCCTTTAGTACTCTTGAGACACCTGGACCTGGTTGTTCGGTTGTGATTGTTCTTAGTCTCCGACACAGGTTTGGGATTTGTGCCAGTGCTAACGATTTACAAGTTTAGGACTGTTAGTTCCTTTCATACTGTTCTTTTGATGCATATTGGTTCCCTTTTGTCTCTGCAGGCTTGAGCGGAGTTTGGTACGTTTTAGTACTTGTTGCATTTCTCTCACTTTACTGACTGTTTTACTTACATTTTGTCCCTTTTTGGATTCTTTAGCTGAGATTTTCAGCATTTCTCTTGCAGGGTTGGTAACCCCTTTTTTCTGCTCTTTTCATTCGATTATTATCTGATGTTTCTTTGCCTCCTGTTTTATTATTTCTTGCTGAGGTGTTCTTCTTTTGAATGCCTCAGGTTCAGGTCTGTAGCCGTCTGTGCGGCTAGTTTCAGGAGTTTCCTTGTGGACTGCGTTGTGGCAGTGTTTTCCTCACTTGTTGAGGTAGTTCTTTAGCCTTGTAGTAGTACATACATACATGCTCGCCAGCGAGTTCGTGTCAGGTTGTTGACGCTCGTTGGTGATTTTCCTTTGTGATATTAAGTCTTTGCTTAGCTGCTAGTTTACCTGTTTTGTGGTAGATTCACTTGCTCTCTGGGAATGTTTTATGCTAGGTTGCTAGTTACTTTAAAACCTATAAAGAATTACTATATGTATTGCATGATCAGCATGTTTTATAAAAGCTCAATCATTATTTTCCAAATGCGTAAAAAGGTTGTTTTCTTTATAAATATTATAAATTGAAATCTAGGGTCTTGCATAGTGTAAGTTGTCCTCTTAGGACACTTATGCGCTCTTTTAGGATGTTAGGCATAAATGAAGTATTTTTCCGCTACGTATAAAAATAGTTTTCAAACCGTGGACTATCTGATCCACTGAGCCGAGAGATACGGCCAATTAATTTAAAAATCACTTTTCTATTCATTTTAACTTATGATTTGAAGGATTAGAGTGTTGCCTGAGCGTCAGCAGTTATCCCCTGCTTGACGTGGCATCACAGCTCATAGTTATCTCGTGCTCTGATTTATCTATTAATGAGAAAATGCGGGTTGTGACAGTTGGTATCAGAGGGAGGTTGCTTGACAAATTGTCGGGCAACCTGTCCCTGTAAGTGTTAGGTGTTTAGAGTCATATCATACACACACCGATATGTCATCAGCACGTCTTGGCTGAAGCACGAACACTACACTCATAGCATGACATGAAGTATACAAGGCATATTATGTAGTATGGGATGCATACTATGTGTTTGTATATGGATCCACCATAGGAGGCAACATGTGAGGGTTATGTAGTATGGGATGCATAACCTCACCACAAGAATGCGGCTAGCACGTTTTCTTTTTCGTTGCATGGAAATGTTATGTAGTATGGGATGCATAACATTTTCATGTGTACGCCGCTCATAACATGCATTAGGGCCTTTTTAGAATGCATAGCACAATCATGCATAGCATAACATTGCATACGCACAACGTGCCAAGCTAAAGATTTGCAGGATGACATGTGTACACACATAATTTTGAGTCTAAAAAAAAGAATATAAATTCATTCATTCCCGATCTAGGCACAAGAGTTAGTGCGATGATAGTGAATCATCGTAGGATAAGCATATCATCATTATTGAAAATCCCAGAGCAAGCTAGCAGCATGAGCAAATACTTAAGTATGTATTGTTTGTACTAAGTTGTTTGGTTCTAGTGGGTGGGCTAGGTGTCTAATTAGTGTTTTGTTGTTCCGTTAGAATGTCGAGGTGTCCTTCGACAAGGTTGACTCCCCAATCGGAGGGAGAATCTTCTGGTGCGCAGAGCAGCGCAGTGATAGAAGGTCTGCGACAAAGCAATGAAGCCTTGTCAAAGCAAGTAGTGGATTTGCAGTCTCAGGTCCAATCCTTGTTAGCAGTTGTGGCAGGGCAGATTCCGAGAGTTCAGGACCCTGTTGTGGGTCAAGCTGTCCCTGTTCCCCCCGCTCCTCTGGTGCCTCCGGTCATGGTGCCACCAGAGATGACCTTTATTTCTCAGTTTCAGCGGCTTAGGCCTCCGACGTATGATGGCAAGGCAGATTTCATGGTCTTAGACGATTGGATGATATCAATCGAGGAGATGTTCTCATTCTCCGGGATCACTGATGATCAGAAAGTGATGTTAGTCGCATATCAGCTCAAAGGTTTGGCAAAGGGCTGGTGGCTGAGGGAGAAAGAAGGTCTGAAGGACGGGTGTTCCTGGGAGTCCTTTAAGGAGCTACTTCTGAGCAAGTTTCTGCCATCGGTCGAGAGGGATCGTCTGATGAATGATTTCCTGCACTTAAAGCAGAGGCAGCTCACGGTTAGTGAGTACGAAATCGAGTTTAGTAAGCTAAGCCGATTTGCCCCAGACTTGGTGAGTTCCGATGAAAATAGAAGCAAGTGATTTCTGGCTGGGCTAAGGAGTGACGTCCAGCAATTAGCAATTGCCTATGCGACCTCAAGTTATGCTGGTATGGTGGAAGCTGCCTTAAAGGTATAGGCAATTTATAACGCCAAGAATCGAGGTCAACAACTGAGAAACGATAAAAGAAAGTCTGATGAGGGTAAGAGTACTCAGGTCCCTGACGCTGCTCCGAGGAAGAGAAACAAAGAGGTATGCAGTTTCTGTGGCCGACCTGGCCATCCATTGGAAAGGTGCTATCAAAGATTGTTGGGTATTGTATCCACAATGTACCTGATTTGAAGAAGCCCCTGGACAAGCTAAGGTCAATAGACTATGTATTTGATACAATCCTTCTAGTTGTGCTTGCAGTTTTTCCACGCTAAGTGCACACCAATGTCAGGGTGCAGTAGGTCAATATACACGGGTCTGCACGACGTAATCCCTCATTGAGCAGATTAGTGTGTTGGCCTATGTGTACTCTCTCTATTGGAGTGCACTTATTTTCAAGCACAGGGCTGTAAATATGCAGGAGCAGACAAGGAGCAAGGATGGGTCAAGGAGAATCTCATAGGTGGAAAGACGAAAAATCGTCTAAGTTAGAATCGACGAGAATCGCCGATTCGGCGAGAATCACTTGGGATTCTCGCCGATTCGTCGAGAATCAGAAGTTGATTCTCGCCGAACTCGATCCAGCAACTTCTAAGCAAGCACCTCTGCGTCTAAGTAAGAATCGACGAGAATCACTTAGTGATTCTCGCTGTCTCGACCTGGCCTAAAGCAGTGCGTGCAACCAAGGCAAATTCGACGAGAATCAACTTTGATTCTCGCCGAATCGTCGAGAATCACCTTTGATTCTCGGCGGCTCGGCGAGAATCACTTTCGATTCTCACCGATTTTGACTTGGCGTTTTTCTGGAACTTCCTGAGCCGGATTCTGCCGCTGTTAAATCTCTGGACCGGGATTTGGGGATTTCTATTGTGGGTCCCACAAACGGTCATTTTGGAGTTAGCTACAGTATTTATACACGGGTATTTTGAACGGAATACCTAGACAGAAATAAGCCGAGCGAGTGCAACCCTAAAATCGCGAAATCTCTCCGCCGCCTCCGTCGCCGCTCGCGCAAGTCCGTCGCCGCTGCTGATCGCAGTTCTTCCCGATCTCCGGCGACAGAAGCTTAGCAAAGCTTGAGTCTCACGTGTCTATCCAGAGATCCCTTGTCTCTCGATAACTCCCCCGTCCGAATCGATCGAGACGACCGATCCTAGAGTGACCGTTGGTAGACCTAGTTTGCTTTGCAACGAAGATTGGATCTCAGAAGTACTGCTGCCGCGCATCGTCGTTGCCGTCGATCCCGAACCAAGCCGCCGCTCGGATTACCGCCGCCGGTTTCGGGAAGATCCTTTCCAAGAGAGACCAAGGTTGTAGACACTTCATCGACTTCAAGAACACGTCGTCGAACGAAGAGGAACACCGTAGTCTCCAAAAGAAGTTTGTATCACGTGTACATTCTATATTTAATTTTGTTGTAAAGGAAATTTTGTTCCGTGTTGTAAGGGTTGGGTGCAACCCGTTTTGTGGGAGTGTTGACTCTCACGTGTGGAAGGGTTCCTTCCGTTAGTGCAGGGATTGGATTTCAATCCCGTTGGAGAAGTGACCGAGTCGTCCCTTGTTGGGGAGATAGGTCGAAGGGGGAAAGTGGATGTACCCAAGTCGGGGAACCACTATAATTTGCCTGTGTATTCTGTGTGCTGTGCTTTCTATTTTTATTGTGCAGGTACGTTCGTAAATTCCGCAAAAGCGCTACTCGTCACCTATCCCCCCCCATAGGTGCACATAGCTGACACTAGGTGGACTTTCAAAGATTAGGAGCTCAGAAGAAAGAGCAGATTCATGCGATACAAGGTATCCCAAAGAAAGACTTGTTTTGTTCTATATGCAAGAAGCCGGGGCACGATGCTGCCCATTGCTGGAAGAAGACGAGAAGTTGTTTCTTGTGTGGCCAAGAGGGTCATCTCAAGTATCAGTGCCCGCAAGCTCAGCTTACTCTGTAGCCAGTTCCTCTTCAAGCCTTGCCGCCGCCGCAGCGAGTGGACAAGGGAAAAGGAAAGTTGAACGTGGTCTCTATGGAGGAAGCTCAGGCGTCCACGCAAGTGATATCAGGTTAGATTCTCCCCTAGTTTTAATGATTAGCTCATAGTTATAGTTTTGAGCGTTCGCTTCCTTAGTCGCGTGTGCAATTTTATAGGACGATTTAAGGTAAAGAACCGCTGGGCGCGTGTTCTGTTCGATTCCGGCGCTACCCACTCATTTGTGGCTAGGGCCTTCGTAGAGCGTTACCGTTTGGATCTCGATCGTGTTGGTGATGCGTTCTGTGTCAAGTTTCCTTCAGGCGAATCTGTAGTTTCGGATCAGGGTATTCGGAGTTGTCCGATTTTACTAGGCGATTTTCTCGCGATTGCTGATTTGAAGCTGTTGGATCTGGAAGACTTCGATGTGATCCTAGGCATGGACTGGTTGTCCAGATATGATGCTGTGATCCAATGCAAGGGTAAACGCTGGGACTTCAGGATGGACAACGGTCAGCCCGGGAGTGTTTACGGTTATCCGCGCCAGGATTCTCCGACTATATCGGCGGTATGTGCTCGGAAGCTTGTAGATTCCGGATGTTTTGCTTGTTTGGTTTCGGTTTTAGAAACCAAGGTTAGTTTGCCGTGTTTGGAGGAGATCCCGGTGGTTCGTGATTTTTCTGATGTCTTTCCAGCTAACCTTCCTGGTCTCCCGCCTGATCGAGACGTGGAGTTTGTTATAGATTTGGAGCCGGGTACGCATCCTATTGCCAAGGCGCCTTACCGGATGGCCCCACGCGAACTAGAGGAGTTGCGTATCCAGTTAGACGAGTTGCTTGAGAACGGATTTATAAGGCCGAGTTCTTCGCCTTGGGGTGCTCCCGTTTTGTTCATCAAGAAAAAGGATGGATTGATGAGGTTGTGCATCGATTATAGAGAGCTAAATAAGGTAACGATCAAGAATAGGTATCCGTTGCCGAGGATAGATGATTTGTTTGATCAACTGCGAGGCAGCGCCGTGTTCTCTAAGATTGACCTTCGTTCGGGCCACCACCAGTTAAGGATCCGTGAATCAGATATCCCGCGGACTGCCTTCCGTTCCAGACATGGACATTTTGAATTTTTGGTGATGTCGTTTGGTTTGACCAACGCACCTTCTGCTTTCATGGACATGATGAACAGGGTTTTCAAGGACTTTTTGGACAAGTTTGTAGTCGTATTTATAGACGATGTGTTGGTGTATTCACGCAATGTTGAGGAGCATGACCAACATTTGTGTCTAGTTTTATCTGCCTTGAGGGACCATAAGTTGTTCGCCAAGCTAAGTAAATGCGAGTTTTGGTTGCCTCAGGTTTCTTTCCTGGGTCATGTGGTTAACAAGGACGGAATCTCTGTCGACCCAGAAAAGATAGCCGCAGTTATGGAATGGACGAGGCCTGCCACGCCCAAAGAAATAAGAAGCTTCCTAGGGTTGGCTGGCTACTATAGAAGATTTGTAGAGGGTTTCTCTACATTATCTGCGCCATTGACCAAATTCACGCAGAAGAATGCAGCATTTGTGTGGAGCGATAAGTGCGAAGAAGCGTTCCAAGAGCTAAAGAATAGACTGTGCACTGCTCCGATATTGACATTGCCTACGGAAGGTTTAGACTATGTCGTTTACGTGGACGCATCCCACGTGGGTCTTGGTTGTGTGCTGATGCAAGAAGGAAAAGTGATTGCGTATGGGTCAATACAGCTTAAGATTCATGAAAGGAACTACCCTACGCATGACTTGGAATTCGCAGCAGTTATTTATGCATTGAAATTATGGAGATACTTGTTGTATGGCGCGCAATGCAAGATTTATACAGATCATAAGAGTTTGAAGTACGTCTTCACTCAAAAGGAGTTGAACTTGCACCAGCGCAGATGGTTAGAGTATGTGGCTGATTATGAAGTGGAGATCCTATACCATCTGGGTAAGGCTAACGTGGTAGCCGACGCCTTAAGCAGGAAGACAGGGAAAATTTTCAATCTCTCCACTGAGTTGTTAGTAGAAGAGTTCCTTTTAATGGATATTTCAGTTGGTAGATGTGACTCGCCAAGTAGTTTGGAAGTGTCTGAGCCTTCATGGATTTCTCTTACGAGGCTTCATCAAAAGGACGATCCTGATCTACTGCACCTTCATAATAGAACTGAGAAGGGGGAGCTGCCTGACTTTTCGATCGATGATGTGGGTACTCTAAAGTACCGCGGTAGATTTTGCGTCCCCAATTTTCGAGATATTCGAGTTAAGTTGTGCAGTGAGGCACACGGTTCAAGTGTGGCCTACCATCCAGAGTCTACAAAGATGTATAAGGACTTGAAACCGATTGCCTGGTGGATTGGGATGAAGGGTGACATTGCAAGGTTTGTGTCAGAATGTTTTACGTGTAAAAGATTTAAGGCTGATCATGGAAGGCCTGGTGGAAAGTTAGCGCCTTTAGAGATTCCAACTTGGAAGTGGGAGAGTATCTCAATGGATTTCATTACTGGTTTGCCGAGATCTCCCCGAGGGCATGACTCTGTTTGGGTGATTGTTGATAGATTAACAAAGTGTGCGCACTTCGTACCCTTTCAGATTGGTTACTCGATGAAAAAGATAGCGGAACTATATTTGAATGAAGTTATCAGGTTACATGGAGTACCCGTAAGTATAGTATCAGATCGAGACTCCAGGTTTATGTCTCGTTTCTGGAAGAGCCTTCAAGAAGGATTGGGAACTGACTTGAGATATTCTACCGCATATCATCCACAGACCAATGGTCAAACGGAGCGTGTTAATCAGATTGTGGAAGATATGATCCGTTGTTATATATTAGACCACGGAGGAGCGTGAGATGAACGCTTGAGATTGATGGAGTTTGCATACAATAACAGTTATCAAGAGAGTCTGCAAATGGCTCCTTTCGAAGCGCTATATGGAAGACGATGTAGAACTCCTCTATTTTGGGCTGAGGTTGGTGAGAGGCCGATGTTAGGTCCAGATGCCTTAGAAGAAATGGAAGTCTCTGTAAAGCTTATTCGAGAGAAGCTTCGGATAGCTCAAGAGCGATTCGAGAAGAACGCCAATCGGCGTAGGTCTGTTTTGGAATTTTCTGTGGGGGACATGGTTTTCCTTAAGGTTTCCCCGATGGTTGGAGTGAAGAGGTTCGGTAAGAACCATAAGTTGGACCCAAGGTATGTGGGACCATTTGAAATTGTGGAGCGGATTGGTGTGTCAGCCTACAAGGTTAAAGTGCCCGAAAATTTTCCTGGCGTGCACAATGTTTTTCACGTGAGCCAACTGCGGAAGTGCGTGCTAAGTGACAGATAAGTTCTGGATGCAGTGCCCCAGTTAGAGCCTAACCTTTCCTACGTGGAAGTTCCTATTCGTGTTTTGGATGTGCAAGATCGAGTGTTGCGGAGAAAGACAATACCGATGGTAAAGATTCTGTGGAGAAACCAAGACGTGGAGAGCGCGACTTGGGAGTTGGAGTCAGCTATGAGGGAGGCGCATCCTCATCTATTCTCCTAGCTGTGCTCGGTAAGCATTCGATAACCCTTGGTTATTTTCTTTTCCTTCTTTGGTAGCAGTGTTTTATGCGTAAAGTTTCGGGACGAAACTTTCTTTTAGGGGGAGTGACTGTAACGCCCCCGATTTTCCAGTGATTTATTTAATTTCTTATTTGACGTATTATGACATCAGAGCATTATGTTAGCGCGTGTTGGTCAGGTGACGTTGTTAGAGCGTGCTTTTAGCTCTTTAGGTTCCCTGCGTGGCTTGGTGATGCCTGGTAGCAAGATTCCCTAGCGAGCCGGAGTCTGTTTGGTGACTCGGTGGAGCCTCTTGGGGAATGATTGTGTTTTGGCTTCGGGAGTTTTTGCCCGAGTTTTGTTCGCCGGATTTTGTTACCGACTTTGTCGTTAGCGCGTTTTGCGTTCGTTAGGTTTGACCGGCCAAATTTTGGGATTTGCGTCGGGAGTGGAAAATTTTATATTAGGAAATTAGATCGGCTAATTTTAGACTTGTTCGTCAAGTTTCGTCGCGTTCCGAGCATTTTTGGAGCCTCGGCGTGCGATTGAAGTTTGTATATTTTCGCGTACGCCGTTAGCTTTAGAAATTATTATCTCGAAAACGGTGCGTCGGAATTCTATTTCGACTTCTCCGTTGGATTCGTAGCGTCGTCATTCGCCTACGGTGCGACTTTCGTTCGATTCGGCGCGCGTTTGGCCCTCCGTAACGATATAAGGTTATATCATTTTATTATTATAAATATTACTTATATATATATATATATATAAGAATTAATAAAATAAAATAAATTAAAAAATAATAAAAAAAAGGATTCGGTGAGAATGATTCTCACCGAATCATGTGTTCGGTGAGAATCATTCTCACCGAACAATCAAGAGTATATGTATATTAATATTATATATAAAAAAATAAATAAATAAGTATATATATATTAATATTATATATAAAAAAATAAAAAAAATCATTCTCACCGAATCATTGTCATTCTCACCGATTGGCAGCAGCCCCCCTTGTTATGTTATAATTTTATATAATAAGTATATATTATTATTAAGTATATATATATATTTTTATATAAGATTAAGACAAAGCAAAACTCCTTCTTCTTCCTCCGACCAGCAACCCCCCTGTGCGATATTTTGCCGAGTGCGGAACATCTTCGTTTGCGAATCTTCCGGCGGCCGCCACCGCCGATACGGTGGACGGAATTTCGATCCGATCGCGGCGTTGGAAAGCTCTCGACGAGAGCTTCGAGATCGCGGTAAGTTTTTCCCGTTTCGGTGACCGTTTCGCCATAGATTTTTTCGGCCCTAACCCCGATTGTCCGTTTTTTCGTAGATCTCGTCTCCGCGTGTCCCCTCTTGGACGGATCTACGTGTTGGAGTATTTTGGGTGGTCGTTTTCAAGAGCGATTTGAGGCAAGTGGATTTCTCCCCTCTTGCGTGTCTCCATGGGTTATTTTTTTCGCCTTATATATTCTCCTTGTCGTAAAATACCGGAGTAATATTGGTGAGATTAGAAATATTCCTAGGTTAGGGCTTGTGATCGGCCTAAACTAGGAAGTTATCGGAATTTATTTTTAGTTGAATTCGGCGGGTAGAGGGAAATAATTCGGCGGGTAGGGGGAAATAATTCGGCGGGTAGGGGAAAATAATTCGGCGGGTTTTGGTTGTAGAACTTGGTAGTTTTTTAAGTGGTGTTGTCGGCTAGTTTTGGCGCCGAATCGTGGATCCTTAGCATGTGGTAGCTGGGTTTCTGAAGGAGTATGGTACCGGGGGAGTTCGAGCCGTGGCCACCACCATTCCCTCCTTTGGACATTTTGGGTTCCTGTAAGAGGTTGGAACTCTATGTGTGTGGACCCTGTGGCGGCCCCTTTAGTACTCTTGAGACACCTGGACCTGGTTGTTCGGTTGTGACTGTTCTTAGTCTCCGACACAGGTTTGGGATTTGTGCCAGTGCTAACGATTTACAAGTTTAGGACTGTTAGTTCCTTTCATACTGTTCTTTTGATGCATATTGGTTCCCTTTTGTCTCTGCAGGCTTGAGAGGAGTTTGGTACGTTTTAGTACTTGTTGCATTTCTCTCACTTTACTGACTGTTTTACTTACATTTTGTCCCTTTTTGGATTCTTTAGCTGAGATTTTCAGCATTTCTCTTGCAGGGTTGGTAACCCCTTTTTTTCTGCTCTTTTCATTCGATTATTATCTGATGTTTCTTTGCCTCCTGTTTTATTATTTCTTGCTGAGGTGTTCTTCTTTTGAATGCCTCAGGTTCAGGTCTGTAGCCGGCTGTGCGGCTAGTTTCAGGAGTTTCCTTGTGGACTGCGTTGTGGCAGTGTTTTCCTCACTTGTTGAGGTAGTTCTTTAGCCTTGTAGTAGTACAGACATACATGCTCGCCAGCGAGTTCGTGTCAGGTTGTTGACGCTCGTTGGTGATTTTCCTTTGTGATATTAAGTCTTTGCTTAGCTGCTAGTTTACCTGTTTTGTGGTAGATTCACTTGCTCTCTGGGAATGTTTTATGCTAGGTTGCTAGTTACTTTAAAACCTATAAAGAATTACTATATGTATTGCATGATCAGCATGTTTTATAAAAGCTCAATCATTATTTTCCAAATGCGTAAAAAGGTTGTTTTCTTTATAAATATTATAAATTGAAATCTAGGGTCTTGCATAGTGTAAGTTGTCCTCTTAGGACACTTATGCGCTCTTTTAGGATGTTAGGCATAAATGAAGTATTTTTCCGCTACGTATAAAAATAGTTTTCAAACCGTGGACTATCTGATCCACTGAGCCGAGGGATACGGCCAATTAATTTAAAAATCAGTTTTCTATTCATTTTAACTTATGATTTGAAGGATTAGAGTGTTGCCTGAGCGTCAGCAGTTATCCCCTGCTTGACGTGGCATCACAGCTCGAAGTTATCTCGTGCTCTGATTTATCTATTAATGAGAAAATGCGGGTTGTGACAATGCCCGTGACCATAGGGGGTGTCTGGAATGAAATTGCTATCTTGAAATCCCAGGAACATTTGGAGAAAAACTGCCAAAATCCCTTAATTTGCGGGTCACGCCCCTGAGTCATGCCCGTGTCCCAGGGTGTGTCTTGACCGGCTCAGCAAATAATAGGAAACGACATGATCTAACATCAATTCAGTAATTTTTTGGTAGGTCACGCCCTTGAAGATGCCCGTGACATTGGAGCGTGTCAAGAGAAAAAGTTCCAAAATTACACCAAGAAATATTTGGGAGAAAATTGTAAATTTTCTCGGGACACACCCCCAAGTAATGCCCATGTCATAGGCGTGGCATGGAAGCTTGAACTTGGGAAACTTCATTAGATTTTAGATGACATCGTCCCCTTTCCGTTGACTGGTTGCACGCCCTACATCTCTTCCTATATTGAAAGTAATGATCATTTGAAGTTCAGCCATCTACGGGAAGAAATGTTAATTTTCTACAAAATGCCTCCCGATTATGGCCGTGAGCTCAAAAATACTATTTGAAGCCCAATTATACATGAAAATACAAAATAAAATATATTAGATATTTATTAAGATAAAAATAAATAAAATATAACTAATTATTAATAAAACATTATATAAAAATAACTATAAATTATGTACTATCAAATACCCCATACTTAAGCTTTTGCTCATCCCGAACAAAACAAATTCATAAGTAAGAGAAGAATTCATAGGACATTCTAAATGGAATTACTCCTAATTATGCACTGTAAATAATATATGACTCAGATAAAAATAAGTTTAGAAATAAAATTTAGAGTCATAAGAAATAATTCATAATTCAAAATTTGAAATGAGTAAAATTAATATTAGTTTAAAAATTCTCTTTTTAAATCTTCATAATCAATATTTGTATTGAATTAAGCTAAATAATCTATGATTAAAATTATAAAAATTTAAACTCATTAGAAACTTTTTTGAAAACTTCGAAATATTAACCAAGATCTCTCATATAAATCTTGGATAAGCAAATGAAATTGGCTCAATAGGATAAAATTAACATTTGACCATGTTACTTTGATTGGAAAATGTTGAATTTTATCTTCTAATTTCCATATTTTTCTAATTTCTTCTTCTTTTAAATAACTCAAATGTATATGCTTATGAGTGATGAATTTTATCCCCTCATCTCCATGCCATATAATATTTTACTGATTTGAGTACATATGTTTAGAAATGATGAATTTTATCCTCCCATTGTATGACATATGATCTTTTAACTTTTTTTGCCAAACAAAATGTTAGATTTTTTGAAGGGGAAGAGCTAGGGTTTGACGACTATAAGTCCCAAAGACAAATATTTTGAGTGCAGAAAAAATAATTTGAGCAATCTTTAACACTCCATGAGCTAAAATTAATATAACTAAAATCTAAATATTTAAAGCCTAATTTATACAAAATTAAATTAAGATATTTTTAAGAGAGAAAATAAAACTAAGAAATATTCTAAAAAACCAAGTTAATGAAACATTCATTAAATCAAATTCATCTAAAAATTAAAACTAATAAATTTTGAAAAAGTCATATAAAATAAAGAAAATACATAAAAGCAAACTTTTTATAAAAAAACCTATAAATAAAACTCAAAAATAAAATTAGTTTGCCTATGGAAAATGAAATAAAGTTTGGAGAAATTTAATATCACAAAATTTAATAATTAGATAATAATAATTTTATTTTATTTTAATTATGTTTTTCAAAAAATTTAGATTTTTTGTATACTAAAATAACAAAAAATATTTTTTTTATTTTTTGGACTTCGCAAGGGCTACCCAATGATGGGCTTGCATGGTACTAAGTGATTTTGTGGGATGAAAACCTAACACGATCCTTTGACAAGAAATTTGATTATTAAGTTTAATGATTTTTTTTAATTATGTGAATTTTAAAAGGAAATTCAAAAAAAAGTAAATTTGAAATAAAAGAAAATACCAAATTTTTTCAATTTTTTTTTGAATTTTGCAAAACAAAGAGAAAACATGTTTTGTATTTTTGAAAGGTTTTTTTATAAAAAAAACAACAATTAAGAAATCCCACCCTGTACTTAAAAATAAACATTGTCCCCAATGTTTATATGCCAAGTAGGAGGGGGAAAATAAGAAAATAAATTGCATGGAAATAAATTGCAAGAAAAAATTAGGAGAAGCCGGGAACTGTTCCCGAGAATTTTAAATTTCTTCTCGAGAAATGATTGTTCCCGGGAAGTCTTGCTTCTTCTCGAGAAATCCCTCCTCTTGTTCCCGAGAGGTCTTGAAGCTCTCGAAAAATGCTTGTTTCATCTCTAGAAGTCCTGCAGTTCTCGAGAAATCCTCGTTTTGTTCTCAAGAAATCTACTCCCAGCTCTCGTGATATTCAGAAGTTCTTCTCGAGAAATCTATAGTCTCTTCTCGAGAAGTCCTTATTAGTACTCGAGATCTGCCCTTGTTCTCGAGAAATCCTTGCCTTGTTCTCGAGAAAACTTTATATTGTTCTCGAGAAAATGACTTATTGTTCCCAAGTAGTACTTCTACTTGTTCCCGAGAATTCCTTCTTCTATTTCTCGAGAAGTCCTGTTGTTCTTGAGAAATCTCCTTCTGTACTCGAGAAATACATACCCTCTACTCGAGTTGATTTTCCTCATTTCCCGGGAAGTTCTCTTCAGTACTCGTGTAATCCATGCCTCCTTCTCGAGAATACCGGTTCAGCTGATCCTTATTCATCTTCTTAGGTGTACCAATTTTTATACTATATTCATTATATATATATATAAATATATATATAAGAAAATCACTTATTCTTCTCTTTCCGACCGAACTCCGGTTCTTTTCTCGAACCAGAGCGGCATGAGCGAGAGAGAGAAAATCCTTTCGTGATTCTTCTGGTGGCCGCCGACGGTGCTCTAGTGCTCGAAATCATGAACCAAACGTAGATCTAGAAAGCTCTCAATGAGAACTACGCCATCGTGGTAAAGTTTTCCCCTTTTCTTGAGATTTTCTTGTTAGGGTTTTGGGCCCTAACTTCTATTTAAAGCCATTCTTGTTCAGATCTCGATTTCTCCCGTCTTCTTTAGCCCGAATCTGCAACAAGAAGTCATTTGGAGAGTCTTTTTCCCAGCAAACCAAGGCAAGTGATGGTTTCTCCCCTCTTCCTTCTTCTTCCAATCTTGATGTAATTGCTAATCTTCTTTATCTAGTGTTGTATTCATTATTGATTTACTGATTAGTGATATTGATATAATCTTTTACTTATGATTCACTTATAATATCATGTTCATGATTATGCCACTCCTACAGTGTAGGGTTGTTAGTGATTTACCGACATGGTTGAATCTTTAGTGTTTAAACATCCATTAACTATCGGTAGGATGAGGTATAATTTGTTTAAGGTCATTCATCTTTCCCTAGAGGTCAATCAATCATTTCTAATCTAGCAATGTCTTGTAGAATCCAATGTGCCAAGTCTTGAGATTTATATCATGGTTTTCCTTATTGCGGGTGTTAGTGGACGAAACCACCGCCGTAATGTTTGTCATATCATGATTTTCTTCGTTGTGGGTGTTAGAGGACGAAACCACCGCCGTAATGTTTGATACCTTTATTAGTACCTTGTGGAACTCTATCAGATGTTTGGGCTTTGCGGTGAATGGTGGAGTGTATGAGTCTCCCCCGTAATTAGACATATATTATATCTGTGGGGGGGTGTCCGGATGAGTGACCACTTCGCCCGTGTATTTTTTTGGGTAGAGTTGACCACATGTGGCTAATAAAGTCATGCGAATTCATTCTTATTATTTAATCATGCTTTCTATCTTTTTAGCCTTGGGCATCCGATGTAGTTTGATGTACGTGAGGATTCACGCGAGTTCTATTTTTTGATTTTGATTCTTTACTCCTGTACTTTATCCTTGTTCTTTATCCACGTTCTTTTGGTCTTGGGTTGGTACCCCGAGTCCCAATTCGATCACACACTTTACATAACCCGGTTATGTACAAGTTGGCTCCCAGTCCACCAAGTTGGCAGAATCACGCATCTGCCTAGTTCTTCGGGTACACCTTGGAGTTAGTCCCCAAGGCTCCCTGTTGTAATCTACCGCATAGAAAACCCGAAAAACAATCATCTACGTGAAGTCTTCTCCAGCCATTCATGCAATGCAACATCACCGATCCAGACCAACTTGTCTGGGTAGGCTTCACACATCATGCCTATGTTTGTTTCTCGATTACGAACTCTACATGCAAAACAACGGGGACTATTCATGTCTACCCGAAGGAACACCTCACACTCACCACAAACTCGCGAGAGCAGGCTTCTTATGCAAGTGAAAAGAGGACTTCACATGTATAAGATGAGAATCGTTACCCTAGCATTTCTTTTTGACACCATGAAAATCTATGTGGATGAAAAGCACCGCAACGTCCTCACCTCCATAGATCTGAACTCGCCTTGCGATTTGGGGCTCCGAAGCTCCACCGACGGCCGGATCTCTCCTCCTACTTCTTCCTTGCTCTCCCCTCTCTTTAGAACTCTTAGAAAGAGGAAACTCAAAAGAAATGATTGTTTCTAAACCCTATTCCCGGGTATATCCTAGCAAGAGCAGCCCCGAGCCATTGGATTCCAAAATAAGGAAACAGACGGCCACGATTTGCACTTCAAATCCAAAGCCTGGGCCGAACACGACTTGTGACACACCCCTGTCCAGGGCCGTGTGCCTCATTCGATGCCGAAACCGTCACATCCTGAAAAGAACACGGGCTTTCGACACGCCCATGTCAAGTTTGACATACCCGTGTTATCCAGTATACTCCCGTGTAGCGGGGCGTGTTCCTCCATCGCCACAGGACCAACACCAACTCGAGGAGAACACGGGTACTCAACACGCCCGTATCGAATTTGACACGCCCGTGTAAGGTTGAACACGCCTGGGTTCCAGGCTGTGTTTCACCCCCGACACAGCACGACTCACTACCCGAGCAGGATACGGCCTGGGACACGCTCGTGTCTCAGGCCGTGTTTGATATATCGAGTACCTTTCGTCGAACACTCGAGATGATCATTGAACCCGAGCATTACACGGTCCTAGACACGCCCATGTTCACTGTCTCTTGTGTCTTTCGTCGACCACTCGAGTAGCTCATCGAAACCAAACACGACACGACCCTGGGACACGCCCGTGTCCCAGGCCGTGTGACCCCTACCAAGTCCGAAACTTTGCTCAAAACGCCACCCTCCCTCTTTTGAGTTTCGTGGTGTTACAGATTCAATACCCAGCATTATTAATAAGTGATTTGTGGGAGAGAATTACTCAAAAATTTTAATTAAATTATCCAAGGTGTCCCTCCACCCAATGAAACTACATACAATGTCTTGATCCAAGACTTGAAGATTTGACCATATTCCCTTCATTAAACCTAATAGGCAACCCTAAGGTTTGAACTAGGGTTTCATGATATTCCAACCCTAAATACTTCTAAAACTGTTCCAAGGGATGTTTCAAGTGATAATATGTCAAGGGCCAGGTTATACCTTTCTTGGTTGAAGGGTAGATCACTCAACCTCTCTAAGTGCACTATTGAAGAACTAAGACTATTACCTTTAAATGGACAACTTTACTCACCAAGTTACCCCACCAAATCAACTCTAAATGGGTTATTACTTTTCTAGCCTTATAATATCCCCTATGGTCACCCAACAGAGTTTGTGAAAAATTAGAGGTCCATTGACCCTATTTTAATTACATACATGAATAATTAAATTATTATAAAAACTATAAAAAAAATCATCTCTAAAAATTCTAATTTTTGGCTATGATGTGGAACATGGCAAGACCAGCCTATAGACAAAATTTCAGTCCATTTGATTGAGTGGACGTCTGGGGCACTGATTTCAATTTATGGTCAGCCTTTGGACACCTTGCACCAAAAAGTGTACCGAGGAAAAACCATTGTTCCAAAAGGGTTGATTTAAATTTTATATTAAACTAGACTCAAAGGACTAGGTTTTCTATGTTGGATACATTTATTGAAACATCTACTAACTATTTTTAATAATTAAAACAAAATGACTGATAAAGTGTGACAGAATGTGAATATTAATAAAATTAAAACTTATGGCTTGCGCTTATCAGATCAAGCTTGATCCGACGGTCAGGGGTCATCGTACCCGATGATCTAATGACAGAGATTAATTCTTCCTGGAGCTTTTCAAGCCCCAATTCCCGACAACCTCCCTGGCTAGCCACCACGACCACCACCTTCGTCAATGTAGTGGCTATCGCCTGACAGAAGCACAGCCGCCAGAGGGGTTGTTTCCGGTGAACCCGAGGGGTTGGATTTGAAAAACAAAACATGCATTTTCTCCTTTCCAATCGGGCTCAATTGAGCCCGATTTCTCCACCAAATGACCTACACTAGCACAGAGAAGAAGGAAGAGGATTTGACCTGCAGGTAGGATTGGCGGCGTGTGTGGTGGTGATGTGTCATGTCCGGCGATCTCAGTTTTCTTCCTAGACAAATTATCTATTCTCCTCCTAAACCAGTGATGTAACCGTCCATTTTGATTACTTGGAACCTTTTAAAGCTGATGTAGGGGTTGTTTTGTGAAGAGGGACAGACTATACTTGAATAGCCATTAATGGCCATGGAGGGGGTGTTCAGCCATGGTGGCTTGATGCCTCTTCATATGCTGGGATGGCTGGAATTGATGGCAAACTCCTACTAAAGGTCAGGGGATATGAATTGAACCTTAGGGAAGGGGAGGGGGAAAGCCTCTTTGCATTCCACCATTAACTCCCATCTTTATCTCTCCTCTCTTAAATGAAAAACTCCACCTTCTCTCTCCTAGTCATCACCTCCAGAAATTGAGTGGCTCTCTAGGTAATTTTCACTTGCTATAGCTAGTGGGCCATCACATTTGGGCCTAGCCCAATTGGATTGGAGTTGGGCCCAGTTCCCTCCCCAGTTGAGCTTTGTTTGACCAAGGTTGACTTGGAGGGTTTGACTTGGTCAAATAGCTGGGTTTATTTGCCAACTAGATGTCTTGAGCCCCTTTCCACCATCCAAGTTCATTTGTGGCTTGGTGTAATCAACTTAGGTCAAATTAGGGCAATTTAACCTAACTAGGGTTAAGGTTGACCCTAGTTAGCTTGAGCCCTTAGGTTGACACCAAATGGGTTGTATGGGTTTTCAAGGGTCCCTATGAGGTTGAAAGTGGTAAGGTGGTGTCAAGTAGTCATTTTGGGAGTCAATTGCCAATCCCTAGCTTAGTTGTCTAGAAACTACTATTTGAGGACCAAGGTGCTTTTACTTTTCTACATAGGCACCCATCGTTCTCTTGGTCCTCTTAGAGCTTTGTCATGACCTAGTCATGACAAAAACTTTGTAGCGGTCTGATTGTTTGTGGGATGTTATAAATGTTGCCTGACTGTTTGGAGGAGTCTCTTATTGGAAATGCAAGAAAGAGGTGGTGGTCAGCGATTCCCAACGTTATCATGAGGACAAGGGGATGCTAAGCAAGTTTTGTCCATGGGGATTGCTGAAAAGAGTTTTTAGGGGAGATCTGGCCAGAGCCATGATAGAGCAAGTGGAGGAGTTGCAGGATTCAAGATCGCTGGAGAAAGGTACGACGTTATCCTACAGCTTGGAGGAAGGGGGGGGGGAGCTTGTATTGGCCATTGGGGAGAAGAGCTTTCTTTCCGCCATCAGTTGCAGGAGTTGGGTTGGGAGGAGATGGCATCTAACCTAAAACTTTATGTATATATAGTACATAATTATAGTAATTTTTATTATCATTTTATTCTTATTATGATTAAGAAGGTGCCCAATTACTGTAATTACCATAAAGTTAAAAGCATGCAGATTTTTTTAGGGATTTCAGAATTTGCCCCGGATGGGATCATTATGACTGTCTTGTTGACACACATCCACCAGAATGATATGCGATCCAATCAGAGTTTGTATGCTCATTTTACTCAACCCGGAGCTTTTCTGACCAATTTACTTATACTTCGAAATTGCCTAAACGACATAGGAATCGTTAACGGACAACTCCTTTGGACTTGTATTATCATCACGAGTCCAATAAAACTATCCGAGATCATGTTCGAGGTTGTTCACTTGAATTCACCGTTATACATTAATACACTATTTGCAAATTATGTTATTTGAGCTCGACACACGCTATAATTTCTTCAAGGCAACACACTGCCTTCGAGGCAACACAGGCCTTCGAGGCAACACAGGCTTTCTAGGCGACATAGGCCTTTTAGACGAATGCTTAAGGTTTAGGATTTAGGGTTTAGGGTATACCCACTGCGATAAACCATCAACGGTATACCCACTACGCGACGTTAGAGCTTCTTCCATAGGATGATACTATAACAATCTCTCCTAATTGTAATTTCCTAACTTAAATCTTGCACCTATGTTAACCATGACTCAACGTGGATAGCCTCACGACCTAAGGACTTCTGCCTAGTCCAGGCCGACACATAGTCACACAAGTCATTCGGGGGGTCTAACTCGAATTGGGATGTTACAGGTATCAAGTGAACCCTAACAAATCTCACTATTCCCATGTCAAAAGGATTTTAAGATACCTTAAGTGTACACTAAATCTTGGCTAATGGTACCTTAGGAGGGATGATTTTGAGCTGACAAGGTTTTTAGATGCAGACTTTATAGGGTGCTTGTACGATAGGAAAAGTATCTCAGGGTCATGTCAATTCTTGGGGAGAAGACTAATTTCCTAGAGCAGTAGAAAGCAAACCAGTGTGGCTATCTCAACAGCAAAATAAAAATATATCTCAACTGGAAGTTATTGTGCTCAAATGCTTTGGATACATCATCAACTGCAGGATTACAACATCTAGATAAGAAGATCTCCTTTATTTTGTGATTCATCTAGTGCAATCTCAATTGCCAAAAATCCCGTGTCATACAGTAGGACCAAGCACATTGAGATTATGTATCACTTCATTAGAGAGCATATTGAGAAAGCAAATATCTACATTGAGTTTGTACCACTGACAAACAAGTGTTAACCATTTTTACTAAGCCTCTAGATAAAGAAAATTCAATTTCTTCAAAATTGAATCAGGCATGTTAAATTTAGAGTGATTTTCATGCCTAACTTCTTTTAATTTATATATCCTTACATAGTTGTTCATTTTTTTGTTACACAAATTTTATACTATACCGCCAGTAAATATTAGGCTCCTAACAAAGTTGAAATGAAATATATCGGCATGATGGGAAACATCGACATGAATTGTCATCCTTAAGGAAAGCTATTGACACACCTCATTAAAAGATTTTCTGAGATTTATTTCTTAATAAGGTGCGCCCCCTGCCCCCTTCAACTTCCTTTTATATATAAATAAAATAGAAATTAAGAGGTCATTAAGGCTCCGTTTGGGGGGACTTATTTTCACCGGTCAAGCGGTTACGACCGCATGAATCGGACCGTAACCGGTCCGATTCATGCGGTCGTAACCGCTTGACCGGTGAAAATAAGTCCCCCCAAACGGAGCCTAAGTTAAATATCTATAAACCCCAAAAGTCGGCACCTAGCCTTTCACGCTCTGTTTTCTATTCAACCTAGAAGCTCTCTCTACACCACAACTTCTGCATCTTCAATGACACCTGAGGCAAATTCATCTGACAAGATCAATATCAGCAGTAAAGTTGTGCTGGGAGATTTTAAGAATTATCCTGAAGAGATGTCGAATGTAATATTTTTTCTCAGTGCGGCTGGATTTGAGGTAATTCTTTAAGAATGAAAAAAATCAGTGTGTAGGTAAATAACATCAAGATCCATGTCCTCAAGCAAAATTTGTGAATCACTGCTAGGAGCATAAGTTGGTTGCTTGAACTTCCAACACTCACGGTAGAAGAAGAGGAAGTGGAAGAGGAAATCTCTAGGGTAGACCATGAGGTAGCCCTAAAGTGGTGCAACTATTCAACAGAGGAATATGGATCTCTGGAGAGAGGCAACATGAACTCTCGAGGAAAAATATTGGATCATATAATGGGTAGAGCCCTTCTATGCAAACTTGGTTCACACGACAAGATTTCTAAGAAAATGTTCAGAATCATTACTGTCATTATCCTAATGAAGATAATAGATTGGAGTTAGTTTATCCTCAGAAAGCTAAAGGGATGCTTAAATGCCCCTAATATGAGGAGGATTGTTTTCATATACCTCTCAAAGTGCTTAGGTGATAAGTTGAGTGAGTCACCTATGGTACCTCTGCACTATATTAAGAAAATGGATCACAGAATAATTGAGGTAGGAAAAGATATTTCCTAAATCTGAGAAAACAGGAGAAGGTTAAAGTAAACCTATAGTTGAGAAGAAGACGACAAGTGTTGCCAATCCACATAAACAGAAGAAAGATAAGAGAAGAAAAGAAAGGTTAAGAAGACATGAGAGGTTGCTTTTACCCCTACACACTCCACCCTAGTCTTACTGTGGGGGGCATATGAGAGAATCTATGGGTGTGGCCTGTAAAGACCTGAAAAGCACAGCCCTAATGGAATAGTCATGTGGTATGTCTGAAAATGAAACAATGGATCTAGGAGAAGCTTAACATGAGATATCTACTCTGCATATAGAAGTTATGGAAGGAGAAGTTAATCAAAAACTTGCTGAAGTTGAGGGGGAGTTGCTCCAAGAACACTATGCCCAAAAGACTGAAGTATTGGAAGAATATGAACGGAAAATAACTAAGGAGATCAAGGGGGAGTCCAAT
Source organism: Platanthera guangdongensis (assembly GCA_039583875.1). Classification (NCBI taxonomy): domain Eukaryota; kingdom Viridiplantae; phylum Streptophyta; class Magnoliopsida; order Asparagales; family Orchidaceae; genus Platanthera; species Platanthera guangdongensis. The sequence goes on from CM077152.1 coordinate 105,958,885, forward strand.
CTACAGGACTCTGGCTAGAGTGATCTTGGCATTGAATAAGTAGACCAAGTGATCAGGAAATTGGTAGAATGCACAACCATACTCCATCCCGTTCAAGAAGAATTAGAAGAGTTTATCCTTATAGGTAATGAGATAGTTTTGTGGAAATGGAAAAGTGTGTTGGAAGAGCTAGACACTGATAAGATCATATCTTAGAAATCAAATCATGTCTGCCTTTATGAGTATGAGCCTAACACAGGCTCATTCCAAAAAGTAATTACGGAGGAGACAAAAACCTCATCACCTCCAACTAGTGAAGAACCTTCTGGTTCTCTTATGGCTCAACTGCAAGTCATGCTAGCCAATCAAAAAAGGAAGATAGAAGATTTTGTGCAAGGATCAGTGCAAGGCCTGAGGAATGAAATGAATGAGAAAATGACCTCAATGTTGGAAGATATGCACCATTTTAATACCCAAACACTACATTTCTTCATGAAGGCGACAAATGTTGTTGACTTCACTGCACAACAAAATGATATGACTCATGAGGGCTTACAAGCAATAATAAAAAATCAAGAATCCACTTAAGAAAACATTTGTAACAATCCAGTTTTTCCCCCATTGAAAAATAACAATTCTGAATTTTTGATCTACCGCTGGCGATATAGATATCACTGGCGATAGTGTTCAAAACAAAATAGTCGATAAAACGATGTAGTCGACAAAATGATGAAGTCGATACGCTACCGCTGGCAATAATGATATTGTCAGGCGATAGTGTGCCACATGGAAGACAACCACGTATCAGTTGGTTGTGAGGCGGTTATTAAGTGACACTGACTTGGCCAAGCAACCACCACTAGAGATATCACCCAACAATAATGGCTATCGTCCGATGATAACATTTTATCAGATCTCTCAAAATAAATCTGGCCATCCATTCCTTTTGGCTTGATCATCCCGTGGCTGAGGTTAGGCTCGGGTTTATTAAGTAGTTGGATTTCAGAGTTTTGGGGTGATGTAGGTTGTTGCAGAAAGTACTAAAGATGCTCTCCAGGAAACACCCGAGTTTACAATAAAAAACGAAATTTTGTCGCTATCACTAGTGATATCAATATTGCCAACGATAGATCTGCTGGTAGAAACCAGTGAGTAGTTGTTATACTGGGTGTGTTCCTAAGACTGAGATAGATTGGCGATTCTGTTGATATCACACAACGATAGTGATAACACTGGCAATAGCTCCCAGAGAGCTTTGTGGTTGCGAAGCCTATATCCTGGGGACTAGGTGGGTAACATGATATGATGTTGAGCCTATTGTGCCCAACTTTAGTAGACATGACTGTCGACCGTGGAACATAATGTTGGTTATGATATGAAAAAGAAAAGGGAGGTTGTCCTACGTCATGTCTCGTAGGCATGATGATTTGAGCAATGAGATATGACTGAACTATACCTGCACCATATTGTCCGACTAGATTGCCTAAAGTACCCAACTTTCGTCATTGGCATGGGGAGAGTCCTTGGCGTTGTCTCAGACTGGTGAATGCTCAAAATTATGCCATCTTGGTCTGTGATTAAGGATGGTGGTGGACTCGGGGACTACATCGAAAGAGTGTGTTGAGAGCACGAAACACGCAATCGTGAGTGCCAACATTTGTGGTGGTTGTGCATATATGGAATGGTGTATATATATATATATATATATATATATATATATATATATATATATATAAGCAGTCGTGCACGGGAGATCCCGTGTGGGTCGACGACATTGGTCAGTGTCGGCGACATTGGTCGAGGGAGGCGACATTAGTCGGGTGTGGTGATATTTGGCAGGACAGCGACATCGGTAATGGGCAGCAACATTCGACGGGGTGACAACATGGGTCATGTGCGACGATATTGGTCGTGGGTGGCAACATTGGTCGTGGGAGACAAAATTAGTCATGGGGCAGTATTGGTTGTGGAGGCGACATTGGTCGTGTGGGCGACATTGGTCGTAGGAGGCAATATTTGTCGTGGGGGCGACATTGGTCGTGGGGAGACATTGGTCGTGGAGGCAACATGGGTGGTGGGCAACGACACTGGTCGTAGTCAACATCATTGGTCTTTGGGATGACATTGGTTGTAGGAGCGACATTGGTGGTGGGCGATGACATTGGTCGTGGGAGGCATCATTAGTCTTGGGGGCGACATTTTCATGGGACATGTCATTGGTCGTAGGAGGAAATATTGGTCATGGATGGTGGCATTGATCATGGGGGTGACAATCAGTAAGGCGGGCGACAATCGACGGGGCGGCGATGTTCGTCGAGAGTAGCAAATGTCCGCAGGGGAGGCGACACTTAGTTAGGTGGCGACACTCTGCGGGGGTGACGACAATCAGAAGACTATCATGCCAACTTTTTAACAATAGAAAAAAGATTTAAGATTTATGAACATTAAATTAGTTGAAACTCAAACGATAAACCTTAAAACTTACCTGATTAGAGATTAACACCCTTAGACTCCTCTTCTTCATCAATGGACAATCATGCATTCTCATCTAAATTTGGATTAGAGAAGATGGATCCAAAGACCTAAAAAACACATGCCATTAATAATTCATAGGTTGCAAAGTGGTGATTATTTTCAAAATAATAATACGAATCTTTACACTTATGGTTAAAGAACTTATCGTTCATTATATAAAATGAAGCATGAATCTTAGAAAAGTTAAATCACAAAAGGTAAAATAAATTTTTTTGATGATATCAAGCAAATGCAACTGTATTCATTGATAGGAATTAGAGCATAACACATTGAACCAATTCTTCTTAGGCTCTGTTTGCGGGGTGGGGAGATATTTTCACCGATCAAGCGGTTATGACCAAAGGTCCGGTTCTTGTGGTCGTAACCACTAGACTGGTGAAAATAATGTTGGAACCCTAGTTCTGATTTGGGTAAGGATCACTATTAGGTTTGCTTAGATTGACCCAAAGTGTATAGTCATGGGTCATAGGTTTATTTCCAGATTTGCCTCAAAAGAATTCCAAGAAATGTAGTTTAGTCAGAAAATCAGTTCGACGAACGTCGAACTCAGGTCAATGAATTATGAGTTCCTTCTCTGAACTCAGGTCGACGAACTCTGATCTCAAGCAAGAAGTTTAGCTCGACGAATTCCAGCAGAGCTCGATGAAATCCGAGCTCGGGTCGACGATCGCTAAACTCAAGACAGATTCCTAGCCCGACGAAAGAGAAGCTGAGCTCGACGATCTGCGAGCTCAGGTCGATGAATTCTGTGCAATCAGTTACAGTTGGCAGAATTAATTAAAGTCAATGACCTGGCATATTTATTTACAGTTGGCAGATCAACTCAAGAATTAATTACAGTCAATATGGAAAGAGCAGTTCAAATGCTGCATTAAACATGGGCTGTTTCAAGAGTTAATTCAGGATCAATTCCCAAAGCATATTCTACTCTCGGGAATGCTTCATCCGTTATCAAGAGAAATGAAATTCAAATGTTGGAATGAGACATATAAGAGATACACAGATAGAAATATACAGAGACAGAAATAGACACACACAGAAGATAGAGCACTGCAGCAAATAATAACAAGACAGTGAACAAGAACACAAAAAATGTTTTTCAGTTTACAGAAGAAGAAGAGAAACTCTACATCAACATTTACACAGAGTACTTCATCTGCTCCAGGCTTCTCAAGAGACATACATTCATATCAGTCTAAGAAGCTTGCTGGAGACATCATCATTCTGAAGGCCTATCACCCTGAAGCAAAGCTCCATCTTCCTAAACCATCAACATCTCAGGGGGAGCTCTTTGCTAACATCAACATCCACTAAAGTCTTCTCAGTTGCATATTGAGAAAGAGAAGACAACATCACTTTTTTTCCCTTTCCTGTGTACAGGGTTATGACTCCCTTCAAAAGTTATTCTTGGTTGCAAGTCTCCTGATCAAAAGACTTGAGGTTTGGTTTTTGAGCACCTGATCAAAAGCTCATTGGTGCCAGACACCTGATCAAAACTCTGAGTGGATTCCTACCAGGGTGGTAGAAGAGTTGATGTACCCAGGTTGGGGAACCATTATAAAATCCTTGTGTCTTCTGGTTGCTTGCTCTCATTCTTTATTTTCTTTGTGATGTGCTCTTCTGCTCTTTATAGTTTACATATATCTCTAATTAGTGCTAGTTAAGATCTATCCCCCAACTTTCAATAGTTATTGTTGGATCCCTAGTTTGATTTGTGTTAACCACGAAATCGGCGATCCTTCCCAAGGCAGCCAGCACGCTCGCCGCGGACTGTGCCAGGCTCCTCCTAGAGGTCGTTTCCTAGGTTGGGCGGGCAGAATTTTCTGTTCGCCCAGGCCGCACGGCTTAGGCAGTCTCAGCGGTCTGACCGTCCAAGCCGCGCGCCTTGTTCCCTTGGTCTGCAGGGACCGCAGACTCCTCCTGCAATCCGCACCTACAGGTCGTGTTCCTCTTCAGCTTAACCACAGCTTTGTCTCAACAGATGCTCCTTTGACAGATTCGGAATCCTGTCCGCTCAGGCCGACAACAACCTGCAACTTAGCCCGCAATTGATGGGAGGCATCCAATATTGGCGGACTCAGAAGTATATCCGCCCAGGCCGGTAATAGGTCGCATATGCCTTCACCTAGAAACACGGGCAGCCGACTCCTCCAGCCCGCCTACAGAGCGCAGACTCCAACTCTAGCTACCCGCCAAGACCAGCAGCAACATCGCGAGATCAGCGGACTCGAGATGTGGTCGAGACTTCCAGTCCGCCTTCATTGGTGAACCCCAACAGCCTCAACAGCCAGGTTCTACATCTCAAACGCAAGCAGACTCATCTTTGCAGCAGCCGCAGACTCAGCAGACTTGGCGGACTCTCTTTGCAGTCCTCCTCAGACCGCATGCCTGTCACAGGCTCAGCCAGTAGCAGGGTTAACTCCTCCTCAGTCCGCAATCTTGGCGCGGACTTAGTCAGCAGTGGCAGACTCCTTCCAGCCCGCCAGGCATCAGATCCTCCATAAGGCAGTCCCAGTCCGCATAACCTCGTGCGGACGCGCCGGACTCCGCGGGCACTCTCCTGCTCGCACCCCTTCTAGCTCGCTCAGTTCAGCAGCGGCGAACTCAGCAGATTCTCCTTGCAGTCCGCCGCTTGGCCTCCAGCATCCTCCATCCCAGATCAGCGGTGATGGACTCTGCGAACCCACATCGCAGTCCGCCACTAAGTCTCCCATTCTGTTGTCAGTAGCACCAGCTTCAGTTCAAGGCCCCTGTCCGTGCGGCCTATGGCGGACTCGGCAGACTCCGTCTCCATCTCGCTCAAGTTACTGTCTCACCGGGGGTAACGTCACCACAAGCCGTTACCTCCTCGGGCCTATAAATAGACCCTCATGCCTCTCACGTGGGGAGAGGATAGTCGCCAAGGTGCTCACGCTCAAAGTCAGCCAGCCAGACCAACTCCTGCGGACTCCGTTTCTCAGTCCGCATCCCCCTCTACGCCCTTAGTCGTGCGGCCTGCCGGCCTCTGGTTCTGTAGTCCGCGCGGTCTCCCGTTGACCTTAACCGCGCGGCCTGTCGGCTACGCTCTTCAGTCTGCGCGGCCTCCTCTGGCATTCTTCTTCCTTAGCCGCCAGCTTCCTTCTTGTACGCTTTATCGCTTTCTTGTAAAGGTATATTAGCAAGTTGTAGCTCTCGCTATTAATCAAAGGAAAACCCGTCGCAAGAGAGGCATTTAAGCCACGGCGGGTGAAGTCCGCTGTTGCCGCTGCTAGCGGCCCCCTCTCTCTCTCTTTCTAAGCTCAGCTCCCTCGGCAACCAACCTGCAAGCACAACCGTCATAGTGACCGTCTGCTCGAAAGCTCCTGATCAACCTCCTTCTCTCATCAGCCTTACCGGCTGCTCTCAGCACCCTCTCCTCTATCCTCGCAACCCCTTTGACAAGCGCTTGCTCCACTCTCGAGCACTCAGAAGCTTCCTTCATTCCTCTTCCCCCGCAGCCTTCATCCTTCTTCCTCTCCTAGCTTGTGAGACCGAACACATCCCCTCCGTTTTAACTAGGCGGTGCCGTTTTCGAGCATCAACAATTTGGGCTAAGTTCACTAAGTTAGGATCTTGTGACCCATCTTGTATAGCCAGGGTCATAGTTGTGTCCTAGAGTCTAGGCCAAGTCCATAGTTTCAACACTGCATGGACCAGCCATCATCAGACTGCCAGAGACTCGAGACTTAGAGATTTTACAAAGACTCAGAAAAATGAGTTCGACGTTCGTCGAACTCAAGTCGACGATTATCGTGCTCAGCTCGACGATCTCAGAGAAAATTCTCTGAGCTGAGCAAGACGAACTTGATCCTCAGGTCGATGATCTTTGGAATCTACCTTCAGCATTGCAAGTCCAGACTTTATTCTCTAGACTCCAGTCGACGAACTTAGTTCTCTGGTCGACGATTTTTAGGTTCTCTACTTCAACTGTTTCGACACCAGATGCAAGATTGTGTTGACACACATCACTTGTGTCGATACACAACATCTGTCAACATCATCTGTCGACACACAAGACTTGTGTCGACAAACTCCAGATTTCTGTCAACACAACAACTATGTCGAGATAAGAAGCAATTGTGTCGACACACTGGACTTATATCGACACATCCAACGAAATAAGTTCTCAGTTCGACGAAACAAATTCTCAGGTCGACGATTTCTGGATACTTCACTTCAACACTTCATTCCGGAAGCATCTAAATATTCTAAGTCGAGAAATACTTTGCTGAACTTCAGTCGACAAAACTAGTTATCAGCTCGACGAACTCCATACACGGAATTGTCAAAGTTTCTAATCAATGTAGTTCTACTCTCTACTCGACGATCTTGGAACTTAGCTCGATGAACAGAAGCCATCTGATCGACGAACACAGCTTCTCAGCTCGATGAACCGTGGACTCAGCTCGACGATTTCTGCTCTCTGTTCGATGAATCCAGACTTAGTTATTTCATTCATTCTGTCCCCTTCCTATTGCAATAATTCCTGAGTAATCAATGCTAAAATATTCTCTGAATATAACCATTAGACAGAGCATTGATTATGGTCTTCTCCAGGATTATTGCTTGCCATTTTTCCATGGGATAGTTCGGGAAATAAATCAATGTAGTTTATTCTCAAGGCCGTCAACAATTAATGCAGAGGAATTCAAATTTTAAAAGAGAATTCTCTTGACAGGAAATATAAAAGAAATTTTCTCTCCTTTCCTGGACAAGGAGACATACAACAAGATAATACAGAGAGAGACATACAGAGATACACAGACAACATAGATACATAGTCAGTCGGTCTGCAAGAAGAAATTCTCTGCTGTTCTCTCTTGACAGAACTCTGATATAGAAAAGAAGCCCTAGACCAGAAGAACATCAGCTATCTGAAGAAGAAGAACACCAAATCAAGATCAAGAGTTTTTCATCTTTAACACTCCAGGATACTTCAAAGGAAAACAACAAATCCATCTGTCAAAAAGTTCCTGAATAATTTCTGGTCAAGGCTGATAAACACTGAAGACCTATCACCCTGAAGTAAAGCTCCTGTTTTTCCTGAACCATTCTACATCTCAGGGGGAGCTCTTTGCTAATATCATTTCCACTTAAGTCTGCTCAGTTGTATGTTGAGAAAGAGAAAACAATATCATCTCTCATCCCCCCACTGTATAAAGGGTTATAACTCCCTTCAAAAGTTATTCCTGGTTGCAAGTCACCTGACCAAAAGACTTGAGGTTTGGTTTTTGAGCAGCTGATCAAAAGCTCATTGGTGTCAGGCACCTGATCAAAAATCTGAGTGGATTCCTACCAGGGTGGTAGAAGAGTGGATGAACCCAGGTTGGGGAACCACTATAATTTCTTGTGTTGTCTGGTTGCCCTTTCTTTTTGTTCTTACTGTGTATGTGCCTTTTTAGGATTGCTGTGTTTATGCTTTATTAATTTTATTCTGCAGTTTCTATTTACAGCAAAAGCTGTAAAGAATTTAAGAATACTCTATTCACCCCCCCCCCCTTTAGAGTATTTCAGATCTAACACCTCACTTTCAATTGGTATCAGAGCAGGTTTTCTTTGTTGTACAAGCTAACACCTGAACCAAAACGATCTGAGAGATCTTATTCATCTTAAGAGTTTATCATGACACAAAATGAAGAGTTTTCAAGCACCAGACTACCTATGTGCAATCTAAATAAGCTTGTATCTTGGAAGACAAGGATTAGGTTTTATATGAACTCCATTGATGAAAGCATTTTCAACTCCATCTTGTCAGGTCCAGCTATACTTCAGGAAACAACAAGTCCCAATGTTGTTCCATCATCTCAATGGACAGATGTCCAACTAAGGCTGAAGAGGGAATCTTTTTAAGGTATTATCAAGTAAGCAAAGCCTATATGGTTTTTAATAAATCATCACTAAAAATTGAAGAATCTATTAATGTTACATTTGATGAAGCTAACATGTCTTGCAAGGAGAAAAAGATTTCTACCAAAAGCACTTTGCAGGTACCTCACTTGTGTGAGAATTTGGATGGACTAAACCTCACCCAAGAGGTTCCAACACATCCTTCTCCACAAGTCATTGAAGAAAGTGAAGATGAAGGCACTGAAGGAATTGATCTTCCCCCAAAAACAAACATAATTCCACAAGAGGAATTAGTTCCTAATGTTGTTGCAGAACCAAATCCACCCACTGATCTTGTCACACTAAGTGATCACCCCAAATCTCAAGTGATTGGAGACATATCAGCAGGTGTACAGACAAGACATCAACTCAACCAAGATTTGATGCATGCTTGTTTTATCTCTCAGGTTGAACCTCTATTCGTCCATGATGCAGAGCAAGATCCCCACTGGATCATTGCAATGCAAGAGGAATTAAACCAATTTGAGAGATGTAGAGTTTGGGATTTGGTTCCAAGACCCCAAAACTACCCAGTAATTGGAACAAAACGGGTTTACAAAAACAAGCTGGATGCCCAAGGAGTGATTGCGAGAAACAAGGCTAGGCTTGTTGCTCAAAGATATATGCAAGAAGAAGGAATAGATTATGACCAAACCTTTGCACCTATGGCAAGGTTAGAGGCAATCGGAATATTCCTTGCATACGCAGCCTACAAGAGATTCAAGGTCTATCAAATGGATGTGAAGAGTGCTTTCTAAATGGAGTACTAAAAGAAGAGGTTTATTTTGAACAACCTCCAGGTTTTATTTCTCCAACTCACCCTTATCATATTTTGAAATTGCATAAAGCCCTCTATGGTCTAAAGCAAGCTCCAAGAGCTTGGTATGAGACCTTAGCTAGCTTTTTGATAGAGCATAAGTTCATTAGAGGCATAGTAGATAAGACACTTTTCACTAGACATCATAAGGACCAAACATTGTTAGTACAAATATATGTAGATGTCATCATATTTGGGTCTACTGATTCCAAATTGTGCAAGAGGTTTTCTGACCTCTTGCATTCCAAATTTGAAATGAGTAGCATGGGTAAGCTCTCCTACTTCCTTGGTCTTCAAGTGAAGCAGCTCCCTGATGGCATCTTCATCTACTAAGCTAAATATGCAAAAGAGCTTATCAAAACGTCTTGGATGGCTGATGCCTCAGCAAAGAAAACACCTATGGCTACAAATGTTGTAATAGACTTTGATCCACATGGGAAACCTGTTGACCAGAAATTATATAGGGGCATTGTTGGGTCCCTATTATATCTTACAGCTAGCAGACCTGATATCATGTTTGCCACATACCTTTGTGCTAAGTTCCAAGTGAACCCTAAAGAATCTCATCTAATTTTCTTAAAAAGAATTTTGAGATATATAAAGAGTTGTCCAAGTCTAGGCCTATGGTATCCTACTGAATTAGAATTTGAGTTAACTGGATACTCAAATGCTAATTTTGCTGGATGCAGGGTGGACAGAAAAAGTACTTCAGGAACCTGCCAGTTCCTGGGTATGAGATTAGTGTCCTGGTTTTGTAAGAAACAGTCATCTGTGTCTACCTCAACTATTGAGGCAGAATACATTACAGCTGGCAGCTGTTGTTCCCAGATGCTGTGGATTCAAAATCAACTTCTAGACTATGGTCTCAACTTAAATAATTCAACTCTACTTCGTGATAACAGAAGTGCTATTACCATAGCACAAAATCCAGTTCATCACAGTAGGACCAAGAATGTAGACATTAGACATCATTTCATAAGAGAGCGTGCAAACAAAAACAAAATTAAACTTGTCTATATCTACACTGATTTACAAAGAGCTGACATTTTCACCAAGCATTTGGATGAAAAAACCACCTAATCTTTATAAATCAGCTTGGAATGATCAATGGAGAAGACTTAGTTTAGTTTCTGTATGCACTCGTTGAATTTTCCAGAGTTCGTCGAATGGAGCTCGACGAACTAGGGAGAGTTCGGGAGATATTCGTCGAACGGAGGTCGACAAACTCTCTGTGAGTGATGTTGTTTTCGTCGAATGGAGATCGACAAATCCACTTCAGAAAACTTTCGTGGAACGAAGCTCGACGAAATGTCTTCAAATCTTCACACTGAGCTCGACGAATTGTTTAACTCTAAATTATTTCGTCGAACCCAGATCGAAGAATGTTTTAATTTTCGTGGAACGGAGTTTGTCGATTCATATTCTAGAAAACACTATATTAAGGTTTTCTTCGACCTCCGTCCCACGCTTTCTGTTCATTTTCACTTGATCATCGTTTTTCTCCTGCAGGTACTCTCATGGCGATTCCAACAGGAACCCTTGCTGCGATGAAGTTCGATACTGGCTTCGATGTCGACTTTGATTCATTTCAACATTCAGACCCCATATTTCTGGATATTCTGCACCTTCTGGAAGAGCAACAACTGAAGAACCTGATGACAACAAGGATTAAGCTATCTGGAACAGAGATCAGAGAATGGGTTTATATATCTTCAACAATAGAGGAGAACACAATGGTTGGATCAATTGCGGGTAACGATATTTATCTCTCTCCCGCCGTATTAACTAAAATATTTGGTTTGCATTATGGAGAAGAAGAATTAGAGATTTACAGTGAAGGATATGACATGATGCTGAACATGATGGGTTACTCTGGAGATAACCCTAATAAATTGCTGAAGAAGCATTTGTCTGCAGAATTTAAGTTTCTTGCATATATCGTTGGGAAAGTCTTGCTGGGCAAGCATACTGCACACGATTATATAACCAGACATCAATTTCTGGTTATGTGTGCAGTAGTCAACAAGAAACAAGTGGACTGGGCTCAGATCATCTTTGATCTGATTAAGAAAAAGAACAATAAAAAGGAAGTTTCTTTTGGAAGGATCCTGAGGATCGTTTTGAAGGAAAAGGCTGCTGAATCACTAGTCTCCCCGACCATATTCATCAATGCCAGCAAAAGGCTTACCTGTGCCTTGTTTGGCAGGTGGGAGAGGACAATAACAAAGCCTTCTAAGGCCTCCTCCTCTGCCACCAGAGCTTCTGAGAGCACAAGGACTGTTACAGCCACTCCCCACCCTGCTGAAGAGATCACACCCCCACCTTCATATCTTCCAGCTATCCAAATCCAAATCCCCTACACAGTCAACACCATCATTCATACTCCCACACCTCATCTTCCCCCATTCATATCTCTCCAACACATACTCATCTTCCTACATCTCCTCCATCTCCACATGGAACACCAGCTCAATCTCCTCATGCTTCACCAGCTCCAATACCACGTTCATCTCCTCTTCCACCTCATTTGTCCTCCATACCATCTTTCAATCTACTGTCATCTCCTCCCACTACTCCTTCTCCTCCAAATCAACCCATCCAGGATGTCCAAATGCAAGATGCTCCTCCTCCATCCTCACCAACATCTACCATCCCTCCAACTGTTTCCACTTAACCACCTTCTAGAACACCTTCTGCAACTCCACCATTGGATCCCTCCACAATTTCTTCTGTCATTGCCCTCACCACACCCCTCCTCAAAATAATAATAGTATAGGCCATTACACCTCTTGCTACTTCTATATCTTCCCTCTATGCCCATATTTCTACCCTCACTGCTGCCCCATCTTCAGTAAGGGGCCTGGCTCCAGTTTACACTGAAACCGGGCAGGGGGAGATGCTTGATGAATAGGCTGCAGCAGAACCAGTAGCAGATGCAGCAGCAGCCACAATAGTAGCAGCAGCAGTAGTTACAATAGAAGTACCAGCAGATGCAGATGCTGAGTTAGATTTAATTGATTTTATTCATTTTATTGAAACTGACATGGACATGGATGAGTCAGTAACAGATACTGCTGGTGATTTCATTATAAATCCCACAGTAGATTTAGTAAATTTGTTGCAAATTTTTGATACTGCATATTTGAGTTTCCTTCCAGCAGACTATACTAAGCCATCTTTGGCTATTGTTCCCTATTCTTCTCCAATAAGTCCTACAGTTGTCAAGCAATTCAAATACAGTTTTGCTGTCCAGAGCTTACAGTCATTCCATCCCCTCCAGAAACTTTTTATGCACCAAACTTTGTAATGGATGACTCTCCTATGCCAGATCTTGATGCTTTGATCTTGGCTGATATTGAAGAAGAGAATAAGGCAGTTGCTGAAAGCACTGTTATAGACAGCTCTCTAGCTCCGGATCTAATTGAAGTTTCTCCTCCAGCTCCATCTCAGATTGAGAAGCCTATTATTTCTCCTGAGGCCCTGAAAGCTTTGAATGATCTATATGATAATCCTCAAGAGTCTGAAGATGAGGATGATGATGAAGATGAGGATTCAGATGAGGATCCAAAGAAGAAGAAAGTATCTAAGAAGAGGAAAGAACCTCCTCCTCCTGCTCCTAAACCAAATCCAGCAAATGACACTCCCTACTACATTCTTCAAATATTTACTCCTTATAAGGAAATGCCTGTCTGGATGTGGTTATCTAAAAATGAACAGAAAGAAAGGAAAAGAAGCAGAAGATATTCCCCTCCACCAACTCACAGATATAGAAAGGACCCTCCTCCACCTCCTGCTCCAGCTGCTGGTGCTTCAGACACAACTTCTAGAAGGACTAGCCAATTTCAAACATATCGAAGACATCCGGGTAGGTCCTCATCCTCAGGAAGCAGCTAGCAAAGACAGTATCCTTCTGGCAAGCAGCACCAACCTCAACAATAGCATCAACATCAACAACAAAAACAGCAAAAACTTCCTGAACATCAACAAGATGAAAGTTCTAACAGACATGCTTCTCCACCTGTACCTTTTGAAGATCCAGAAACAACAAGTGCTAGGATGGCCAGGTTCCAAGAACTTCTTGGCCTTTCTATAATCAACAAAGGCAGAGCTGAAGGAAAGGATCCCTCACAATATACAACAATATCAAAGTACAAGAAAGAAGATCTTAAGAGGTTTGAGAAAGCTAACAAGTTTTTCAATGTTGATGATTATATGAAATTGCACGCAGAAGCAGTAGTCCTCAGAGCCACATCTTTGAAGATTATAAGGGCTGCTGATATGACCATGACCAAAGTGCAAGCTTCAGATCCAAACAGAGAAATTATTTTTACTAAGACAGGAGACAAGAGCAAAGAAGAAAAGCCAAAAGATAAGAAGCAAAAGAAATGAGTTCTGAACTGTTTAATTTCTATTATGTTTATAACTACTTTCTTATTTCTGAATAAAGCTTATCTGTATATATATATCTGCTGCATATGTTCATTTTTCTCTATCAGATATATGTTTTCCTGCTTTGCTTATTTTTAGTTTAGTCAGAGTCTGTAATTAGTGACCTCACACAAATAGGGGGAGATTGTTGGATCCCTAGTTTGATTTGGGCTAGGTTCACTAAGTTAGGATCTTGTGACCCATCTTATATAGCCAGGGTCATAGTTGTGTCCTAGAGTCTAGTCCAAGTCCTTAGTTTCAATACTGCATGGACCAGCCATCATCAGACTGCCAGAGACTCAAGACTTAGAGATTTTCCAAAGACTTAGAAAAATGAGTTCGACGTTCATCTAACTCAGGTCAACGATTGTCGTGCTCAGCTCGACGATCTCAGAGAAAACTCTCTGAGTTGAGCTCGATGAACTTGATTCTCAGGTCGACAATCTTTGGACTCTACCTTCAGCATTCCAAGTCCAGACTTTATTCTCTAGACTCCAGTCGACGAACTTAGTTCTCTAGTCGATGATTTCTGGGTTCTCTACTTCAACTGTGTCAACACCAGAAGCAAGATTGTGTCGATACACATCACTTGTGTCAACACATAATATCTGTCGACACACAACATCTGTCGGCATCATCTGTCGACACACAGGACTTGTGTCGACACACTCCATATTTCTATCAACACAACAACTATGTCGAGACAAGAAGCAATTGTGTCGACACACAGGACTTGTGTCGACACATCAAACGAAACAAGTTCTCAGTTCGACAAAATAAATTCTCAGGTTGATGTTTTCTGGATACTTCACTTCAACACTTCATTCCGGAAGCATCTAAAATATTACAAGTCTAGAAATACTATGCTGAACTTTAGTCGACAAAACTAGTTATCAGCTCGACGAACTCCATACACAGAATTGTCAAAGTTTCGAATCAATGCAGTTCTACTCTATGCTCGACGATCTTGGAACTCAGCTCGACGAATAGAGCCATCTGATCGACGAACACAGCTTCTCAGCTCGACGAACTGTGGACTCAGCTCGACGATTTCTGTTCTCTGTTCGACGAATCCAGACTTAGTTATTTCCTTCATTCTGTCCCCTTCCTATTGCAATAATTCCTGAGTAATCAATGCTAAAATATTCTCTGAATATAACCGTTAGAAAGAGCATTGATTATGGTCTTCTACAGGATTATTGTTTGCCGTTTTTCCATGGGACAGTTGGGGAAATAAATCAATGCAGTTTATTCTCAAGGCCGTCAGCAATTAATGCAGAAGAATTCAAATTTCAAAAGAGAATTCTCTTGACATGAAATATAAAAGAAATTTCCTCTCCTTTCCTGGACAAGGAGACATACAACAAGATAATACAGAGAGAGACATACAGAGATACATAGACAACATAAATACACAGTCAGTCAGTCTGCAACAAGAAATTCTATGTTGTTCTCTCTTGACAGAACTCTGATATAGAAAAGAAGCTCTATACCAGAAGAACATCAGCTATCTGAAGAAGCAGAACACCAAATCAAGATCAAGAGTCTTCCTTCTTCAACACTCTAGGATACTTCAAAGGACAACAAAAAATCCATCTGTCAAGAAGTTCCTGAATACTTTTTGGTCAAGGCTGATAAACACTGAAGACCTATCACCCTGAAGTAAAGCTCTAGTTTTTGCTGAACCATTCTACATCTCAGGGGGAGCTCTTTGCTAATATCATTTCCACCTAAGTCTTCTCAGTTGTATATTGAGGAAGAGAAGACAATATCATCTCTCATCCCCCCACTGTATAAAGGGTTATAACTCCCTTCAAAAGTTATTCCTGGTTGCAAGTCTCCTGACTAAAAGACTTGAGGTTTGGTTTTTGAGCACCTGATCAAAAGCTCATTGGTGTCAGACACCTGATCAAAAATCTTAGTGGATTCCTATCAAGGTGGTAGAAGAGTGGATGTACCCAGTTTGGGGAACCACTATAATTTCTTGTGTTGTCTGGTTGCTCTTTCTTTTTGTCCTTGCTGTGTTTGTGCCTTTTTAGGATTACTGTGTTTATGCTTTATTAATTTTATTCTGCAGTTTTTATTTACAGCAAAAGCTATAAAGAATTTAAGAATACTCTATTCACCCCCCTCTAGAGTATTTCAGTTCTAACACCTCACTTTCAAATAAGTCCACCTAAATGGAGCCTTAGTTTTTGAGCCTATCACAAAGCATTCGTTGATAGGAATAATAACATGGAAGATGAAAGGGTTGATGTTTCAAACCTGATTGTGTTACAATCTCTTACTGGCAATTCATCGAACATGCGATATACAATTTTGGAGATGTTTCTACACCTTCACCCAAATCTCAAACATAATAGAAACACAATTAGAGGAGTCGTTGAGAGGTTTTACACAAATTAGAATATGGAAGTACATGAACCTATTTAAAGTTGATGTTAGATCCTGGAATCGCCAATGGATTCATTAATTTACCTCTTCTCAATTTCTTAATTTTAGCAGTTCTTAAGCACTACTATGTTTCCAGGTGACTCTGAAAGAATCGACTCTGTTGGATCATGAAGAGCTTCTTACTCTAAAAATTTATGCATTTGTACCGACAAAATAACAACAAACTGATGTATCAATATTGTCATACATTTTCTATCATTCCTAAATATTGATTTCAACAATACTTTATGATAGTCCTTATTTGGTAGAGAGACCTCCATAGAAATTACACACTTCTCTTCATTCATAATATGAGTGAGTATTGATTATTCACCTCTACAACCTGTAACAGACTCCCTAGCATCACGCTCGCAAGGACGGCCGCCGGCACCCCCAACATCACGCTCGAAAGGGTTCATCCTAACTAGGTCTGCAGACCATGCACCCAAACCCCACTCCATCCACAGGCGGGTTGTTGAGGCCGGGGATCAAACCCGAGACCTCCTTGATAAGTAGTTTTAAAACAACTCCTCATCACCGAGCTGCAACTCAGTTAGTGATGAGGAGTGGTTTTAAAACTACTTATCAAGGAGGTCTCGGGTTCGATCCCCGGCCTCAACAACCTGCCTACGGATGGAGAGGGGTTGGGGTGAATGGTCTGCAGACCTGGTTAGGCTGAACCCTTTCAAGCGTGATGCTGGGGGTGCCGGCGGCCGTCCTTGCGAGCATGGTGATGGGGAGGCCGTTACAAAACGTGCACTTTTTTGTGATGACACAGGCTCGGCTCCACTCGAGACCACGTCCACCGAGGGAGACCCAGCGGGACACAATTGGCATCGTCTAGGCTGCAGCGCAAGCACCCCAACCCCTTTATAGCCCACTGGCGGGTTGTTGGTGGCCATAGCCTCACTTTGATGAGCGAACTCGACAGTAAAGTTGGGTCGTATGGGGACTTCCTAGGAGTTCACCCATCCCATTACTACTCTCGCCCAAGCACGCTTAACTATGGAGTACTTCCACTTCTCATCACTAGTTTGTAAGTCCCTCTTTTTTTTGCAAAACCAACAGGGTCTTATGCCCAGAACCGCCGCTTTAAGGTGACACCAACACGCCCGGGAAGGTCGTCACTACAAAATGCCAATCCTGTCGGCCATACCGATCATAGAAGAGAAGTGTAAGTACAAGAGATAAGTTCAAGTCCACATATCATATATAATATGAAAAGAAATCACAATAATGTCCACATGATAAAGAAGTACCGAATCCGAAAGGCAAATAAAAATATAAACAGGCTTATGCCTGGTACATCAAGTCCTCACTACAACACTCTCGCAACTCTAAACATCTAAGTGGAAGCAAACTGAAATCCATCCTCGACCCGTCACCGTGTAGTTGTGGTAGTGCACAGCAACTGCTCCTCATGTCCTTCCTCCTTGTCCTTCCAGTACTGATGCTCCTACTGCTCGGTCCCCTAAAATGATGTGGTCCACCGATCATTAGTCAAAAGACTAAGCCACTATCATCCTCTTCCCACCCCCGCGACTCCTAGGCACCGTATGGGGAGGATGAAAGTGGTGGACAACAAAGCAGAGTGGAATAAGTAGGTGAAAACTACCATAGCAGGTGTATATATAAAAGAACTATAACAAAAAAATAATAATGTAAACAAGTAAAGTAGAACAGTAAGAACATGTAAAATAAACTAAGGAATAAGTAAAACTACAAGAAGGTAAACTAAGTAACCATGACCTATAGGAATGCCCATATAAACCTATAGACCAAGGGATCGTTTGCAAGGATTATTGTATAAAGAGTCCCATATCAATTTATACAATAGGTGTCAAGGTTATATGCAATGAATCTGTTATGACATGCAAGTATGCTATGGTATGAACATTCAAGTGCAACTCACACACCCGACTCTGTGCACACAGACCTTTATTTCCCCCTTTCTGGCGCCTAACCTCCCAGGATACCTACGTAGTGGCAAACGGAAGAGGTGGGTTGAGCCTCGCCCACCTCTAAACTAGTATCAGCACTACCAGTCAGACCTATCGTACACCTTGTAATGACTCCATCCATTCATATAGCATATAATAGAAGGTCCGGCCGGGGCCCCACACCATATGTTACAAAACAGGCAGGGAAGTCATGAGTTATTATCAGAGTTGCTCATCCTATCTCATAGCATTCTAGCGGAAGATTTTAACATAAAACTGAATTCCAATCATGAATTTCCCCTAATATAAACACCCACATTTATATAGTAATGTATCAAATATAATGTCATCTGGCCTTAGGGCCTTATAGTTGCTCTTTACAAAAGTGGCTTCCAAACATCGGCCCGCAGGCCTGCCACAAATGAACAAAACATAATATTTTCATTTTAACCTTCAAGGGCTAGCAGCAGTAGCAGCAGGGACTTCAGCCTTTAAATGTCCCGCTGGGTTCTCCAGCACCTGCACAAGGATAGCCCACCCAACGGTGGAAAACAAGGCAACGGTCAGCATTCAGCTGACCATTTTATAACGACCCTACCCCTACCTGGGGCAGTGGTATTTCTTCCCTGCAGACATTGCAATTTATAGCAGATATATGAATCTCATACATTATTCTCTCACGCACAATCATTCCATCACAACCGTCAGCCACGCGGCCCGACGATCCGTGCACTCAGGGCACATTCTTAGTGTACCGGATAAACCAGTTGCCCGCCGCCGTTCAAGGCCCGAAGCCCATTGACAAACTTGAGCATTTTCTTTCATGTCATGCCGCCGGAGACTTTAGTCTTAGTGGCGCGTAGGCCTAAGGCTCTCGCTATGCATTTCAGCCGAATGCCAATCATCCAGGCACTCATGGCAAACAACCATAACGCGGATACAGTTCAGCCTTTCCCCGTTGCTCAAATCATTAGCTCTGTGACCAGACTAACGCGGGTCGGCATCCCCTTGTCCGTTCAACATAAAGCCTTTTCTGAGCTCTTCAAGCTCATAAATAGCCATAGTATCCTCGACGGACTGGCTTTACAATCATAGGTTAGCTAGGTGTTACGCCTCGCGTTAGCGACAGAAGTCATTTTTTCGTCCCTAGCCTTAACCGTACATTCATAGAATACACTTGAGGTTATTTTCGTGGACTGCCAAGCTAGTACTTCCTGCGACTACCCTTCACAGGCACAACCCATCAAGCGTCATAAGCATTACATGCATCAGAAGGGTATTTTCCTGGACTTTCGCACCAGTACTTCCTGCTACTGCCCTTTATAGGTCCACCCATCAAGCATCACAAGCATCACAAGGGTATTTTCTTGGACTACCACTACAGTACTTCCTACTGCTGCCCTTCACAGGTACAACGCTTTGACGCCATACACTACACGTTTTATCGCGGAGTCTTCTCCGGTGTATATATGCAACATCACCAATCCAGACCAACCTGTCCAGATGGGCTTCACACAGCATGCCTATTCCGTACTTCATTTTCGGATCTATATGCCAATCTATTGGGGATTCTACGAATCTACCCAAGGAAATTCGTTCATACTCCACCCTCTGGTGGGGGAATCTCATTGCACATGCCAAAAAGGAAGCCTTCACATGGCTAAGAAGGAAGATCGTTACCCTTGAAAAATCTCTTCAGAGCCATGGAGTTCTAGCCGGCTGGAAAGCACCGCAGCGGCCTTGCCTCCACAACGCTAGCCTCGAATTGTGAATTGGAACTCCGCAGCTCCACCAATGGTCGGCTCCCTTCCTCCTCCTCCTCCTCCTCCTCCTCTCTCTCTCTCTAGGATCTTAGAAAGAGGATGGCCAAGATGAGAATGAGATTTTCCTTCTCATTATCGGCCTTAAAGTAGGTGGGAGGAATCTGGGCCATCCAATCCGGGCTAAAGAAAATGGACGGCCACGAATTTGCCACAAAAGCCTGAATTTTGGCTGACAAGACCTGTGACACGCCCGTGTCACAGGCCGTGTATCTTAAGCGTCACACAACCGACTCATCCAGACCAGTACACGGCCATGTGACATGCCTGTGTCACAGGTCGTGTGACCCGACACACCTTCAGTCACGCCCGTGTCTGTGGCCATGTACCTCAGGGGGTACACACCCATCTCAACCCGAGCAAGACACGGCCCTGTGACACGCCCGTATCATAGGCCGTGTACCCAGAGACAAACTCGTGTCATGCCCATGTTCACCAGGCTGCACTGTCACAACCCGCATTTTCATCGCAAAAAAGGCTTATCAGAGTAAGGGAAAATGAGCGTCATGATGCCACGTCAGCAGGGGATAACTGCGGACGCTCAGGCAGACACCAAACTAATCACGAAGAAAGGCTCTTTTAAGTTATTTTTAAGGAAAATAAGTTAAGTGTAGTAGTTAGCTGTATCCCTCGGCTTAGTGGCTCATCTAGTCCACGAATCAAAATATATTATACGCTTCGGAAAAATACTTGATTAGATTAACTCAAACATCCTACATGAGTAAAAACGTCCCTAAGGGACAACTCATGCTATGCAAGACTCTAAATTTATTATAGTAGGAAAGATAGATTTTACGGTCGCTAAAAATAACAAGTTAGAGTTCCAAATTATGCAATGCATGAAGTAATAGTAGTAGATTTTATAGTTGAAAATACCTAACATGCATTCCTAGCATAAATCCTCCCAGAGAACAAGTAATCAACGTCCACATTTAAAGAAATGAGCAGCTAGCAAGTATCAAACAACTAACAATTCAGTGGGCGCCAACAAACTGACACGAACCCACGAACAAAAGTATGTCTGAACTAGTAAAACTAAACCAACAACAACTACCTCGCTATGACGAGGCAACAACCATGGCCAACACTGCTGCCCAGAAAACTCCAAAACTAGCACTGCTAACTGCTACTGCTCTGAAATTGAGGCATTCCAAATACAGAACACCATAGCAAGAAGGTACAAAAGGTGGCAGGAAAAGTAATAAGCCAAAATAAGCAAAGGTCAACAGGGGTACCAACCCAAGACCAAAAAACACTGAAGTAAAGTACAAAAGTAAACAGGGCATCAACAGGAAAAGAACTCATACGTAATTTATCATGTTCAACAAGAGTACACCAGATGCACGAGACTATAAGGTGACTACATGAATATTTCACAAGAAAGAAAATACCAAAACCTTTATTAGGCACCTGTGGTCGACTCTACCCAAAAACACGGCGATTTGGTCACTCTTGGACACACCACCCAAAAACACCGGCGAGGTGGTCACTCTTGGACACACCACCCGAAAAACAAAACGGATATATAATCCTTCTAACTGCGAGGGAGCCTCATACTCTCCACCATACACTGCAGACATCCAAAAAAACCAGGTAGACTTCCACAGGGCACTAATGAAGGTAACAAACACTGCGGAGGTGGAATTGTACACTAACTCCCACATTCAAGAAACCCAAAGAAACCATAACACAAATATCTCGAGATTTGGCTCGACAGATTCTACTTGAAATTACCGAACTCAAGACGCGGTTGATCAACCTCTAGGAGCAATTTACAGTCCTAGATAAATTCTAACGCGCTAAATAACGAGAGCTGAAACATGCATAGCCAGCACTAATACACACCAGGAACAATTAACCAAGACCAGACAAAATCAGGCTTCCCAAGACAAAACCTTACAACAACAAAGGATCGCTGAAACGATTAATCATAACCATGATTTGGAAGAATAAGCGCAGAAAATTTAAAGAACATGAAAGTATAGTCGTTACCATCAGATCGGACAAAGAGAAATGAGGGGAAACCACCACCTGGCTTGGTTTTACCAGAAAAGTCCTCTGAATTGCTCCACGTTGTAGATCGGGGCCAAAGGCTGTGGGAGGAGTTGAAATCTAGACAAAAATGGGTCGAAAAGGGGATTAGGGCCAAAAAGCCCTAACGAGAAATCTCAAGAAACAGGGAAGAAATTACCACGAGGGCGAAGCTGAAAGAAAACTGTTGTCGACCTAAATCACCTAGAGGGGGGTGAATAGGTGGTTTGTGCGTCTTTTGCGGAATAAAAATTAATTAGAGCGCAGCACAGAAATATCTACCAATATCACAGACGACACAAGATGTATAGTGGTTCCCCAACCTTGGGTACATCCACTTTCCCTCACCGATCTAGCAATCAAGTAGACTCAGCTACTCCACTATCTCGGATCAAAAATCGATCCTACCCTCGGAACAAAGTTCCTACAAACTTGATCCAAACAAAACGGATCTACACCTCGGAAGATAGCACTTCCTACAAACTCGGAGTGAAAAACTCCTACACTCGGAGAAGATTTCTCCTCCAAGATTAATAAAGAGTTTACAAGAGTACAAACAGTAAATCACTCAGATCTGAAGGAAATGACCAGGATCTTCTTCTTTTCAACTTTGCAGCTTTTTCAGAAATCGGTGAAGAAGGTCTCGGCTTCGATCTGGATCTACTTTCTTTTACAGAAAACGAGAAGATCTCTGGCCTCAACGTGGCCCCCGATGTTGCACCCGATGCAACCGTAGAAGGAGCTTATCAGACGACTTGGACCTCTTGCCCCATCTCTTTTTGTAATACGATTTCGCAGGTCGGGGAAACTTGAACTCCGGCTGTGTCATGGCCAAGGCCCGCTTTCGTTACACCCTATTCATGTCCATATCCAGCGCGCATGCAGTATCAACCAACGCCTGAAACCATTGGTTCACCGAACTCGAAAGCAGGAATCGCAACTCATCTCGCAATCCCTCATAGAACCGATTGGTTTTCCGCTGCTCATCGGCAAAGATCGAACCTGCATACCATCTCAACCTCGTAAACTCATGCAGGTAAGTGTCAACACTGCCTTTTCCTTACGTTAGCCTTTGGAACTCGTTTTCCATGGTAATGCGATGTACCACTGGTAGTTGCTTTGCCAGGAAGAGTCGGGAGAACTCCTCAATCGACACCTCTGTTAACTGCCTGCCCGCTACATGGTGTAATTCCATCTCGTCCCACCATAGACGAGCCTCTCCTTCCAGTAAGAAGGTGGCTAAGGTGACCTTCTGATCTTCCTCTGTCCTGATCGCCGTCAAGATACGCTTGACGCACGACAACCAGTCCTCCTCCTGCGTAGGAGATCCAACACCTGTAAACGTAGGCGGATTGAAGCTCATGAACTGCTTCAACTACATTTCAGCTGCTCGAGGATCCACAGCTATAACAGGTTCTGGCGTCGCCGCAACCTGTTCTAGCCTCAATGCTGGCTGCGCCTGCCCTTGCGCCTGCCTAGTAGGTTGTGCTTGAATCATGGAAAACGGGGCCTCAGCAACTAATCGCACAGTTTTCGCAGAAGCCGGAGGTGTAAGCACCTCAGCTGGTGTCGTACTCTTATCAGAACGCTGGGGCTCCAACTGCCCAGCAACACTCCGCGTCACCTATAGGTGAACAAGACACACAAATTAGCGACAGAACACAAGCAATAACAACAAGATAGGAACGTGTAGGTTCCTCAAACAAGTGTGTTTGCATTCCTACGTGGACATTCAAGAGTTTAATAGTGTTAACGCGCTTCGCACATAGACGTACTGATGCAGTGACCCAGAGCCGACCCGCTCTGTCGACAAGGCCTCGCACCTGGCCTAGCCAGAGGCCCGCGTATGGAGGCCCAATACCGGGCCCACCAAGGCGTCACACCATGGCATCCCTTTTATCAGGCTCGCGGGCCGTACACCCCAACCCATCTCCGGGCCCAACCACAGGCGCACAATAGGTTGTTGAGGCTAGGTCTCGATCCCCTGACCTCCTTGATAAAGAGCTTTCAGGCAAGCTCTCATCAACCAACTGATCCGCAGATCAGTTGGTTGATGAGAGCTTGTCTGAAAGCTCTTTATCAAGGAGGTCAGGGGATCAAGACCTGGCCTCAACAACCTACCGTGTGCCTGTGGTTGAGCCCGGAGATGGGTTGTGGCGGCCCGCGGTCCTGATAAAAGGGATGCCATGGTGTGACGCCTTGGTGGGCCCGGCAGTGGGCCGCCAGACGTGGGCCTCTTGCTAGGCTAGGTGCATGTTTTTTGATGCAGTG
Organism: Platanthera guangdongensis; assembly: GCA_039583875.1. Lineage (NCBI taxonomy): Eukaryota > Viridiplantae > Streptophyta > Magnoliopsida > Asparagales > Orchidaceae > Platanthera > Platanthera guangdongensis. The sequence goes on from CM077152.1 coordinate 105,983,043, forward strand.
ACCTAGAGCCGACCCGCTCTGTCGACCAGGCCTCTCACCTGGCCTAGCTAGAGGCCCACGTCTGGCGGCCCACTGCCGGGCCCACCAAGGCGTCACACCATGGCGTCCCTTTTATCAGGCCCGCGGGTCGTACACCCCAACCCATCTCCGGGCCCAACCACAGGCACACGGTAGGTTGTTGAGGCCAGGTATCGATCCCCTGACCTCCTTGATAAAGAGCTTTCAGGCAAGCTCTCATTAACCAACTGATCTGCACTTTTTTGATGCAGTGACCCAGAGCCGACCCGCTCTGTCGACCAGGCCTCGCACCTGGCCTAGCTAGAGGACCACGTCTGGCGGCCCACTGTCGGGCCCACCAAGGCGTCACACCATGGCGTCCCTTTTATCAGGCCCGCGGGCCGTACACCCCAACCCATCTCCGGGCCCAACCACAGGTGCACGGTAGGTTGTTGAGGCCAGGTCTCGATCCCTGACCTCCTTGATAAAGAGCTTTCAGGCAAGCTCTCATCAACCAACTGATCCGCGGATCAGTTGGTTGATGAGAGCTTGCCTGAAAGCTCTTTATCAAGGAGGTCAGGGGATCGAGACCTGGCCTCAACAACCTACCGTGCGCCTGTGGTTGGGCCCGGAGATGGGTTGGGGTGTACGGCTTGCGGGCCTGATAAAAGGGACGCCATGGTGTGATGCCTTGGTGGGCCCGGCAGTGGGCCGCCAGACGTGGGCCTCTGGCTAGGCCAGGTGCGAGGCCTGGTCGACAGAGCGGGTCGGCTCTGGGTCACTACATCACGTGCGCGCCACCCTTCAAAAGAATGCGACCACTAATTCGAAAGGGAAAGACCGAGACAGCTGATACCAAAAATGTAACAACTCCATCCGTTCATATAGCATATAATAGAAGGTCCGGCCGGGGCCCCACACCATATGTTACAAAACAGGAGGGGAAGTCACGGGTTGTTATCAGAGTTGCGCATCCTAACTCATAGCATTCTAGAGGAAGCTTTTAACATAAAACTGAACTCCAACCATGAATGTCCACTAATATAAACACCTACATTTATATAAGAATGTATCAAATACAATATCATCTGGCCTTAGGGCCTTACAGTTGCTCTTTACAAAACTGTCTTCCAAACATCGGTTCGCAGGCCGACCACACATGAACAAAATATAATATTTTCATTTTTGCCTTCAAGGGCTAGCAACAGCAGCAGCAGCAGCAGGGACTTCAGCCTTTAAATGTCCCGCTCGGTTCTCCAGCACCTGTACATGGACAGCCCACCCAACGGTGACAAACAAGGCAACGGTCAGCATTCAGCTGACCAATTTATAACGACCCTACCCCTACTCGGGACAGTGGTATTTCTTCCCTGCAAGCATAACAATTTATAGCAGATATATGAATCTCATACATTGTGCTCTCACGCACAAACATTCCATCACAACCGTCAGCCATGTGACCCGACGATCCGTGCAGTCCGGGCACATTCTTGGTGTACCGGATAAACCTGTTGCCCACCGCCATTCAAGGCCCGAATCCCAATGACAAACTTGGGCATTTTGCTCCATGGCGTGCACCCGGAGACTTTAGTCTTAGTGGCGCGCAGGCCTAAGACTCTCGCTATGCGTTTTTGTCGAATGCCAATCATCCAGACACTCATGACAGACAACCATAACGCAGATACAATTCAGCCTTTGCCCGTTGCTCAAATCGTTAGTTCTATAACCAAACTAACGTGGGTCGGCAACCCCTTGTCCATTCAGCATAAAGCCTTTTCGAGCTCTTCAAGCTCACAAATAGACATAGTATCCTTGCCGGACTCGCTTTACAATCATAGGATAGCTAGGTGTTACGCCTTGCGTTAGCGACAGAACTCATTTTTCCGTCCCTAGCCTTAACCGTACATTCATAGCATACACTTGAGGGTATTTTCCTAGACTGCCAAGCCACTACTTCCTGCTACTACCCTTCACAGGCACAACCCATCAAGCGTCATAAGCATTACAAGCATCAGAAGGGTATTTTTCGGGACTTCTGCACCAGTAGTTCCTGCTACAGCCCTTCACAGGTCCACCCATCAAGCATCACAAGCATCACAAGGGTATTTTCCTAGACTACCACTCCAGTACTTCCTACTACTGCCCTTCACAGGTACAACCCATCGAATCCATAAGCTATACATTTTTTCGCGGAGTCTTCTCCGGTGTATATATGCAACATCACCAATCCAGATCAACCTGTCCAGATGGGCTTCACACAGCATGTCTATTCCGTACTCCATTTCCGGATCTATATGCCAAACTATTGGGGATTATACGAATCAACCCAAGGAAATCCCTTCATACTCCACCCTCTGGTGGGGGAATCCCATTGCACATGCCAAAAAGGAAGCCTTCATATGGCTAAGAAGGAAGATCGTTACCCTTGAAGATCTATTTCGGAGCCAGGGACTTCTAGTCGGCTGAAAAGCACCGCAGCGACCTTGCCTCTATAATGCTAGCCTCGGATCGTGAATTGGAACTCCACAGCTCCACCAGTGGCCGGCTCCCTTCCTCATCCTCCTCCTCCTCTCTCTTTCTCTAGGATCTTAGAAAGAGGATGGCCAAGATGAGAATGAGATTTTCCTTCTCATTCTCGGCCTTAAAGTAGGGGGAGGAATCTAGGCCATCCGATCCTGGCTAAAGAAAATGGACGGCCCCGATTTTGCCATAAAAGCCTGAATTTTGGCTGACACGGCCCTACAGATTAGTGGAGGTGTTGAGAAAATAAAAAATGGTTCATTATAAATCTCCAAGAAGGAACACTTGAAGAAAAATTCCCTCCTCTTTCACTCCTATAAGTGGAGAATGAAAACTCAATGTTAACCTAACAATACTAATTGAACTAAATTTCATGATTATTAAGGTAGACGGTTCCTACTAATGAATTTGTATTGGTGATCACAAATTTCATAATGATTACCTACCAATAAAATAGATTAATTTCATACACTATAAGGCCTTACATAGCGTCTAAAGTGAATTCTTGTTGAATCCATGTTGATTTTATATAGGTTTTGTCTAAAATGGCGAAATAGGGCAGAGGGGAGGTTTTCCTACCTGCACAGAGAACATGGCGGCTATCTTCAAATGTCGGCGCCAAGGATTTCACGATAACAGGGAAGCCCAAAATTAGGCAGCGGGGAGGAAGGCGAATGACTGGCTGCTTGTGCAGAAGATTAGGGGAAATAATCGTAAATGTGGCAGATGGAATTGTCCTCAGCAGGAAGCAAAAGAGGTATACCCTTTCATAGGCGAGGGGAAAACTTGATGCCCTAGTATAGGAGGAGTAGCCACAGAGGGAGAAGAAGCATGCGTGAGTCTGGCATTGCCCTCTTTTCAGAACCAGCATCGCAAAAGGCGTGCGATGATCTCGGCATTGTGAAATGGCGGGAGGAGGGATTATGATGCCTTACATGTGCAAAAGAACTGAGGAAGAAATCGTTGCGATTTTGAGGTGGATGAACAGTACAGGGAGCTAAGAAATGACAAAAAAGAAACCAAGATTTTGTAAAAAAAAAAAAAAAAATTAAGCTCTGAGTTGGCCGAAAGACCAAAAGGCCCTAAAGTTTATGGGAATCCATCGAATCATGCACCTGAAGGGAAGTACCCACGTTCATTTATTCACGCAGGAAGACTTGATCGGATCGATGATCGGAATCCGCGAATGCGTTCGGGACGTCACCACGAGTCAAAATACTATATTAGTTTATATTTTTCTGTTTATTATTGATGTATTTAAGGGCAGAACCCACCGGCCAATCATAACCGTTGAGGGAGAAGCCTTACTTTTTCTTTTCATATAAATAAGAGTCTTCAGTGCTAAATGGAACCATTGCAGAATTTGGAGTCTCTTCTTCCCGGATTCCAGTAATCACCACTTGGTGCCGACTCCATAGAGCCCTAGGTGATGACTTCTAGTTTGGTTTCTCATCCCTAAACCCTTCCCCTACCTCTAACCTTCATTTTCCACCCCTCACACCACTTGTATAGCAGACGAAAGCCCTCCAAACTCCTCCCAAAACCTGCCGGCCTACTGCCTTCCTGCATCTCAGTCCTCCACTGTTGGGTACATTGGAATATATGTACTTGATTTGAAGAAGCCTCACCCTACTCAATGATATACATCAAGGTGTATTTGATGTGCTTTGAGTTTATTTGTGCAGGTTAAGTAACTGCAGATTTGCAGGAAAAGTTTCTAAGTCCATGTGTCGACACCTAGAAGAAAAGTGTCGACACTTAAGAAGGCTTGTGTCGATATCTAGAGAAGCTGTGTCGACACTTGGAGTAATTGTGTCGAGACTGAACTTCATTATGTGTCGACACAATTAGACTAAGTGTCGACACAAGTGGACTAAGTGTCGACACAAGCCTTGGTGGTGTCGACACAACTCCTTTTGTTTTTGTAACTGCTTCGCGACACAGCTTCTTTAGAATGTGTCGACACTGAACCTGTGTGTCGACACAAGCCTTCTTTTCTTTAACTTTGTTGAAACTTGCTGCGTGTTGACACATCTCCTTTATGTCGACACAAGTACTTCTTTACTTTAACTTTATTGAAGTTTTGCTATGTGTCGACACAAGTCCTGTGTGTCGACACAGTTGATGTCGACACAGTCTTCTGTGTGTCGACACTGCCTCTTGGTGTCGACACAATTGATGTCGACTATACTTCTCTGTGTGTCGACACTGCCTCTGGGTGTCGACACAGTTGATGTCGACAATGCTTCACTGTGTGTCGACTGAGCTTCACTGAGTGTCGACACATTCATTCTGGTGTCGACACAGTTGATTCTGGTGTCGACACAGCCTTTCCAAGTGTCGACACAAATAATTCCAAGTGTCGACACAGCTTTTCTCCAGTGTCGACACAAGCCTTCATAAGTGTCGACACTGCTTCTCTAGGTGTCAACATATGGACTTAGAAATTTTTCTGCATTTCCTGTAATTACTTAACCTGCACATATAAACTCAAAACACATCAAATACACCTTGATGTATATCATCGAGTAGGGTGAGGCTTCTTCAAATCTGGTACACATTTTCCAATGTACCCAACAATCTCCCCCTATTTGGAGAAGTCAAAACCCTTAGTCAATGATATACACCATTCATAACAAATACAGAATATGATGTATAACAGCATTATATGACAGGTTAATTTCTTAAACAAAACATATAACAAATCATCACAGAATAATAATAATGCTAACACAGAACAAACATTAATCATGTTTTGCTTTAACTACAAAAGTTTCTTTAATAGAAGTTTACATAGATTTTAGACACTAAATTTTACAATGTGATAAAATCTAGTACATCTAATCTAAGGCTGCTCTGGCTCCTTGATGATAATGCCCTTGCCAGATTGAATCTTGGCTTAAACTGGAACATCAGAGTCATCAACTAGCTTCTTGCCCTTTTGATCTCTCTTCTTTAGCTCTTCAGCCCTTATCTTTTGTCTTTCAAAATAATGATAAGGCTTTGGGAAATATTTGCTAGGCTCCTGTGCATTAGGAGGTAGCTTCCCAAGTTTTGCCTTCCTTCTATACTGTACAATAGCCTCTTGTCTAGCTTCATGCTTTCTCCACTCTTGTTCAGTGTACCATTTGCCCCTTTCTAGGGTATTGTCCTTTGTATCTTTCCAAGCAGTCAGTATAATATTTCTAGAAGTTGGGCTCCACTGCTCAAAATTTGGCTTTAATTCAGCCTGTTCACTAAATCTCTTCTTGGACAAAAGAGTTTCTTGCTCTTAGTACAAAACTTCCTCAGGCACTGGCTTATCTACTTTCTCAGGCACTGGCTTATCTACTTTCTCTAGAATAATATTCTTATTACCCTCAGGAGGGATGTACATAGATTGTACTTCTTGATGAATCATTTCAAAATCTGCAGGAGGATAGATCACCTGAGCAACTTCAGCTTGTTCTCCTCCAAAATATGCAGGATTTATACCAGATTCAGCTACATTGTCATCATCACACGGGGGTGGATATCCAAGTGTGGCTCTGATGTTATTGGAAATCCATTTAGCATGATCAGATCCAGTTTTGACTAGTACTCTCTCCCCCTTTATGACTTCGCTTTCAATATGATCCCTGAGATCATCTTTCTGAAATCTGATTTGGGCATTAAGATAATTAATACCATCTTTATAGAAAGGCTTCAGTTTTTGTAGCTTTGCAGTAATATTCTTTTGAGAATCCTCAAGAGTAGTCTTTACAACAGCTATTCCTTCTTGTAATTGCTTATCAAATTCTGCTTTGGCTATAGCCCTTGCTGTAGTCTGTGCAGTAGCAATATTTTTCATCTCAGTGATAATTACATTATGTGATTCAGTCAAGTTTTCATTCATCCTTATTTGATTTTCTAAGACATAGCCTTGCTTAAGAGCTATATCATCCACTTGGGTCTTGATTTTCTCTTGGTGAGTGGCTAGGTAAACCACTGCATTACCCATTTTGTGGAAACAGTCAGTCATTTCCTTCTTATTTTGATTCACCTCAAATCTTATAGATTTTATATCTGTAGCCAAGGAGAATTGGAGATCTTTGTGAGTTTCATATATATACTTCTCCATTGCTACCCTTTACTCATCCAACTTCAATTGCATGGATACTAACAAAGAACTATAATCAATTGTTGGGGCAGGCTGTGGAGCCACAGTTTGTAATGCTTTCTTGTAGCTCTGGCTTCTTCTTTTGAATACCATGAGCTTCCTTTTCTTTGCTTGAACCTCAGCAGCATCCTTAGATTCTGAGGTACTAGCTATGTCAACTCTATCCTTTGGACGAGGAGGCAATTCTTGTGCAGTCTTAGGTAGCTCCCCCTGTGTCCTTTGTTCCTCCTCAGTTCTGGTTTGCTCCTCAGTATTCCTTGCAGTCTCTCCCTGTGATCTTTCATGCTCCCCCTCAAGGTTAGCTTGGTCCTTCTCAAGAGCAGTCTTCTCCCCTTCAAAACCAGCTTGCTCCCCCTCAATATCAGGAAACAACTCTTTTAAGGTAAATTCTTGTTGAGAAAGGACAGGAGAGTTTCTTATTTCTGGAGCATCTGCAACTGCTGATGCATCCTCCAAGAGTACATCTTGTGGTTGACTGTGTAACTGAGTTGTCTGATCAATATCAATCAAAGATTCAGTTATCATTTCATTCTCAATATTGAAAATTTATTGATTGACTTCACTGATTACCTGAAGAATTGTTTGTGTTGCCATTTCACTGTCCAAGTGAGAAGGCACTTCCTCATGGTGAGGCTCCCCCTAGAGTCGATCCAGGTGGATGGGGCTAGCAGATGGTTGCTCACCCTACCTCTGTGCATCTTCATTTCTTGCTGGTGACTGTCCATCATTACCAGCCTCTCCATCATCAGAACTAAAAACTACTTGCTCCTCTGAACTACTTGAAGGTTCAGGAGCCCTTGTAGCTTTCTTCTGCCTCCTCTGTGGAGGTGTTTACTTCTCTGGAGTAGGAATGTCCATAGTTAACACCCTATCCCATCTTGAGATTATCCTGATGTCCATCTTCCTCATGTGGTTTATCTTAGAACTAGTAGATTGTTCCATTACTTCTGGAATAGTTCCAGCCAAGTACAAGCTCATTATCTTACCCAGATTAGGCTTCTTCAGACTTTCCTTAATCTTCTCAAAAATCACTGCTGACCAGTCAGTGTTGAGTCTATACATGATCCTTGTCATCAGGCTGAACATGTAAGATGATACCCTATCATGCCCACCTGGCTTGCACAGAATCACCTTTCCTACCACTTCAGACAAGAACTTTCCTTATACATTCATGCCTTTTCTGTTAAATACTGAGCCAATCTTCATGGTTGAATATAATCCACACCATTGCAGTGTTTTTCTTGTCTTAGATGCAGGGACATCTTCCTCCTCTTGAGTTCTAGGGAGATGTAGAACTTTCCTCAAAATCTTCATAGTCAGTTTAACTTTCGCATGATGAACTACAGACTTGATCTTGAGTCCAGTTGAATCCAACGTAGCTGCACCATAGAATTCGAGTAATTCCTTCTTCCAAATCTTGGTTGGCTTAGAAACTAAATACTTCAACCCATTCTCAGTAATTAGGGTTACAACATCCTTAATTTCTGGTTTCGCATGGTCAAATGCATGGCGTACTAGCTCATATCCTTCATTGACGTTCTCTTCAAGCTTAGGCGCCATTAGGGTTTTGAGAAATCTTGAATTTAGATGAGAGAGATGTCGACACAAAGTTTATGGTCTCGAAACTATTGAGAGCGTGTCGACAAACAATGTGGAAGACCTATTTATACCTTTCTAAAAACGAAGGTGAAAAGGCACGCCAAATTTCTCTAAATGTGTCGACACTGTTGAAAAGTGTCGACACTGACTACTTAAGTCTCGACAACGGTGTTGACTACTATGTGTCGACACCAATTATGATGTGTCGACACAAATACATTTGCGCTCGACGATTAATCGATACTCTACTCGACGAAATCTATGTTAATCCTAAGTGTCGACACCACTACTGGATGTGTCGACACCTACTCTGGATGTGTTGACACTACTTCTGTGAAGTGTCAACACCAACTTTCTAGATGGGTCGACATCATTTCTCTGGTATGTCGACACCACTTCTATGTGTCGACACAGACAACTCCTTGTGTCGACACTATTTTACTTAGCCAATTTTGTGAAACTAATCTATGTTCAACATGCCTAATTCAATTTTAAACTCATTGAATTTAGTTTCATCTAAAGGCTTAGTAAACATATCTGCAATTTGATTATCTGTTTTGACATATTCTAGTGAAATGTCTTCTTTCTCTACATGTTCTCTAAGAAAATGGTATCTAATTTTTATATGCTTAGTCCTACTATATGAGACAAGATTATTAGCTATAGAAATTACACTTGTAGAATCACAAAGCAAAGGTGTTCTACTTACTTGAATACCATATTCTTCTAGTTGGTGCTGAATCCACAAAAGTTGTGCACAGCAGCATCCTACAGCAACATATTCTGACTCAGTTGTGGAGATTGCCACACTGGTCTGCTTCTTACTGCTCCAAGACACTAGTCTTCCACCTAGAAATTGACAAGTGCCTGTAGTACTTTTTCTATCTTCCTTGCAACCTGCAAAATCTGCATCTGAATAACATGTCAGTAGAAAATCTCCATTCCTAGGGTACCGAAGGCCTAGATAAGGTGTGCCCTTAAGATATCTCAAAATCCTTTTGACTGTAGTCAGATGAGATTCTTTAGGGCATGCTTGGTACCTAGCACAGACACATGTAGCATACATGATATCTGGTCTACTAGCAGTCAAATACAGAAGGGAGCCAACTATCCCTCTATACAAAGTTTCATTTACAGGTTTCCCGACATCATCTTTGCTTAGAGACATACTTGACCCCATAGGAGTTTTCATGGTAGTGGATGATTCCATACCATACTTCTTTATTAACTCTACGGTGAACTTAGACTGGCATATGGACAGGCCATCTTCAGTCTGTCTTACTTGGAGACCCAAGAAGAACTTAAGTTCTCCCATACTGCTCATTTCAAATTTTCTTTGCATAAGTTTTACAAACTTTCTGCAAAGATTACTTTCAGTAGACCCAAATATTATGTCATCTACATATATTTGGACTAGGATAATATTTTCTTTAGATTCCCTAAGGAATAGAGTCTTGTCTATTTTCCCCCTTGAGATTTTATTCTCAATGAGGAAACTAGACAGGGTTTCATACCAAGCCCTTGGGGCTTGTTTTAACCCATACAATGATTTCCTAAGTCTATAAACATAATCAGGTTTGAGAGGAACAACAAAACCTGAGGGCTGCTCTACATAGACTTCTTCCTTTAGATTTCCATTTAGGAAAGCTGACTTTACATCCATTTGAAATACCTTAAAGCCTTGATATGTTGCATAAGCAAGAAACATCCTAATTGCTTCCAGTCTTGCTACAGGGGCAAAGGTTTGATCAAAGTCAATACCTGCTTCCTGCCTATACCCTTTTGCAACAAGTCTTGCTTTATTCTTCACAATGATCTCATTCTCATCCAATTTGTTCCTAAAGATCCACTTTGTTCCAATGATGTTGTGGTCCTTGGGTTTAGGAACTAGCTTGCAGACCTTGCATCTTTTGAATTGATTCAGCTCCTCTTGCATGACATCAATCCAATGAGGGTCTAGAACTGCTTCTTCAAATTTCTTTGGTTCCACTTGTGATAGGAAACTGGAGTAAATAACTGTGCTCATATTCCTGCTTCTTGTTTGCACTCCTTATCTTGGATCACCAATTATCTGATTTGCTGGATGATCCTTTAAGTGTCTATTAGCTGGAGGTAGTCTATCTTCAGGTTGAACACCTCCAGCCTCTTCATTAAGCTGTACCTCTTGGTTTTCTTCAGCATCTTGAGAGTCTTGTACTCCTCCTGGACAGCAGCCACCATTTTCCACTTCCTAATTTGCAGTAGAATCCTCTGTAATGGTAAGCTTGTCCATTCTCTCATTTAAACCTGTAGAACAAATCCTTTGATGATTCCTTTTTCTGAACCACCAAAGGTTACTTTAGGGCCATCCATGATAGGTGTGTAGTCCTTCAGCAACCCCCTTGTTCCAGTCATGTGCCTGGAACATCCACTGTCCAAGTACCATATTGGGGCATGGCAACTTGAACTCACCTGCAACATAGATTACTTAACCTTAGAACACAAATAACTTTTGGGTCCTTGGTGCAAGTTAGTTTGTACTTTAAAAAATCTACCGATAGCTCTTCTAGCAGGCAGATTGTCACTCTCCTTGACACTATAATTGTGCTAACAATCTAAGGCAAAGTGGCCTACCTTGCCACAACACCAGCACTCAAACTTGTTGTACCTTTGTTTAGGTACAACCCTAGCTGAATTCTCTACAGCAGGCTTCTTGTTTTGTGCTGGGGCTTTGCCTTTAGATTTGGACCTAGCAGTCCAGGCAGGTTTTTAAACCCTAATCCAGTCTTACCCTTTTGAGGTACAAACTCATCAATCAATGGTAAAAAAGATTTAGGTTTAGAAAAGCTAGCCACAATCTCTTTCTCTTTCTAAAGTCTAACCTCCAGATTTCTAATCTGATCATTCCTGAATGTGATTGTGCCCATTTGAATAACAGTTATGTTTTTCAATCTGGCAATCTCATTCAGCTTCTGATCCAGCAATTTCTCTGAATCAGATGCAGCCATCTTAAGATCAGCAATTTCCTTAGTCAAAGTTTTGACCAAGTTTTTGCGCTTCTTAAGTGCCTGCAATAGATCTCTATATTCATCAATCAGTTGATGAATATCACCTTCAGACTCAGATCCATCCACATCACTTGATGCAGATGTTGCTGAATCTGACTTAGTACTGCAATCTGAAAGACATTGTACCTTACTGGGAGCAGGCTGATCCTGGCGCTTGTCTTCTTCTGATACAGCCATTAGTCCCTTGCACTGATGGTCTTCTTGTTCATATATTGAGTTCAGCACTTGCAAAAACTCTACTTCTTCATATGCAGCAAACAGACCAATGTAACCCTCAGCTTCAGATTCTGACTCCGAAGATGACTGATCTGACAATGTCTTCTCCTTCTTAGCAACAAAGGATTTCTCCTTCTTTCTCTGGTGTTGAGACTTCTTTTTATCACCAGCCACTACATGTCCAGGCCTATTACAATAGTAGCAAACAATCTTTGATGTTGTAGACTTGTTTGGCTTAGACTTGCTCCTGTCTTTCCTGGATGACTTCCTCTTTTGATAATAATCATCCTTAGATTTAGATGTGTAAGGCTTAGACTTCCACTGCTTCTTCTTCAGAAATCTCTGAAACTATCTTGTGAATGCTGCAAAATCTTCATCAGAGTCACTGTTGTCTGAATTCTGATTGTCTGAATTTTCTGAAGCAGTTTCAGCAACAATCTTAGGAGGTGATGGAGACATCCTCCTATTCTTCTTAGTGGCTTCAACCTTAAAGGCCACATACATTTCTCTATGCTCACCTTTTGCAGTCTTCTCTTCCTCTTTCCTAGTCATAAGTTGCATCTCATATGACAGCAACTTTCCAAACAAGGTTGGAGGAGAAATATCAGCAAGTTTGGCAACTTCTCTAATGGCACAAATCTTTATGTCCCAATCCTTTGTCAAGGATCTTAAGAATTTATCATTCAGTTCATAAGTGCTAAAGATTCTCCCATAGGGCATCAACTCATTCACTATCCTATAGAACTTTTTATAGCACTCAGTGATACTTTCAGACTTTCCTTGTCTGAAACTCTCAAATTCCCGGTTTAGCATAGATTTTCTGTCTTGTCTTACTTCTTCAGAACCCTCCATGTATACTATTAAAGTATCCCATATTTCTTTGGAGGTCTTGCAGTGAATCAAATTCTGAAAGGTTGCATCATCAATGACACTCACTATGATGTTCTGGGCTCTCTTATCCATAGTGGCCAAGATGATCTCATCCTTGGTCATCTCTGAATAATCCTTGGGAATTCTTTGGTTTGCATCCAGAACTGATATCTTCATTGGAACATAAGGACCTTCCTTGACTGTAATATATATCCATGGATCAGAAGCCTCCATAAACAGCCTGACACTTTCTTTCCAGATGCCAAATATCTCCTTTCTGCATATGGGTAGTTTCATAAACCCTAGCTCCTTATGATTTTCTCCTGAACCCATTTTCTTGATTCTTTCTTGATTCTTAAATCTACCTTAAGGATCTCACTCTGACTGTCAAGTCCTTCTTTGAGGAACCTGGCTCTGATACCACTTGAAAGAATTAGTGTCCAAACACCTAGAGGGGGGGGGGTGAATAGGTGTACTTTTCCTTTTGCTTTTAAGGCAGAAACTCTGTTCAGTTAATTAACCAGAATTTGCAAATTCTACTACTACATAACACAGCAATCACAGAAATAATTCAACACAGAGTGCATACAGATTTTTATAGTGGTTCCCCAAGGTCTGGGTACATCCACTTTCCCCCTTCGCCTATCTAGCAGTGTACTAGATTCGGCCTAATTTATGCACTTCTCCTCAAATCCTCAGATCTTACAGTAGCTCAGAACCCAAACCAGGTTCCTACAACTCATAGTGTCCCCACTCCTACAATTCAGGCAAACAGCCCTACGTCAGCCATCACCAAGGCCTACACTCAGAGAATACAGTCTCCTACAACTCAGGCACAAAGCCCTACCTCAGTCCTCAATAAGACCTACACTCAGAGATCTAAATCTCCTACACTCAGCCTTTATAAAATAGGCTTACAGCTCAGATTTATAATAGATCTTACAGAAATTTGATTAAACAAAGTTAAATAACCACCACCCTGACAAAGAGAGAAGGGATGGATGGCTTCTTGAACAGTTCTTGGAAGAACTTGATGGCAGAGATCAACATCCCTTAGCTTTCTTCAAAGCTTCATGAATCTGAACTCAGTAGGGTTGAATCTCCTGAGAAGATGATCTTCAATCAGCTTCTGACTTGAGATTCAGATCACAACCTGAATCTTTCTAGGTAGCCTGGTTCAGCAACTGCACTTCTTAGATGGAGCTCTCTCTCTCTCTCCAACTTCTTCTAGATCTTCTATCAAAAATCTTTTGTATTATTACTTCTCTCTGTATTGCTCAGAATCTGTATTCTTCAAATGATTGATCATCACTTTCTGTTGAAGGAGAAAGCCTTTATATAGTCTTCCTCCATGGTAACCGGCTGAACCGGTTTCTAACAACCTTCTGATAGCTCTGATAGTAGTAGTTGACCGGTTAGAAATGACAGCTGTCAAGTCATCCAGTCACTTCTTGAAATCACTGTCTCTGTCTGAAAGTGTCGAGACTGAACTTCATTATGTGTCGACATAATTAGACTAAGTGTCGACACAAGTGGACTAAATATCGACACAAGCCTTGGTGGTGTCGACACAACTCCTTTTGTTGTTGTAACAGCTTCTCGACACAGCTTCTTTAGAATGTGTCGACACTAAACCTGTGTGTCGACACAAGCCTTCTTTTCTTTAACTTTGTTAAAACTTGTTGTGTGTCGACACATCTCCTTTGTGTCGACACAAGTACTTCTTTACTTTAACTTTGTTGAAGTTTTGCTATGTGTCGACACAAGTCCTGTGTGTCGACACAGTTGATGTCGACACAGTCTTCTGTGTGTCGACACTGCCTCTTGGTGTCGACATAATTGATGTCGACTATACTTCTCTGTGTGTCGACACTTCCTCTGGGTGTCGACATAGTTGATGTTGACAATGCTTCATTGTGTGTCAACTGAGCTTCACTGAGTGTCGACACATTCCTTCTGGTGTCGACACAGTTGATTCTGGTGTCGACACAGCCTTTCCAAGTGTCGACACAAATAACTCCAAGTGTCAACACAGCTTTTCTCCAGTGTCGACACAAGCCTTCATAAGTATCGACACTGCTTCTCTAGGTGTCGACATATGGACTTAGAAATTTTTCTGCATTTCCTGTAATTACTTAGCCTGCACATATAAACTCAAAACACATCAAATACACCTTGATGTATATCATTAATTAGGGTGAGACTTCTTCAAATCTGCTACACATTTTCCAATGTACCCAATAGACATCATCAAGAGTTGTGTCAACACATGGTCTATTTGTGTCAACACATTTGAAGTATTGTATCGACACTTTGCTGCTGAGATAAAGTATAAAGAAGTGACTAGAGACTTGACAGTTGTCATAACTGACAATGTTGTTGTATCTGTTAGAGCTGTCATAAGGCCGTTATGAACTAGATCAGCCGGTAATCTTGGATGAAGCCTATATAAAGACATGTTCTATCATCAGATAGAGGGATCCAGTGCTGGAAGAAATCCAAGGATTAAAACAAGAAGAGACAAACAATAACTAAGAGGAAGAAGAGAAGTCTTCATCCAGAAAGAAACAAGTCTCTAAGGGCAGATCCTGAACAAGTCTGCCAGAAGAATTCAGAGTCACATTTGAAAAGGAGAAAGTGCTGCAAGCATCCAAGAGAGGAATAACTAAGAAGAAGAAGAAGAGAAGTCTTCATCCATAAATCAACAAGGGCAGATCCTGAACAAGCCTGCAAGAAAAATTCAGATTAAATTCTAAATAGAAGAAGGAAGCTGGATTGAGGATCATCTCCAACTTCAAGAAGATCAACCTTACTTTGTTCAGATTCAAGAAGCTTTGAAGAAGCTAAGACAGGTTGGATCTAAAGTAATCAGATCTATCAAGAACTGATCAAAAAACCTTCAACCCATTCTCTCTCTACATGGGTGAAGGAATAATTCTTTCTACTATCAATCTTTCTGTAGGATCTTTTACAGATCTGACTATAGGAGAGTTATCTCTCTGAGTTGTAGGCCTAAATTTATAAAGGCTGAGGTAGGGCTGAGTGCCTGAGGTAGGAGATTAATTTCTCTGAGTTGTAGGCCTGTTAAAGAGGTTGAGGTAGGGCTGAGTGCTTGAGGTAAGAGATTAATTTCTCTGAGTTGTAGGCCTGTGAAAAGGCAGAGGTAGGGCTTAATTGCCTGAGTTGTAGGAGTGTGGACTCACTCTGAGATAGGGTTCTCTGGAAGAATCTGAGTTGTAGGTCTTGTGGAAGAGGTTGAGGCAGGGTTTGATTTCCTGAGTTGTAGGCCTTGTGGAAAAGGCTGATGTAGGGCTAGATTGCCTGAGTTGTAGGAGTGTGGACTCAATCTGAAGTAGGATTCTCTGAGAGGATCTGAGCTGTAGGACTTGCTGAAGTCTGAGTTGTAGGAACCATTCTAGGTTCTGAGTTGTAAGATCTGAGGATCTGAGGAAGAAGAAGGAAGTTAGGCTGAATCTAGTATACTGCTAGATGGGCAAAGGGGGAAAGTGGATATACCCATCACTTGGGGAACCACTATAAATTTGTATGGCTTTTGTGTTGCTATTTTATTTAAATCTTTGGGTGTGATCTGTACTGTGTTAATTGCTGAACAATCTGTGTTAGCAGTAAAAATATTGTCTGCCTCAAGCAAAAAGAATTGAACCTATTCACCCCCCCCCCATCTAAGTGTTTAGGATATCTTGAAAACCAATTCTTTCAAGTGGTGTCAGAGCCAGGTTGCTTAAGAATAGACTTAACAGTCTGAGTGGATCTATAAGGCAGTCATCAGTTAGACAAAATGGGTTCATGTGAGAATCAGAAGGAACTTGGATCCATGAAGCTTTCTATCTGTAGGAAAGAAAATTTTGGCATATGGAAAGAGGGGGTCAAATTGT
This sequence comes from Platanthera guangdongensis, assembly GCA_039583875.1. Lineage (NCBI taxonomy): Eukaryota > Viridiplantae > Streptophyta > Magnoliopsida > Asparagales > Orchidaceae > Platanthera > Platanthera guangdongensis. Next base: position 105,999,326 of record CM077152.1, read on the forward strand.
TTATGGAATCATCTGATCCAAGAATTTATATCACAGTGCTAGAACGGCCATTTATTCCTATGAATATATCAGTTCTTGATGCTAATCTCAAGACTCCTAAAAGTTATTCAGAATTGACTAAGGAAGAGATCATCCTAGCTAATTTAGACAAGAGGGCACAAAACATAATTGTGAGTGCAAAAGATGACTCTACCTTCCAGAATCTGGTCCATTGCAAAACCTCCAAGGAGATGTGGGATACCTTGATTGTCTACATGGATGGAACAGAAGAAGTGAGAGAGGATAGGAAGTCCATGCTAAATCAAGAATATGAAAGCTTTAAACAAGCTAAGACAGATAGCAAAGCTGAATGCTATAAGAAATTCTTCAGAATTGTTAATGAGCTAATGGCCTATGGAAGAGTCTTTAGCACTTATGAATTAAATGATAAGTTTCTCAGATCCCTAACCAAGGATTGAGATACTAAAATATGTGTTATGAGAGAGGTGGCCAGGCTTGCAGATACTGTAACACCCCCTATCCGACACATAGCATATAGCAGTAGGTCCGGCCGGGGCCCGACGCCATATACCACAAACAGACTGGGTGGTTACTCAATAGAAACCATCCAACCAAACACAATGTCCTACACAGAGCATTCTAGCGGAAGCAGTTTGAATAGTTGCAATTAAAAGAACCCAGCAACAACCATGAATGTCCACTAACAAGCCAAAAAGGACTGAAGTACATACACAAGTACTGGTCTTAAGTCCTTAGAAATGGTTTACTCATATTATATATTTTCCATACCACGACACGCAGGTCGGTCATATATGAACAAAAGCAGGTAAAACACTCCAATTAGGCCTTCAAGGGCCGGCTTCGCAATTTGGGCTTTAGCCCGCTATTGACTGCTTGGTCCAGCAGCACCTGCAAGCAACAAACCACCGCACGGTGGCAAACAAAGGCAACAGTCAGCACTGCTGACCAAATTATAATGATCTCGCCCCCAATTCGGGGCGGTGATGATCCTTCCCTGCACTTATTAGCATAACCAAGCAGTATATATATATATATATACATTGCATCACAGGCACTGGCACACACGGCCACACACCTCGTGCACTCAGGGCACATTCTCGGTGAACCGGCCAATGTCACGTCAATTTAAGCCATAGACATTCCGGACTAACCACCGCCACTTTGATGGCCAAACATATGAGCATTTTGTCTTCCCGGCATGGGTCACGTCAATTTAAGCCATAGACCACCGAATACTCTCATCTATGCCAACGGCTCTAACCGAACGACAGAACGGGTACGGTTCCATCTAACCAGTGCTCACATCGTAATGGAAATTTAAGTCATATACGCAGGTCAAACTTCTCTGAGTCCCGTTTCCATCACATACTTCACATAACCCGGTTATGTTCAAGTTGGCTCCCAGGCCACCAAGTTGGCAAGATCACACATCTGCCCAGTTTTCCAGGTGTACCTTAGGGTTAATCCCCAAGGCTCCCTGTTGCAATCTACCACGTAGAAAACCCGAAAAACAAACATTCGCACAGAGTCTTCTCCGGCATTTATGCAATGCAACATCACCGATCCAGACCAACATGTCCGAATAGGCTTCACACATCATGCCTATGTCCATTCTCGATTACGGACTCTATACAACGGGGATTTCACATATCTACCCGAAGGAACGCCTCCAACTCACCACAAACTCGTGAAAGCGGGCTTCCTATGCAAAAGAAGGAGAGCTTCACATGCTCAGTAGAGAATCGTTACCCTAGCGTTCTTCCTTGGCGCCATGAAAAAGTACGCGGATGTAAAGCACCACAATCTCCTTGCCTTCGTAGATCCAAAGTCAGCTCGCGATTTGGAGCTCTGAAACTCCTCCAACGACTGGATCTAGACTTCTCCTTCCTCCTTTGCTCTCCCCTCTCTCTAAGATTTAGACAGAGAACTTACGGCAGAAAATAAGGGTTTTGAAACCCTTCTCTCGGGTATAACCCCCTCGGGATAACCACAGTCGTCGGATCCCACAAAAAGGGATGCACGGACACGATTCAGGTCTGACCTGGACAAATGGGGTTAAACAACGCATGGTTCACCAATCCGGAGCAAGACACGTCCGCGGCCAATTAAATTGTGTCGGGACATTTAGTCAACTCCCGCCAAAACCCCTGTGTCGACACTCCGTGTCGACAGAGTCAAACACGCCACAAGGCGCCCCGTGCTCGACGATCGTCGAACCAAGATCGTCGACTGCTGCCAGATCGTTGAACGGAGCTCTCTGGCCAAATCTTCGAACACAGCCAAATCGTCGAACGGAAATCTCTGGCAAAATCGTCGAACGTACGGCCCGATCGTCGAGCCCACGACCCGATCGTCGAACCCAGAAAACTGCCTGATCGACGAACACCCGGCCCGATCGTCGAACCCACGGCCCGATCGTCTAACGGAGATCGCTGGCCCGATTCGTCGACCGCAGAATAACGATAGATCGTCGACCGCAGAATTGTGACCAGATCATCGAGCCCTACTCGACGATCGTCGAAGCCAGATTTCTGCCTGATCATTGCTAGATCTTTGAACGACCCCGACACGCCCTGGGACATGCCCGTGTCCCAGGCCGTGTACCCCTGCCAAATTCCAAATTTGGTACAGAAACGTCACTCGTCGCTCTTTTGAGTTTCGGGACGTTACAGATACACCTCCACAAACCTTAATTGGAAAACTGCTATCCTATGAGATGCAGCTCACTGCCAGAAAGGAAGAGGAGAAAAGAAACAAGTCTGAAAACAGAGAAAATGTCAGTTGCCTTTAAGGCTGAAGCTACAAGAAAGGGCAGGGAAAGTCACCATCTCCTCCCAGGAGAATGACTAGAGTTGACTCAAAAAATACTGACATCAACACTTCAGACAGTCATAATTCTAATGAAGATTTTTCTGCCTTCACAAGGCAGTTTCAAAGGTTCATGAAGAAGAAGAAATGGAGAACAAACCCATCTTCATCCTACTCCAAGGATGACTATTACAAGAAGAAGAAAGCATCTAAGGATGACAGGTATGTCTTTAATCCCAGTAAATAAATTTCTTCTAAAGTTGTTTGTTATTGCTGCAACAGGCCAGGGCATGTCATAGCTGATTGTCCTGATAAAAAGAAGAAATCTAAAGATAAAAAGAAGCAGCAAAATAAGGGCAAGAAGGAGAGATCCTTGGTTGCAAAGAAGCAGAAACGCTGGACTGATTCCTCATCATCAGATTCAGGAGAAGAGACAGATGCTGAAGCCTACATAGGATTGTTCACTACTGAAGAGAATTCAGTAGAATCTGAGTTCTTGCAAATGTTGGACTCTATTAATATGACTGAAGATCATCACTACAGAAGGCTGATGGCATTGACTGAGGAAGATCATTGCTAGGATCAGCCTGGCAAGAGATGTGAATGGATCTGAATCTAAAGGGGATGTACATCAGCTTATTGATGAGTATGGTGATCTGTTGTATGCACTTAAGAGAAGCAGAAAACTTATCAAAAACCAGGCTAAGGAAATTGCTGCTCTTTAGTTGGCTGCATCTGATTCAGAAAAATTGCTGGATCAGTAGATGAATGAGGTTGCCAAGCTAAAAAATATAACTTTTATTCAGATGGGTACAATTACATTCAAAAATAATCAAATCAAGAGTCTGGAAGTCAGACTTCAAAGAGAAATGGAACTTAAAGCTAAATTCTCAAAGCCAAAGTTAGTCTTACCCTTGATTGATTACTTCACTCTCCAAAAGGGTAAGACATGATTAGGCTTTAAGGGAAGAACTAGGGCAGCTAATTCCAAAAGAAAAGGTAAAGCCCCAGTTCAGCCACTAGCCTTCAAACCCCCTATTGCTTTCAGGAAAGAGATGCAGCCCACTAACAAGTATGACCCTGACATTATACATGGTCACAGTAAGCCTGGTAATCTGAATTACAAGGGTGTAATTTCCAATAGGGCAGCCCATGTACAAACATATTATGATCATCAGGAATCATTAATGTTTGATGCATCAGCCCCTGCACTCAAGAAAAGGTCTACTGTACCTACAGTTTTAAGGTCTGCTGACAGCAATACTGTTAAGCCTGTATCTAAGAGAAGATACAATAGATATGAGTGATGGTGTTGTGGCAAAGTGGGTCATTATGCCTTAGATTGTTGGCACAACACTACTGTCAGGAAGAATGTCAGCTTACCTGTCAGAAAGGCTGCAGGCAAATCTGTCAAGTTTCAGACTAACCAGAACATAGAACCCAATACTTATTGGGGTTATAAGGTTATGTAATTTTATTTGATGCAGGTGAGTCCAAGTGGCCATACCCCAATATGCTACTTGGACAGTGGATGTTCCAGGCACATGACTGGAACAAGAAGGATGTTGAAGGATTATGCTCACATAGAGAATGGACCCAAAGTGATCTTTGGTGGACCTGAAAAAGGGGTCATCAAAGTGTTTGCTCTATTGGTCTGAAGGAAAAGATGGGCAAGCTAACCATTAGTGAAGACCAACCTACAAGGCAGAATGAAGAAAATGATGGATGCTGTCCAGGGGGAGTATAAGACCCACGAGCTGATGATGAAGAAAATATAGTATAACTTGATGGGGAGATTGGAGAAAATCAAGGTTTCTTGTCCCAGATGGAACCCAAGAAATTTGAAGAAGCCATTGGTGTCATAGGGCAGCAAAAAGCAGACAAGTGTGGCTATTTCCATTGATGTGTCTGAATATGTTGCTGCAGTCAGCTGCTGTGCTCAGCTATTATGGATTCAACATCAATTTGAAGTAGGCATGCTGAACTTAGAATAAGAATGACAAATTTGACTAAGTAAAATTGTGTCGACACATAAAGACATCTGTGTCGACACTTAGTAGATGGTGTCGACACATAAGAAAAATTCTGTCGACACATCTAGAAGATTGTGTCGACACTCAGAATCTGGTGTCGACACATAGCTATCCTAACACTTAAATGTTGGTGTCGACACATACAGTCGTCTGTGTTGACACGCAGAGATTAGTGTAAGCTCTTAAGATTATTTCTGTCGACACATCGCAATTGGTGTCGACACATAGAATAGTAATTCTCTGTCGAGACTTTAGTAGTCTGTGTCGACACAATCCTAACAGTGTCGACACAATAGGTTTATTTCAACCTGCCCTTTGACCTTCTTTATTTAGAAACATATAAATAGGCGGAAGTAAAACCCTGTCTACTACGCTCTCAACATTCTCGAGATCTAATCCTTTGTGTCGACAGACCTTCATTTCTCTTCTTCTCTCTCTCTCATCCTGAATGGCTCCAAAGCTGGAAGAAAACATTAACGAGGGCTATAAACTAGTTCGCGATGCGTTTGTGAGTGGATCTAGAGAAATCAAAGCTGTGATTACCCTAATCACAGAGAATGGCTTAGAATACTTGGTCTCAGAACCTGCCAAGATTTGGAAGAAGGAGGTTCTTGAATTCTACACAGCAGCAACACTGGATTCAACGGGCCTGAAAATAAAGTCATCCGTTCAAGGAACCAAGGTCAAACTCACCCTAAAGAGTTTGAGGAAGACACTACAACTGCCAAGGGTTCAAGAAGAAGATGAAGTCGTATCTTCCATGACTAGAGAAGCTCTCCAATGGTGTGGAATGGATCCCACCCCCAAGATTGAATCTTTTATGCACAGAAAGGGAATGAACTCCCAGGGAAAATTTCTTTCTGAAATTATAGGAAAAGTAATTCAATGCAAAACAGGAGGACATGATAGGATATCTTCCTATATGTTCAATCAAATGATCAGGGTCATCTTCAAGGTCAAAACCAACTGGTCTGCTGTGATCTTTGAAAAGATCAAAGAAAGTTTAAAGAAACCAAACCTGGGCAAAATACTAAACCTATATCTGACTGTGAATATTCCTGAAGTGATGAATCACACAGAATGATCTAAGATAAACCATATGAGAAGAATGGATTTAAGGATACTATCCAGATCGGAAAGGGTCCTGACTAAGGATGTTTCTACTCCACAGAAACAAACAAAACAAATACAGCAAAAGAAGAAACCAATTCACAAGACAACTGAATCTTCCAGTGATTCAGAAGAAGAAATGGTCTTCAGCTCAGATGAAGAAAGACCAGAGAATGCTAGGAAAACACCTGCTCCAGAGACTGTAGATGATGGTCAGGTGCAGGGGGAGCAGATTCCTGCCACCAACATCTCAAAAGTTCAGGTACAGGAAGAGCCTCATCAAGGGGGAGCCAATGAGCTTTTTCCAGCTTCAGCTCAACAAGAGGCATTACCTTCAGGGGGAGGTCATGAAAAAGAGCCACCTATCAACACAGCTGCATTAGACAGTGAAGCAGCTACACAATCTATACATGAGGTACTACTGAATATAAATCAAGCTGTTCTCAATTCAGAAAATACTACACTGACTGTACATATGAATGATGTTGAACAGACTAACCAAGAAAGTGTCCCAGCACATGACACTACAATGGAGGAAACTTTTGCATTTGATGACACTCCATCTACTGTACAAGAGAAAGATATTCCTCCTATTCAAATGCAGCAAGAGTTCACTCTAGAAGAGTAATTTCCTGACATATAAGATGCAAGGACTGAGGGGAAGCAGCCAAGGACTGAGGGGGAGCAGCCAAGGACTGAGAAGGAGTTGCCCTCTAGTCCAAAAGACAAAGTGGACATAGCAAGTTCATCTGACTCTTCTGAAAAATGAATAAGTTTACAGGGCCAAGAAGAGGAAACTGATGGTCCTCAGGAAGAAGAGCTTAGGCTATAAGAAAGCCTTGCAGACTGTCTCCTAACCACCAGCTCTAGCAGTTGACTTCAGCTCACTGTTGGTGGCACTACAAGTTAAGATGGACGAGCAAAGAATAGATCTTAAGAAGTATGTGGATGAAAGTCATAAGGATCTCCAATTTACTTTGGCTCAAGATATCAAATCTATCAGATTTGATGTAAATCTGCATAAAATGGAAATGACTGAATGTTTTCAAAAGGGAGGACATGTTGTTGTCTACCTAGCCAAACAACAATAAGAGGCAAAGACACAGTTAGATGATATAGCAGTCAAACAAGGCTATGTTTTGGAAAATCAAATAAGAATGAATGACAATCTTACTGAATCTCATAATGAGATTGTTACTGAACTGAAGAATAAAGCCACTGCTTTAACTGAGCTCCTTGTTAAAGAAAAGTTTGAGTTTGATAAAAAAACTTAAAGCAAATTTGACTGATGTTAACACTGCTAACCAGGCCTCTCAGAAGGTAATTTCTGATCAGCTGCAGAAGTTCAGATCATTCTACAAAGAAGGAACAAATTATCTAGCTAATCAAATAAGGTTTCAAAAAGATGATGTAAGAGATCATGTTGAACAAGAAGTCATAAAGTGGGAGAGAGTGTTAGTCAATGCAGGCTCTGAACATGCTAAATGGATAACTAATGCTATCAGAGCAACTCTTGGTTATCCACCCCTTTGTGATGATGACAATACTACTGAATCAGGCATTCAACCTGCTCATAATGAAGGGGTTGAGAAGGAAGTAGCTCAAATTATTTATCCACCTGCTGATTTTGAGGGCATTCACTCTGAATTACAACAAATGTACAGTCCTCCATAGGATGTTCAGAATGTGATTATTGAGAAGGTTGAGATGTCTGAAGCTGCCTTGAAAAGAGAGCAAGAAGCTCAACTTTTTAAGAAAATGTTTAGAGAGCAGGCTGAGTTAAAACCTGATTTTGGAAGATGGAGTCCCACCTCTAGGAACATTATTCTCACTTCCTGGCAAGTTGTTAAAGATAACATGCGTGATAGGGGCAAGTGGTACTCTGAACAAGAATGGATCAAGTATCAGAAACGACAAGGTGCCATTTTTTAATTCAGAAGAGATATCAAAGCTGGACAAATACCTGCTAACTCTGTGGAGCCTAACAAGTACTTTCCAAAGCCTTATTATTATTTTGAAAGGGAAAAGGTCAAGGCTGAAGAACTCAAGAATAAGGATCTTAAAGGAAAGAAGCCAACAGAAGACACTGAAGCTAATGTACACGCAAGGATTCAGTCTGGCAAAGGCATTTTTATCAAGGAGCCTGATCAGTCTTAAGATTAGATTGACTAGATTTTAGAAATATGTAATCTTTTTAAATATATGTCATCTGTTGTTCAGAAACTTCTTTTAGTTCAACAAAATATTGATTCATGTTCATTATATTTTATCATATTCTGTGATGATATAATATGCTGGTTTTGTTTACGTATTACCCTGTCAAATAATGCTCTTATACATCATGTTCTGTGTTTTATTATAAAGTGATGTATATCATTGACTAAGGGTTATGACTTCTCCAAATAGGGGGAGATTGTTGGGTACATTGGAAAATGTATACCAGATTTGGAGAAGCCTTACCTAACTCAATGATATTCATCAAGGTGTATTTGATGTTGTGTTGAGTTTGAATGTGCAGGTTAAGGAAATGCAGAAAAAGTTTCTAAGTACAAGTGTCGACACTTGACAAGAATTGTGTCGACACTTGGGAAGAGCTGTGTTGACACCAGGAGCCAGATTGTGTCGACACACAGGACTTGTGTCGACACACAGAAAATCTGTCGACAACAACTGTGTCGACACCAGGAGCCAGATTGTGTCGACACACATAACTTGTGTCAACACACAGAAAATCTGTCGACAACAACTATGTCGATACACAGGACTTGTGTCGACACATTCCAGAATTCTGTCGACAACAACTATGTCGACACACAGGACTTGTGTCAACACACACCAGAATTCTGTTGACACCAACTTTGTCGAGACTAGAAGTTATTATGTCGACACACAGGACTTGTGTCGACATATTCCACTGAAGCTGTGTCAAAAAGTTAAAGATAAGCTGTGTCGACATTGTGAAAGCTGTGTCGACATCATCAAGAGTTGTGTCGACACATGGTATATTTGTGTCGACACATTTGAAGTATTGTCTCGACACTTTGCTGCTGAGATTAAGTACAATGAAGTGACTGAAGACTTGACAGCTGTCATAACTGACAATGCTGTTGTATCTATCAGAGCTGTCAGAAGGCCATTATGAACCGGATCAGCCGGTAACCTCGGATGAAGCCTATATAAAGACATGTTCTATCATCAGATAGAGGGATCCAGTGCTGGAAGAAATCCAAGGATTAAAAAAAAAAGACAAACAATAACTAAGAGGAAGAAGAGAAGTCTTCATCCAGAAAGAAACAAGTCTCTAAGGGCAGATCCTGAACAAGTTTGCCAGAAGAGTTCAGAGTCACATATAAAAAGGAGAAAGTGCTGCAAGCATCCAAGAGAAAGGAACAACTAAGAAGAAGAAGAGAAGTCTTCATCCATAAATCAACAAGGGCAGATCCTGAACAAGTCTGCAAGAAGAATTCAGATTAAATTCTGAATAGAAGAGGGAAGTTGGATTGAGGATCATCTCCAACTTCAAGAAAATCAACCTTACTTTGTTTCAGATTCAAGAAGCTTTGAAGAAGCTAAGACAGGTTGGATCTAAAGTAATCAGATATATCAAGAACTGATCAAGAAACCTTCAACCCATTCTCTCTCTATCTAGGTGAAGGAATTATTCTGTGTACTAACAATCTTTCTGTAGGATCTTTTACAGATCTAAGTGTAGGAGAGTTTTCTCTCTGAGTTGTAGGCCTAAATTTATAAAGGCTGAGGTAGGTCTGAGTGCCTTAGGTAGGAGATTAATTTATCTGAGTTGTAGGCCTTTTGAAGAGGCTGAGGTAGGGTTGAGTGCCTGATGTAGGAGATTAATTTCTCTGAGTTGTAGGCCTGTGAAAAGGCTGAGGTAGGGCTTAATTGCCTGAGTTATAGGAGTGTGGACTCACTCTGAGGTAGGATTCTCTAGAAGAATCTGAGTTACAGGCCTTGTGTAAGAGGCTGAGGTAGGGCTTGATTGCCTGAGTTGTAGTCCTTGTGGAAAAGGCTAAGGTAGGGCTTGATTGCCTGAGTTATAGGAGTGTGGACTCACTCTGAGATAGGATTCTCTAAGAGGATCTGAGTTGTAGGACATGCTGAAGTCTGAGTTGTAGGAACTATTCTGGGTTCTGAGTTGTAAGATCTGAGGATCTGAGGAAGAAGAAGGAATTTGGGCCGAATCTAGTATACTACTAGATAGGCGAAGGGGAAAGTGGATGTACCCATCACTTGGGGAACCACTATAAATTTGTGTGTCTTCTTTGTTGCTATTTTATTTAAATCTGGGTTGTGATCTGTGTTGTGTTAATTGCTGAATAATCTGTGTTAGTAGTAAAAATATTGTCTGCCTTAAGGAAAAAGATTTGAACCTATTCACCCCCCCCCCCTCTAGGTGTTTAGGATATCTTGAAAACTAATTCTTTCAGTTTTTTGTTATCTTTATGTTTTTTTGTTATTAATAATGCCGGGTTTCAATCTGAGGCTCACCGAACTCATCTAAGAGAAGCTTCTACCCTCCCTTTTTCTTTTTTTACATATTGTATTTTATATATTATCGCTCCGCATACTTAGATTGCAACATTAGTACCAATGTTGGATTTAAGTATGGGGGTGTTTTCCTATTCTGCACCTTTTATATTCCGCACTTAGCAAAAATACAAAAAAAATGAATAAAAATTAAAACCTCAAAAAACAATTTCCTTGTTTTTATTATCAAAAAAATAAAAACTCAAAAAAAATTCATAAAACAAAATTTTCAAAAGAATTATAAAACAAAAACTCAAAAATTCATAAAACACAAAAAATCACAAAAAAACTTATAAAACAAAAAGTTTTGTTTGTGGTTTTCATAAAAAATCTTTCTCTTCCCCCTCTCTTGAACTTTGTAAATCATTTTTTGTACATATAATCTCTCTTTTCCCCATATCTTCTTTATAAATAACACCTCTTTCATTCCTCTTTCTTGTGAATAACTTATCAAAAAACAAAGCTAAAAACTCAAAAAACATAGAAAATCCAAAAATCCAAAAAAAAAGAGAATAATTCTGAAAATCCAAAAAAAAGAAAATCACTTTAAAAATTCAAAAAAGATAAAAATCAAAAATACAAAAAAAAAGATAAATAAAAACTATAAATAAACCCACAAAAACATTATATTATTATGTAACCAATAAATCGAATGTCTCATTCTTAACCCTTTTTCGCTCTCCAAAAATTTAGTTACGAGTTTATTTATAATCGTTATTAATTTTTTGCTTACTGTTTGTTTATTAATTAGAGATCGATAGATTTAGATATCTAGGGTTAAGTTTAAAAGAATTTCTTATGCTTATCTTTTTTATTTATAAAAGGTACTTGTTTTGAGCACCACTTCTACTTATATAAATAACTATATATTTATTTTGTTAAAAAATAACAGCCTTAGATTTTATATTATGTTACTCCAAGCTTTTTATTGAAATATAGGAACGTTTAATTTATACATGCTGCTCTCAAAAACTTTTTTTATTAAACCTAGTTTTCTTTTTGAAAAACAAAAACCTACCTTTCCACCATTTTATATGTCATACTTGACATGATTTTGATCCTTAAAAGATCTTATATCAATGGGAAAAAGATTTCGTTCCGTAAACATAGGCATCCAATATTTTAAAAGATTATATGTTACGGAGTAAGAGGATAAAATTCATTACTCCTATACATATACATTGGGTTATTATGAAGTTAAAAAATATTATGTTATGGAAAATAAGATTTCATTTTCCTCAATATCCACATTAAAACAAAAATTCTATTAGAGGTTCGAGCGAAAAAATATACCCTCACCTTTAAATCAAAGCTCTCTTCCTAAACAATAACATCCCACTCCGCCAATTTCAAATGATGCTAGAATTAATTTAAAATCTTTTTGAGAGCATAATTCTTAAATTGAATTATTTCCTTTAATTCTTATAAGCTAAAGTTTTCATAAATCCAATCTAGTTTTGTTAACCTAACAAATAAAATTTTTTGCTATCTATTTGACTATATCAGAAGTTTTTGGCTGAAACTCTTCCTTTATTTAAATTTTGTCATAATTTAGGACTTAACTCTTATACCCAGGATAATTATTTAGATCTTTCTTTCAATTAATTCAAGCGGTAGCTAAACTTAGAATTTCTTTAATTCCTTATAAGTATATCTCCAACTTTTGCTCTAGAATAGCAAAATCTTAAGTATGGGGGTATTTGATGAGTTGTAAATATACGTATTTTTACGTACAATAAATAAGTCGTTTTAGTTTCTTTTTGTTATTTTTTAGTTAATTTTCTTTAATAAATTGTTCGTTTTTTGTAAGACCTTGCTAACTTAACTTTAAAATTATTTTCTAAAATTTTCCAGAGTCTGCCAAAAATTGCAAGTACACGCCCGTGTACTTTGTATCACGCCCGTGACCTGGGCGTAATACTTCAATTCCAGTGAAAAATTGCGGCCCTCAAAGAAATTGATGAACACGCTCTGCAACACGCCCGTGTCAAATATGACACAGTCGTGCCATGCCCGTGTCATGCCAGCTCGATGATTTTTCGCCCGACATTCGTCGATCCGACCCGACACGCCCGTGTCAAGATGTGACACGGGTGTGACCCCTCCACTTGGCCCGACAAGACAGCGCGACGACTTTTTGACGCAACCCGTCCCAAGATCCACCTGCTGGACACGCCCTCTGACACGCCCGTGTCGATAGAGACACGGGCGTGACTTCCACTTGAACCGCCTCGAAGTCAAACTAGACGTCAGTCGATGGATCACCTCATGTACAGTAGTGGCACGCCCCCTACACGACCGTGACTGAGGGCGTGTACCGTAAAGTTTTTTCCTATAATTAGCCGGTTTCTGTAAGAGCTGCTGTTCTTTTCCTTGAACCATTTTGCTAAGGTGTTATGGTACTTAGATGAGTTCCAATGCTATGTAAGGGATATCCCCCCCTCACTTTAGATTTTTGTTTTAGCGTCTTTGTAACTCGTTTTTTACTTAATAAAAAGTGTTTTTCTTCTCTTTATATGGTTTTGGAGTGGATCTATGCAACTCTCCCCATGCAATCTTATTTTTTCTTTTGTTTTTCTTGTTTTATTTTTCTATGTGTGTGTGCGTGTATGAGAATAACTTGTTCTTTTTATGTTTTCAACTTCATTTTTGCTTAGTTTACCTCTAGGTGTTCTTTTATATAGTTTAGTTTTACTGTAATTTTTCCTCAGCTTAATTTAGACTTAGGTTTTTATTGTTTTTTATTCATTCCTATAAACCCGTAAAAGTGTTTTTAAAGTGTTTTTCATTTTTCTTCAACTTAGATTTTCCTTTTTAGGTTGTAAAAATTTTTCATTCTTTTTACTTTATTTCCACATTTTTTAGCACTTTTACGGAGTTATAAGAATGAATATTTAGTCGTTTTAATTTTTTGAGCACTTCAATTTTCGTTTTAAACTTTTGCTCGTTTAATTTTTCTGTCTTTTTTTATTCATTTCTACCAAAATCTACCGGTAAAAATATAATCATTTTAATTTTTCTGTCACTTTGATTTTCCTTTTATTTGCAAAACTTTTTCCCCTTTAATTTTTATTTTCTCTTTTTATGCATTTCTACCGTATTCTAACGGTAGAAATGTAGTTATTTTATTTTTTAGAGCACTTTATTTTTTTTCTCATTTTTGTAAGTGTGTGTGTGTATAAGTTAGCTTTTTATCATTTTCTTTCATTCCTGTAGAGTGTGTGTGTGGATTTTTTTATTTCAGAAGAGTGCGTGTGTTTGTGTTTTAATTTCGGTTGTGTGTATGCGTTTTCATTTCTGTAGAATGAGTGTGTTTTATTTTCAGTAGAGTGGGTGCGTTTTTACTTTCTGTAGAGTGTGTGTGTGTGCATTTATTTTCTCCTACTCGTTTGAGTAGGACTCGCTTTAATTTCCCGCCTACTCGTTTGAGTAGTACTTGTGTGTGTGAGTTTTTACTTTCTGTCGAGTGAGTGTGTGAGTTTTACTTTATGTCGAGTATGTGCGTGTGTTTTAATTTCTGTAGAGTGTGTGCGTTTTCATTTCTGTAGAGTGCGTGCGTTGTGCATTTATTTTTCCTACTCGTTTGAGTAGGACTCACTTTAAATTCAGTCCTATTCGTTTGAGTAGGACTTGTCTTTTTCTGTTTTCATTTCCCCCTACTCGTTTGAGTAGGACTCGCAATTTTCTGCTTTCATTCATGCTTTATTTTACTGCTTTCATTTTCAGCTTTTTTTTCAGCTTTAATTTTATCGCTTTTTCCCGCAAGTCGTCCCCATTCCGATGAGTGGCAAACCGCTCTTAGCCCTAAGTATCGAAGAGGATAGGGACAGATAAAATCGCTTTAAATAAATAAAGGTCCTTTTTTTCTAAATAATTAAATTACTTAAGGTTTGCCTCGGGTTTACGACGCGTAGAACCACATATCGATGTGTGGGCTCTATTTCCATAGTCCATACGCTAGCTAGCCGAGAGGCCGTGCATATGGACCGATCACCCCTTGGAAAATGGAGTTTCGCACTAACCCTCGAGAGAGGAGGCGCGCAAACTCTACCAGATTGTGTTCCCTACCCAATAGCGGGGTTCTTAGCGTTATACGGGCATTAAGAGGAATCCTTCGTCGGACGAGAGCTCGGTCGAATAGTCTTAATGTTCAGGTGAGCGATATTCCTAGAGATAGGTGAGCTCATTTTAGTGGAACCTCCACGGCCAAGTCTCCGCCTTACTTTAATTGAAATTTAGGATCTTTTTTTATTAAAAGTTTATTTTAGTTCAAATTCTTTTTGCTACAGTTGCGCTAAGATAATCATCGGCTCCATTTTAAATGCTTTCATTTTCTGTTTTTTATATATATAAATAATATCACGACAAGATAAAATTATCGGTAAAATAATAGTCCCCTCCAGGGAAGAGTAGAAATAATCAACCCGACCCCGAGAACAATACGACCCCGATATTCCTCACCGAAATATCTTGTACTACACAAGATAGGTGCACTTGCCTCCTTTCATTAAAACTCGATTTCACCTATTTTATATCCAAATAATAAATTCGTGTGCCCCATCTTCCTAAATAAAACCACATCCGCCTTTTCTAAATAAACCGCCTGGGGCGCCCCGTGTCCTAATAATCTTTGGAGTTTTAACCCCCATCAAGTTTTTGGCACCGTTGTCGGGGACTTGGTGGGACCTCATCAACGCCCGTGTCCCAGGCCATGTTACCCCCTCTCCTCAGCCCAGTCACCACTAAGATTTGGGGCATTACATAGTATTTCTGCCATTTCAGCAAAATAGTGAGAAGAAGAAAGAAGAAAAGCAGGCAGTACTCATCACAGAGTAAAGCACAAGAAGAAGCTCTTCTGAGAGCAGTAAGGAAGGGCCACACAATCCTCAGCTAAAAAGATTCTCAAGTGGTATCCTCAGCTGTCAGATTCTTCTGAGGAAACAAAAGAAATAAGAATGCTCGGGTTTCAATATCTTCTGAACCTGCAACAAAGAATGTCCAAGTCAGTGGGTATTATAGACATGATCTGTGTAATGATCAAGGGGGGGGGGGTATGTTGTGCAAGCAGAGATGGTATACAGCTAACTCAAACAGTCAGGTGGTACATAGAAGAGACATATTCCACAAGTGGTATATAATGCACACTACCAATTTTCCTAATCAGGCTTATTTGTGTGTGTTAAGGGGGAGACTGTCAATCTAGATGCTCCTATTGATGGGGAGCAAGTTCAGTCTAGGTTGTTGGACAAGCTTGAGTCTTACCAAGAGTATCTCAAACACAGAATAGATCAGCAATACTACTGAAGATTAGTTTATCCCTATGTACATTGCTGGATTTGAGGGGGAGAAGACCCAGATGGATGCACCTGCTGTGGGAGATCAAGTACAATCAGTTCAAGAATAGCTAGATTTCTCCAGTTATAGTTGATACAAGTCAGCAACATCTTATGGGAAATGCAGAGATTGAGGGGTAGATTCCAGCAGATCACCCTGCTCGAGAAGATGGGAATGTCATAACCTCCCTGATTGCAGCTTTATGAAACCCTGACTACAGATGTATCTGAAGATGTCATAAAGGGGGGTAGACAATGATCAAGAATAGATTGTGCATGTTGCAAGGAAGATAGGAAAAGCAAGGAAGAAGCTTGTCAATTACAAGGGAGAAGGCTGATTTCATGGTGAAGTAAGATGTTATATCCCCAGCTGAGTCAGAATACTTATCTAGAGGGAGCTGCTGTGCATAATTTCTGTGGATCCAGCATCGGCTGCAGGGCTACAACATTGTGATAAGTAACATTCCCATGTACTATGAGTCAACTAGTGAAATCTCCATTTCTAGTAATCATGTCTCGCATAGCAAAAATATGCATAGTGATTAGGTATCATTTTAGTAGGGAGCATATGGATAAGGAAGACATAAGTCTTGAGTTTGTCCCCACAGACAAGCAGGTGGCTAACATCTTTACTAAGCCACTAGATTTAGTCAAGTTCAACACCTTCAAGTTTAAGTTGGGTATGTTGAACTTGGTATAGCTTCAGTTGCTCCTAATTTTATTTCTGTTTCAGGATTCACTTTTCTTACAAATCAAGGCTTTCAAGTCTTTCAATCTGTATCAAGACTTAAATGAACTCAAGTGTTCAGTAGAGAGAATGATATAAGATGCTTCTATTAAGGGGAGCAAGTGAAGATTCTTCCTGATTGAGAGGGAGCAAGCAGCTTGATGGAGACGGCAACCTCCAACATGTTGAAGATGATGTTGGCATGCTTACGGAAGATCGATCGCCCTCTCCAATCAAAGACTTGTGGCACCGTGGTGACCTTGTGGAGCGACGCTATAATATCTTCCCTCGACGCACGACGACTTATTAATATTTCTTTGAATTCCTTTGTTATTTTTGTGCGCACTTTTATTTCCATATTGTGTTTATATTTATTTATGTGTGTTGGATCCCTAGTTTGGATTTGGGCTAGGTTCACTAATTAGGATTAGTTTTGACCTATATTGTATAGCCAAGGTCAAGTCTATGATTCCTAGAGTTTAGGCTAAGTCATTAGGTTCAACCTTCAGGGCCAGCCAGCAAAGGACCTCAGTAGACTCAGACTTACAAGAATTCAGAGTTTAAAATTCTCAGTTCGAAATTCTTTGAACTCAGCTCGACGATCGTCGATCGCAGATCGACGAACTCAGAGTTACTTCTCTGAGTTGAGCTCGACGATATTCGAGCTTAGGTTGATGATTTCTGCCTCAAGACAGATTCTCTGCTCGACGAATTCTGGAGTTCAGCTTCAACAGATTCTTTCCCGCTTATTTTCTCTGAACTCAGGATGACGAAGTAAGATTCTTTGTTCGACGAACTTAGAGCGCAGAATTGGCTAGTTATTTGTAGAATGCTGTTCGCTGAGCTCTGGTCGACGAACAGGAATTATCAGCTCGACGAAATTGGAACTCCAGTCGACGAATTCTGTTCAGAGCTCAACAAATTCTATCCCAAGCCAGACTTAGGAGTTTTTCTTATTTCTGTCCATATTTCTTATATTATTTAGCAGTAATTTTCTGAGTAATTAATGCCTATATTCTCAAGAATATAGCCATTATTGGCAGCATTAATTATGGTCTTCATCAGGGTTAATTACTTGCTCATTTTAATGGGACAGTTGGGGAAACTCATTAAAGCAGACATTCCAGCCGTTTCTTTCTCCATATCAATCAGCAATTAATGCTTGGAATTCAAATTTTAGAGTAGAATTTTGATAGGAGAATATAAAAGAGATTTTCTCTTTTTCAGTCTAATACACAGAGACTCGACAGCAGACAAGTAGTGGAATCACAAGAGAATACAGAGAAGAGATACAGAAACATAAAGAAGAATATTTGCTTCTTCTCCATGCTAAAAACATTTTGTTTTCCCCTTAATCTTTCTAAAGACTGAAGAAGAGAACAACCATCAAATATCAAGAATCCTTCTTCTACTTCTACTCCAGGTACATTCAAGGACAATAACTCTGAATTAGTCAGAAAGTTCCTAGATCACTTCATGACAAGGCTGAAGACCTACACCTGATTAGAAACCTAAAGGGTTGTGAGATCTCCACGTAAATAAATATTATGGCGGCAGTCACCTGATCAAAAAACTGATAGTGGATTCCCACTAGGGTGGTAGAAGAGTGGATGTTCCCGGTTTGGAGAACCACTATAAAAATCTTGTGTTGTCTGGTTGTTTATTTTCTTTTTATTCTTGCTGTATTGTGATAGCTTTTCTTAGGGTGCATTTCTTTTTATACTACTATTAATATCACCTATTTTACTCTGATAAATTCTAAAGCAGACAAAAAGTTTAAAGTTACTCTATTCACCCCCCCCCCCCCCCCTCTAGAGTAATCAGATCTATCCCCTTTCTCTCAATTGGTATCAGAGGGTGTTCCTTTGGTTGTACACGCTTACACTTGAACCAAAAAATCCTTGTTAGATCTGATTTTCCTTTTTCCTAGTTTTTCTGTTTATTTCACATCATGGCACAGAATAAAGATTATGCAAGCACCAAACCTCCAGTTTGCAATCTGAATAATTTTGCTATTTGGAAGGAAAAACTTAGGCTTTATATGAACTCTATTGATGAAAACATATACAATTCTATTTTGAAAGGACCACCAGCTCTAGTGGCTACCACTACTGCAACTTCCAGCTTGCATGTTGTTCCACCACCTGAGTGGACATATGCATAGAAGAAGGCCAAGATAGCAAATGCTAAGTCCATGAACATCTTAGCTCAGACTATGTCAAATGACATATTCCAGAAAGTGGCAGAGTTCACCTCAACTAAAGCAATCTGGGATTCCCTAAACAAGATGGTTGATGGATCTGCAGATGAGAGAAAAGACAGGAGATCTAATCTTATCTCCCAGTATGAAAATTTCAAGAAAGATGAATTTGAGTCAGTGGGTGATATGTACAACAGACTAAGCTCAATCATCAATGAGCTAAAAACTCTAGACAAGGACATCACCCTCACAGAAGTCAATGATAAAATCCTCATGTGCTTCCCCAGCTCATGGGATTCTAGAATATGGCTAATCAAGGAGGCCAGAAGTCGTAATGAGATTTCCACTGAATCTCTTCTTGGAAAGCTCAAATCATATGAACAAATAATAAAGATAAGAGAAGCTGCAGAACAGAAGACTCCTCTAGCAGGAAGAAAGGAGCAAACCATAGCATTCAAGGCATCTAAAGAATCAAAAGATCCAACATCTAGTGAAGAACTTCTGAGTCTCTTAGCCAAGAGATTTTACAAAATGGCAAAGAAGGATATCAGAAGAAAGTCATCTAGGCAAGATGACAAGCCAAGGTATGACAAGACTCCAACTAAAAAAGTTGTTTGCTTTGGTTGCAGGAAGCCAGGACACTTTATATCAGAGTGTCCAGAGAACCAAAAGAAGGAGAGAAGAAGATAAAAGGAACCCAGGAAGCAGCACTACAACAAGCCCTCCTCCAGCAAGCATAAAAGGAAGGAGAAAGGCTTTGTGGCTGAAATATGAAGTGAAACTGAAGATGAATCTTCATCCTATAGCTCCAGTGAAGATGAAGAAGAGGCTAAGGCAAAGGAGATTTGCTTGATGGCCATTGATGCATCAAGTAGCCTATCTGAAGCTGAGCAATTAGACAGTGAAGAACCTTCTGAATCTGAGGTAAATCAGGTATTATCTTCCTTTGATTTCAATTCAGAAAATTTTATAACTGAATTTAAATCTTTATGCATTGATTTAATTAATTCTGAAAAAGAGATTAAACATCTTAGAGAAAAATTTTTTGATCAAGAAAACTTCCTTTCTAAAAATATCAAATTAAAAGATAAATTAACCCTAGTTAATGAACAAATCATCTCATTAAAAACTAAATTGGCTGAGACAAGGCAACTTGAAGAATTCCTAAATGGGAGGAGTATCAAGCTGATGGACATCACATGCATAGTGAATGTCAGGCTAAATGGCAAGCTGGGCTTAGGTGCTTCATCAAGCCAACCCCCACTGATTCAAAAGAATGTCTTAACAACTCCAATAAAATTTATTTCAGAAAAGGGCAAAGAAAAGATAGATAATAATAATGTTAAACAACCAGAATTAAAACAAAAGAATAAGAAAAAATGAAAGAATAAGAAAGCTCTTAACCATAACAATGTTCAGCAGATTTCGTTGAACTAAGATTGACGAAATGTGTACAGTTCATCGAACTCAAGTCGACGAACTCCGAACGCAAACCTTCATTACAATTATTCTCGGAACTGTGATCGACGAAACCAGTATGGTTCGTCGACCCAAGATCGACGATATTGGGGACCAGAGAATGAATACTTTCATTCTCTGAGTGGAGTTCGACAAACGCATCCCCATTCGTCGAACTCAGATCGACGAACTTACAAGAATTCGTCGAACCCAATTCATTATAACAGAAACTTTAATTCCTTTATAATATTTAATCAACCAAGATAATATGTTAATCCCTTCGGCTAGTGGATAATTTCACGTAGAAGATTTCACCACTTAGGTTATAAA
Organism: Platanthera guangdongensis; assembly: GCA_039583875.1. Taxonomy (NCBI): domain Eukaryota; kingdom Viridiplantae; phylum Streptophyta; class Magnoliopsida; order Asparagales; family Orchidaceae; genus Platanthera; species Platanthera guangdongensis. Next base: position 106,019,891 of record CM077152.1, read on the forward strand.
AATCAACCAGAATACTCATAGATTTCCAGTTTTAATTATGTAAATAAACAAGGACCCAAGGTAACCTGGGTCAAGAATAGGTAATCTATTTTATTGCAGGTGAAAGACTATCCCACCACAGAGCAATAGTGGTATCTGGATAGTGGTTGTTCAAAGCATATGACTGGAAACACGGTCAACTTAATCAACTATAAGTCAAAGCTAGAACCCAAAGTAATATTTGGTGATTACAATTATGGCGAGACTGAAGGATATGGAATGGTCAAAATTGGAGCAGTAACCTTCAGGAAGGTTGCTTATGTAAGTGGACTGAAGCACAACCTTATATCCATAAGTTGGTTATGTGATGAAAGGTTTCAGGTATCATTTAACAAAACTTCATGTATTATTACTTGTGTAGATAACCAAGTAGTACTAACAGGTACTAGAGTAGGAAATATTTATGTAGTAAATTTTAACTCAGCTAAAACTGAAATATGCCTATTTAACCAAACTAGTAATAATAATGATCTTTTGCATAGGAGATTAGGACATGTAAACCTGAAAAACTTTGCTAAACTCTCTAGGGACAACCTTGTTAGAGGATTGTCTTCTTGCCCCTACAAGAAGGAAGGCCTTTGTAGGGCTTGTCAGTTAGGCAAGCAAACTAAAAATAGTTTTAAGTCACTTAATAAGAGTGATTCACATAGGATTCTGTATTTACTACACATGGATCTCTTTGGACCCATTGTCGTATAGAGCCTAGGAGGGAAGTCTTGTACCTTAGTAATTATTGATGAATTCTCAAGGTTCACTTGAGTGTTATTCTTGAGAAACACGTCAGATAACTTCAAGGTTCTTACAGATTTTCTTAAGAGCATAAGGATAGAGTTCTCTACTCCAGTTGCATTGATCAGAAGTGATCATGGTACTGAGTTTGAGTCTCTACCCATGTAAGAATGCTGTGAGAAGGAAGTATCAGGCATTGTTTTTCTGCTCTTAGAACTCCTCAACAAAATGGGGTAGCTGAAAGGAAAAACAGAACACTGATTGAAGTTGCATGCACATTACTTGTAGTTGCTCACTTACCCCTATCCTTTTGGGCAGAGGCTGTGAGCACAACAAACTATGTACTGAATAGAAGTTTGATACACAAACTTAAGGGCAAGACCCCTATGAACTACTCAAAGGGAAGAAACTGAAAGTAGATAATTTTAGAATCTTTGGTTGCATTTGTTACATTCATAATAACAACAAGAAACACATTAGAAAGTTTGAAGCCAAGGCTGAAATAAGAATTTTTCTTGGATATTTCCAAGTAAGGAAGGTTTCTAGGGTTTACAACAATTCATCTATGAAAATAAAAGAATCTATTCATATTTCTTTTGATGAGACTAACATGTTTTACAAGGAGAAGATTCCTTCTACCAGTGAGACTTTGCAGGAACCACATCTGTGTGAGAAGTTGGAAGAATTGACCCTCACCAATGAGGTTGTTGCACATCCTTCTCCATATGTTGCTGAAGATAGTGAAGATAATGACACTGAACTGAGTGAATAGCAAACAACAGCTATAATTCCACAAGAGGAATTAATTCCCCAAGCTATTACTCAACCAACTCCTCGTACTAAATTAGTCACACTTAGAGATCACCCTGTATCTCAAGTGATTTGAGACATATCAGTGGGTGTGCAGACAAGGCATCAACTCCACCAGGACATGATGCATGTCTGCTTTATATCTCAAACTGAGCCCCAATCCATTAAAGATGTTGAGTAAGATCCACACTAGATCATTGCAACGCAAGAGGAGCTCAACCAATTTGAGAGATGTAGAGTTTGGGATTTAGTTCCAAGATCCAAAGACTACCCAGTCATTGGAACTAAATGGGTATTTAGAAACAAACTAGATGCTCAATGTCTTATCATAAGGAACAAGGCAAGATTAGTTGCTTAAGGATATAGACAAGAGGAAGGCATAGATTATGACTAAATATTTGCTCGTGTTGCAAGGATTGAAGTAATGAGGATATTTTTAGCTTATGAGAAGGTCACAGTATACCAAATGGATGTCAAAAGTGAATTCCTAAATGGTGAACTCAAAGAAGAGGTCTATGTAGAACAACCACCAGGGTTTATTTCTCCTACTCATCCCTCTTATGTTTTCAAATTGCATAAGACTCTCTATGGTCTAAAGCAAGCTCCACGAGCTTGGTATGAAACCTTAGCTAGCTTTCTCTTTGAGTATAACTTTTCTAGAGGCATAGTAGATATGACTTTATTTATCAAGCATTATCATGATAAAATCTTGTTAGTATAAATATATGTAGATGACATCATATTTAGTTCTACAGATTCCAAACTATGCAAAAGTTTCTTCAAACTTATGCATTTCAAGTTTGAAATGAGTAGCATGGGTGAAATCTCCTACTTCCTTGGTCTCCAAGTGAAGCAGTCACCAAATGCCATCTTCTTGTCCCAAACCAAATATGCTAAGGAGCTAATAAAAAGGTTTGGGATGGCTGATGCTTCAGCTAAGAAAACACATATGGCAACAAATGATGTGATTGATTTTGATGAACATGGGAAACTTGTAGATTAGAAATTATATAGGGCTATTGTTGGGTCCTTGTTGTATCTTACAGTAAGTAGACCAGATATTATGTTTGGTACATGTCTTTGTGCTAGGTTCCAGATGAACCCTAAAGAATCTCACCTTTTTTTCTTAAAAAGAATTTTGAGATATATAAAGAGTTGCCCTAATTAAGGACTCTGGTATCCAACTGAGTCAGAATTTTAGTTAATTGGATACTGATGCTGACTTTGCTGGATGTAGAGTGGACAGAAAGAGCACATCAGGGACATGTCAGTTCCTTGGTGATAGGCTAGTGTCTTAGTGTTGCAAGAAGCAAACATCTCTATCTACTTCAATAGCAGAAGCTGAGTACATAGCAGCTGACAGTTGTTGTTCACAGATGCTGTGGATTCAGAACCAACTACTAGATTATGGTGTCAACTTAAATAACTCTACTCTACTTTATGATAATATCAGTACAATTTCCATTGCACAGAATCCAGTGCATCGTAGTAGAACTAAGCATATAGATGTAAGACATCATTTCATTAGAGAGTGTGTTGACAAAAAGAAAATTAATCTCACCTTATCTCTACTGATTTGCAAAAGGCAGATATCTTCACCAAACCCTTGGATAAGAAGAAACATCTGTTCTTTATGAATCAGCTAGGCATGATAACTAGAGATGCATGAATTTAACATTCTGTCTGTGGTCGAAGAATTTTCCACAGTTCGTCGAACGGAGATCGACGAACTGAGAAAATTTCTTGAGAAATTCGTCGACCTGAGATCGACGAACTCTCTGTGTGTGAAGTTCTATTCATCGAACGGAGATCGACGATATTTCTTCAAAAAAAATTTCTCCGACCTGAGAACAACGAAAACATTTCCCTTCTTCAGACTGAGATTGACGAACTCTTTTGTCAATAAAATATTTAGTCGAACTCAGATCGAAGAATTTTGTTTATTTCGCAGGACGGAGTCTGCTGCTTCATATTCTGAAAACCATATAACTAGGTTTTCATCGTGCTCCATCTCGCACTTTCTATTCCCCTTGCACTAGATCTTTATGTTTCCTTTTGCAGGCGATCTATAAGACCCCCTCCCGGAACACAAAATACGGCACGAAGGGGGTCTTATGCCCAGAACAGTTGTCTTGCGGTAGTATTAGCACACGGGCTAACCTGTACCACAAGACGCCTATCCTGCCGGCTATAACCAATATCAACCAAATGCCAACCCAACCAAAACATAACAGAAGTCAATCCACACATAAGTAATATAAGTCCAAAAGTACAACAATAAAAGAAGCTACAACAAGCTTCTAAAGTATCAGAGTGCAACTAAAACATGCCCAAAGGGCTACATCAAAACCTCTCAAAACTCACATCGGTGAGTGATGGTAACGACGACACCGTCCCTTCAGGCCCTGTCGTCCTGGCCTAGCTGTCCTGCTGTGTAGTCTGCGGCTGCACTACCTGCGGGGTTTCCTCCTAAAAAGGAAGACGTAGCAACCGTTATTCGAAAAGACTAAGTGGCTTTCACATCCGCTCCCCCGGCGACTTCTCTGCACCGGGCGGAGAAAGGGACAATGGTACAATATATAAATAGCAATATAATCAAGTACAAGCAGATGGATTAAGTACACCTATCGGGAACAGTAATAGAATAAATGTATAACATGATTAATAGTAGTCTACTCTAGCAATTCTACATAAGCTATGTCAATCCATCAAGTATATAAATCTAAAACAGGAAAGTAACTTAACTTGTAAGAATGCCCATACAGACTTATAAGTTAAGGATCGGTTTAGTAGTAAAGTAACTCATTATATAGGAGTGCCCATACAAACTTATACGATGAGGATCTTGTTATGCAATGTATTGTAATGGTATGTATGCAATGCAATGACTCACCCATGAATACGCACATGCAATTGTTATGTCGACACAGACTTGTAGTTCCAACTTTTCGAGCAGGTAGCTAACCTCTCAGGCTATGTTGACACGTGGTGTCATAATCCTGGGTTAAGGATAATATAGTAGGTCTACAGACTCACAAGTCATCACACTGACGGGAGTTGACAGATAGACCTTGGGTGATTGGGCTTGGTCATCTGTGCTCATTCCCGAGGCTCCTTCCGTTCCTGTGGGCAGTTGGGCTTGGTCCTTTGGTGACATGCTCCTAGAGGATCCTTACAGGTCATGATGATAGGCTAGTTGGGCGGTGTCCTTGGTCACATCTACCTGAGGCCCCTCTGAGCAGTAGTACGCAGGGGCTCAATTGTTGTATTCTTAGCAATGAGGCATATGGAGGCTTAGGCCTGGTTGTGTGGATACCCGCTAAGTAGTGGAGACGTCCGCTCTACTGTCACCGTTTGGCCACAACGGATGATGCTTGAGAGGTTAGCTATGTAACAACCCCATCCGTTTACATAGTATATACTAGAAGGTCCGGTCAGGGCCCCACAGCATATACCACAAAACAGGCGGTAAAGTTACGGTATGATACCAGAGTAGTGCAGCGAACCCTAACACATTGCATTCTAGCGGAAGCTTAAACACTAAACTTGAACTCCACACCTGAATGTCCAACATATAAAAGCTCCTCATTTATATATAACATAGGAATGTTTTACAAATACAAATAGTTGGCCTTATGGCCATACAAGGCTTTCATAACAGTGGCCTCAACATTGGCGCGCAAGCCGGCCACGTATAAATAAAACACAGCAGTTTATAAGTTTAGCCTTCGAGGGCTAGCAGCAGCAGTAGCAAATGCAGCAGGAACTTCAGCCCTTATGCATCCCGCTTGGCTCTCCAACACCTGCATGGGGACAACCCACCCAACGGTGGAAAACAGAGGCAACGGTCAGCATTCAGCTGACCAAATTATAACGACCCCACCCCTTTTCTCGGGGCGGTGGTATTCCTTCCCTGCAGGCATAGCATTTCACAAGCATATATATATCTCTCATATAATGTGCTTTCACGCACACATTCCATCACAACCGTCAGCCACTCAGCTCGCCGATCTGTCCACTCAGGGCATATTCTTGGTGTACTGGCAAACCAGTTGCCCACCACCATATCAGGGTCACAACCCAACAGTAAAATATTGAGCATTTCACTCCATGACGTGCAGTCGGAGTTCTAGTCGTAATGCATCGGGACTGGCTCGTAGCCCCCCATTGTGTCATGGCGCGCAGGCCTACGACTATTGTTATGCGCTCCAACAGACCGAACTTTCAGGTCTTATGTCGGACGGACATAGCACAGGTCGGATCATCCACCCCTCGTTGCTCAAATCGCCTTGCCATCACCGAGTACAGCGTACTCGCGGCTAATAAAAGGCGCGGGTCAGTTTCACCAATCTTGTTCTGGCATTCAAGCCTGGGTGCTTTCCTGGGTGCACTTGTACTTACTCTTACACCCATTTCATATCACACATCAGCGGGTCTTTCATGGGCACACCAGTACTTCCTGCTACTCTCTTCACAGGTATGATCCCGCAAATCACAAATGTCAAGGGTATTTCCATGGCTTACCACGTCAGTACTTCCTATTACTTCCTTTCATAGTTCCACCCATGAACATCAAGCATTACAAAGGGTATTTTCTGGATCTCTAATCCAGTACTTCCTGCTACTTCCTTTTGCAGGTACAACCCAATAGCATAGGCATCACAAGAATCACAATGGTGTTTTCCTGGACTACGACTCTAGTACTTCCTGCTACTTCCGTTCACAGGTTTAACCCATCGACTCCTAAACTACACGTTTATCATGGAGTATTCTCCGGTTCGTATATGCAACATCACCAATCCAGACCAACCTGTCCAGATGGGCTTCACACAACATGTCTATTCCGTACTTCATTTCTAGATCTATATGCCCCATTGATTGGGGATTCCATGAATCAACCCAAAAGACTCCCATAACAAACCACCCACTGGTGGGGGATTCAGATGCACATGCCAAAAAAGAAGCTTTACAT
>CM077152.1:106031440-106292278 GCA_039583875.1 Platanthera guangdongensis
TTCATTCTAAAATGAAATTTTCTATTGAAATTGCAGAGGCGGATGGTTCAGGAGGAGCGCTGGTAGTTTGCGATCCGGATCATGATGATCTTATGGATGACGACTGTTAGATCTTTAGTAGATTTCTTTGTTTTTTTGTTATCTCTGTCCATAGCATTGTTTACCTCTTTTATGCACTTGTTTGGACTTTATGATCCCTGTCTTATTTGAGATGTTTGACGTATATGGCTTGCGCCTTTATTGTACCTGAGACCTTTCTATGTTGTAGCTGAGTTCTTGTTTTACTTATGCGCTCATACTGTTTGTGTTTTAAGTCTAATATGTGTGAACATGTGTGGGACACGGTTATGAATGATTCACATATGGTTGAACATTACACAAACCACCCTTTATCCGAAGTCAGGGTTCACGATGGACATAGGAGGAAATTGTTAGATTTATTAGATAATGTCTGCACGTGTCGAGACTGACTCAGAGCGAGTTTATGGGTTCCCGTCGTCCTTGGGTTATGTTATAGGTTGGAGATACGTTATAATCCATATTCTAAATTTAATAGGGTTATGTGGACTATCTTGATCGGACCAACCCTTCTACATCTTTTCCATTGACTGAAGACCCAATCTAGATCAGAGGCCTGATCCATGCCTTGAAATCTTTGTACACGTCTCTAACGATCAGCAAATCAAATTAATATCACTAAGGGTTTGTTCGTTTCAACGACATTGATATTGAAGTATTGACTTTCAATCCAATATCAATATACATGAGGAATGACATTGAGTTTAAATCCAATTTTTTTGTCCGGCTGCATGATGAATTTATGTCATAGGAATTGGCATTGATCACTTTTTATTGTTCATTTGTTAAAAGACTTTCTGTCATAGGAATTAACATTGATCAATGCTCTTAATGATCACAATTAAAAATCACAAACGCGAAATTTTTGCTCGACCGTAAATTTTTCGCCCGCATGTGATTGTTTTGTCAGGGCACGATTTTTTCGCCCGAACCCAAGTTTTTCGACCGTAACGTGAAATTTTTGCCCATACATGAAATTTTTGCCCGTACCTGAAATTTTCGCCCGAACGCGGTTATTTCGCCAGGGCACAATTTTTTCACTTTTATTCGGTTTTTTCGGCCCGAACGCGACATTTTCGTATGAACACAAATTTTTCGCCCTGACGCGATTTTTTCGCCCGCACGTGATTTTTTCATCCGGTCATGTTTTTTCGCAGGGAAGAAAATTTTTTGTCCACAGGCAATTTTTCACCCGGACGCGTTTTTTTTCGCCCAGACGCGATTTTTTGCCCGGACGCATTTTTTCGCCATTACTCAATTTTTTTGCCCTGAAACGCAAAATTTTCGTCGGGACGCAGTTTTTTCGTCCCGACGTGTTTTTTTCGTCCGGACGCAATTTTTTCTCTCAGATGCGATTTTTTCACCCGGACGCGTTTCTTTCACCAGGACGTGCTTTTTTCGCCCGGACGCGATTATTTCTTCCGGGCGCGATTTTTTTGTCATGACTCAATTTTTTTGTCCTGATCTCAAAATTTTCGCCGGGACACTGTTTTTTCGTCTAGACACGAAATTTTCGACGGGACGCTGTTTTTTCGTCTAGACGCGATTTTTTCGGCCAAACTAGATTTTTTCTGTCCAGACGCAAAATTTTCGAACGACGTAAAATTTTTGCCCGGACACAAAAAATCGGGGTTCAAGCTGAAAAATCGCGTTTACGAGAAAAAATCGCATCTGATCAAAAAATTCGCGTCCCGGCAAAAAAGTTGCGTGTGAGCTAAAAAATCACGTGAGAGCGAAAAAATCTCGTGTGGGTGGAAAAATCACGTGTGGCTGAAAAAATCACGTTCGGGCTAAAAAAAACGCGCCCGGGTCAAAAATCACGTGAGAGCGAAAAAATCGCGTCTGCGCGAAAATCACATCAGTGTGAAAAAAATTGCGTTTAGGAGAAAAAATCGCGTCCGGGCTCAAAAACACGACCGGGTGAAAACAATTACGTCCGGGAAAAAAATTGCTTTCAGGTGAAAAAATTGCGTCCGGGCGAAAATATCACATCCTGGCGAAATAAACGTGTTGAGGTGAAAAAGATCGCGTCCGGGCCAAAAAAATGCGTCTGGGCAAAAAAAGTGAATTTCGGCGAAAATTTTGCGATCGGTTGCAAAAAAATTTGCCAAGGCAAAAAAAATGTGTCTGGGCGAATAAACTGCGTCCTGGAGAAAAAAATCGCTTACGGGCAGAAAAATCGCATTTGCGCGAAAAAACGGGTTTGAGCGAAAAAAACGTGTCTGCGCGAAAAAATTACGTTCGGGCGCAAAAATCGCGTCCATGCAAATAAACTTGTTCGGGCAAAAACATTGTCCCAGCGAAAAATTGAGTCTGGGTGAAAAAATAGCGTTTAGGTCGAAAAATGCTCTCCTTTTGGAAAAGCAGAGTTGGTGATCTCAATATCCTCCCTTGGAGATAGACATTGAATTTATAAATTTTTAAGTTATGGTTAATATCGATGACATTCCAGCAGAAATCCAATTCCACTTTAAAATTATTGGTACGAACAAAAAAAATGACATTCACATTCTGAAAACTAATATTTCAATATCAATATGTGTGGAAGGAACGTTCATAAGAGTTTGTTATTACTCGAACAAGAAGAAGTAGAGACATATCTGAACAACCACCAAATCACCAACAGTTCTCTTCTCACAATTGAATCACTTTCCTCAAGCTTAAGATTGTTTCTCCAACCCAAACACAGTCTTTCTCACTGTTTTGGAAGGGGATGGAAGGATAAAATTGGACGAGAATGAATTAACTCCTCGCAAACCATTTCTCCTTCCTCCTCTGCATTTCGCCATGTGAACTGAGGGAGAGCTCTACGTTATGTTGCTTGGGTTTGGACATCAAATGTACAAAGGCAAACTGTGGAAATCAGTCTCTAAACTTGTTGATTTTGTTTTTTAAGTTTATTTTGGTCCCTAAATTTGTTGATTTTAGAAAAATCAGTCCTTCCGTCAACATTTGTTAATATTTGACAGGAAAATTAAATTAAATCCTGGAGAGGGATCGTCTTCTTGCCCGTGGAGTTGGCCAATCCGCAAACACTCTAGTTTCTGCCATTGTTAAAAGCAGAGCTCTGAAGTTTTCACCACCAAGTCTAGGGCAGCTTCCTCCTCTCTAATGAACCGGCATCACCATTCAAGCCTGGTGGAAAGAGAAGGTCCAGGTCGTGCAGGACGACAGGGAAGGCGAGCTGCAATGGCCAGAACAAAACTTCATGCCGGCTTGTTCAAATCTGCTCCACCGTCGTATGGGTGGCGTCAGCAAAAACAAAACATAGAAACACCATCATTGATCAGAGGAGAAGAGCAAGCAGGGCGAAGCTGACATCAATCACCGTTCTGGAGGAAATAAATAGGCCGTGAACTCAAATTGGCCCAAGGAAGTCACCAGAGAGAGAGACGGTCGCAAGCATCTGTCCCATTCCAATCACAGGAACTTTGAACGTGACCCTTGTTGGGTTTGAGAGCACGCAAATCCGACCTGAACACCTGTAAATTAATTTTGCGCGAGAACCTGCACGATCGTTTTAGCGGGTACAAATACAAATGAAATAAAGACAGCACAGAAGAATTTTTAACGTGAAAATCCAGTTGGGTGAAAACCACGGGACGATCGGAGTCCAACCCGAAAAGCGTCCACTAGAACGTGTATAAAGACAATCAAAAAAATTTACAGGCTTTCTCTCCTCGATGCACAAAGGATTTTCACCACGTCGCTACGCAAATGGAATACAAAATACCCAATAGAAACAAATGGCGGATTTAAGAAATCCTCTCCAGTGAAACTTCTTGATTTGTGCAGCGTGATCACATCAACGTCGTAGTACGACGCCCGAACTCCTGAAGCAGCGGCGGTGGCGGAGGCCTCCAAACAAAGGAGGCTATGGCAGCGTTTCAACAACGCGGCGATGGCGTTTCAGTAACGCTGCGGTGGCGGCAACAGCGATGGCGGATCTGCAACCTCTCCGCTCTCTCAAGCTGCTATTCTCTCGGTGCCTCTTTTTTTTCTTCTTATTTTCTTCTTTTCTTCTTCTCTTCTTGAGCTCTTCTCGTCTCAAACTGCTGTCTATATATATATATATATATATATATATATATATATATATATATATATATATATATAAATACGAGTCGCAGACACGGGCCTCCGGCCCGATGGCTACGCGCCACAGTACCTGGCCGCCGACGGCGGGCTTCGTCCGCCCCACCACCCCCGGCAGGCTCCGCCCGAACCCCCCGGCGGGCTCCGCCCGAAACCCCCGGCGGGCTCCGCCCGCCCAATTTAAATTTAAATTAACATTTTTAAATTTTATATAATATATTATATATATTATATATATAATATATTATATATATTATAATATTAATATAATTTTTATTTTAAAAAAATGAAAATCGCGCCCCCCCCCCTTCTCACGGCTCTCTCCACCGCCGCCGGCGGAGCCGCCGGCGGCCTGACCGGCTGCCCCCGGCAGGTTCGCCGGGAGCAGGCGAACCTGCCGGCGGTGGTCCGGTGGCGCTCCGGCGGGGCCACCGCCGGCGGTGGCCCTGACCGTGAGGCCCAGATCTGGCCTCACGGTCAGGGCCACCGCCGGCGGTGGCCCCGCCGGAGCGCTACCGGACCACCGCCGGCAGGTTCGCCTGCTCCCGGCGAACCTGCCGGGGGCAGCCGGTCAGGCCGCCGGCGGCTCCGCCGGCGGCGGTGGAGAGAGCCGTGAGAAGGGGGGGGGACGCGGAATGTGGGATCGGGAAACAGGAGAGAGAATTTTTCATTTTTTGGGTATTCTGTTATTTGCAAACCATACGTGTTATTCGCAGCCCAAGATCTAACGGCTCTGGATCCAAATACTCGAATCCGACGGCACTTGTTTTTTCCCCTATTTTCGAACTCACGCTATTGGCAGACCACCATATATCTTTTTAAGATAGTATAGATATATATATATATATATATATATTAATAGAAGGCATGATACGCATGCCTTTTATTAATAAATATAATATATATATATATATACAAAGCATGATGCATGCTTGTATATATTTATATTAAAAATTCTGCCAGCTTTTAGGAAAGAAGGAAACAGAAACGCTCGCGAGTCACGTATTACGAATTCGATACACACAAGCTCAGTGGTTTTCTCCGTATCGGATGAGAACCACACCCAACAATTCTCCCCCTTCACAACGATGAGGAGGAAACCACCATTCTGGCGATCCTCAGGCAGTGTTCAAACTTCCCCCTTGTTAATGACTTTGTGAGCATATCTGCCCCGTTGTCATCAGTATGCACTTTTTGTAAGTCGAGCTCCTTCTGCTCCAAAACATCACGTATCCAATGATACCGAGTGTCGATGTGCTTCGACCTCGAGTGAAACGTGGGGTTCTTCCCCAGGTAAATGCCGCTCTGACTATCACACAGGAGTGTATATCGGTCCTGAGTGAATCCAAGTTCTTTGATGAATCTTTTCATCCAAAGCAACTCCTTCCAGCCTCAGTAACCGCAATGAACTCAGCCTCCGTAGTAGACAGTGCAACGCACTTCTGCAACCTTGACGCCCACGAGACAGCTCCCCCTATAAACAGAATCATGTATCCTGACGTCGATCTCCTGGAATCCATATCTCCAGCCATGTCAGCATCAGTGTAGCCCAACAGCTCAGGCTCACTATCCCCAAATCTCAACGTCAAATCCGAAGTCCCCTGCAGGTATCTCAGTATCCACTTCACTGCGCTCCAATGCTCTCTCCCAGGATTGGAGAGAAATCTACTGACTGTCCCAACGGCATGCGCAATATCTGGTCGTGTACACACCATCGCATACATAAGACTTCCAACTGCAGATGCAAACAGAACTTTCTGCATCGCCTCGATCTCCTCGGGTGTGCTGGGGCACTGATCAGCGGTAAGCCTGAAGTGAGCCGCAAGAGGCTTGCTCATCTTCTTCGCCTGATCCATATCAAATCTCTGCAAAACTTTGCGGATGTACCGCTCCTATGATAACCAAAGTAATCTGGCTACCCTGTCTCTGCGAATGTGCATCCCCAAAATAGTCTTCGCAGCACCCAGATCCTTCATCTCAAAAGTAGAACTCAACTGTCGCTTCAACTCAGCAATGCGAGCAGTGTTCCTCCCGACGATCAACATATCGTCCACTTACAACAGCAGAATGATGAAATCCTCTTGAGCATACTGCTTGATGAACACGCAGTGGTCAAGGGTGGTCGTCCTGAAGTCGATCTTCCCCATAAAGGAATCAAACTTCCTATACCATTGTCGCGGGGCCTGCTTCAGGCCATATAGACTCTTCTGCAAGCGGCACACCAGACCTTCCTTCCCTTTGACACTGAAACCCTCAGGCTTCTCCATGTATAGCTCCTCCTCAAGATCGCCATGCAGAAAGGCGGTCTTGACATCCATCTGCTCTATCTCCAAATCAAGCCTTGCAGCAAGTCCAAGTACAACCCGAATAGATGACATCTTCACCACAGGCGAGAAGATCTCATCAAAGTCAACACCATGTCGTTGTCCAAAGCCCTTTACCAGCAGTCTGGCCTTGTATCTGAGAGGTGTGGAGGAATCACCCTGCTTCACCCTAAAAAACCACCGATTCTTCAAGGCCTTCTTGCCCTTAAGCAATCTCACCAGGTCATACGTGTTGTTCTTTTGCAGTGACTGCATCTCCTCCTGCATAGCAACCATCCACTGACGCTTCTCGGTGCTCTCCGCAGCCTCGTCATAACTCTCAAGCTCCCCCGCATCAGTCAGCGGTATAAACTCTGATGTAGAATATCTAGCGGACGGGTGCCTGATCCGATCTGACCTCCGCAGGGCAGGCTCAGGTGCCGGGGCAGGCACATCATCAGTAATGTCCTCAGCAACTCCTGGTTCACCATCAGTGGTGATATCATGATCCGGAAGGGTATCAGTACCCTGTGCTGGCACATGCTCAATGGCCTCCTCGGTGTCATCAACTCCAACCATAGGTAACTCTGCAGTAGTGCGAGAATCAACCTCAGACTCAATAGTCCCCTCAGGATCACCAACAGTTTGATCCTCGCAGAAAACAGCATCACGGCTACGTACAAGCTTCTTCTCAACTGGATCAAAGAACCTGTACCCAAACTCTCCACTGTAGTCGTACCCCAAGAAAATACACTGTCGGGTCTTCGGATCCAACTTCGATCTCTCGTCCCTGGGGACGTGCACAAAGGCTTTGCAGCCAAATACCCGTAAGTTACTGTAAGAGGGGTCTTTCCTATACCAGACCTTGTCAGGGACATCCTCCTGCAAAGTTGAGCTCAGCGAGAGATTGATGACATGCGCTGCAGTAAGAAGAGCCTCGCCCCAGAAAATCCCTGGCAACTTTGACTCAGATAGCATGCACTGAATCCTCTCCATCAGTGTCCGATTCATCCTCTCAGCTACGCCATTCAGCTGCTGCGTCTTCGGTGGGGTCTTCTCATGTCTGATGTCATGGTCCCTGCAGTACTCATCAAACGGACCAATGTACTCTCCCCCATTGTCGGACCTAATGCATCTCAGCCTCTTCCCAGACTGTCTCTCTACCTCAGCATGGAATCTCCTGAAAGTATCGAGGACCTGATCTTTGGTCTTAATAGCGTAGACCCAAAGCTTCCTCTAATGATCGTCGATGAAAGTAACGAAGTACAAAGCTCCTCCTCTAGTCTGGACCTTTAGAGGTACGCAAACATCAGTATGAACTAGCTCCAAAGGCTCCGATCTCTTGGTGGACGTGTGGCTCAGGAATGAAATCATGTTCCGCTTTCCAGCCATGCAATGGTCACACCTTTCCAAATGATCACCAGAAATGTTACTAATGAGCTTTTTCTTCGCCAAGCATCCCAAACTCTTCTGGCTAATGTGTGCTAGCCTCCTATGCCATAAGGAAGTGGATGCCTCATCCCTGACGGAGTTGGCCTGAGCAGCTTCAGGTCTCCCCTCCATGTAGTACAGTCCAGAATCTCTATAACCCCTGGCCATCACAAGTGATCCCCTGATCAGCTTCCAGAAATCTCCTTCAAAAACACTCAGGTGTCCCTCATCTCCAAGTCTGCCAACAGATATCAGATTGAAACGGATGTCTGGCACATGTCGTACATCTCTCAAAACTAGTAGGGCTCCAGTGCTCGTCTTCAAATGCATGTCTCCACGCCCAAGTACTTTAGACGTATCCCCATTGCCCATCCTCAACACCCCACAATCATGAGTGGTGTAAGTGGCAAATAGCTCCCTGTTGTAGGTGACATCAGCAGAGGCTCCAGAGTCAACGATCCAGCATCGGTCGTCACACGAGAGTGCAACCATGACGTCGTCGCCAACAATAATGACGTCGTCCTCCTCAATCGAAGCGATGGCTGCCGTGTGACCCTCATCTTTGCCCTCAGTGGCAATCCCCTTCTTCTGATCATTCTTCAATGAGTAGCAGAATTTCTTGATGTGGCCCTTCTTATGACAGTAGTGGCATTCCACGTTCTGATAACGTGACTTCGACTTGCCCCTACTCTGACTCATGTCCTCCTTCCTTCCTCGGCTCTTACTCCTTCCTCTCCCCTGGACTCAGTAAAGAGAACGTCAGCTCGTGAAGAAAAGCCTGAAGTCCCCTGAGACTTTCGTCACACCTCCTCATTCAAGATCCCACTCTTGGCGATCTCCATGGAAACAATCCCCTGGGGGAGGAATTGATCAGAGAAACTCTGACCATCTCCCAAGAGTCTGGAAGTGACTTGAGTAACCACAATGCATTCACCTCATCTTCAAAAGTCACCTTCATGGCAGTCAGTCGATCAATTATTCCCTGGAACTCGTTGACATGATCCAATATAGGAGAGCCCTCCCGGTATCTGAACTCTCCAAGCTTCTTCAGAAAATATAACTTGTTGATGCCCGTGCTCTTGACATACAAGGTCTCGAGAGTCTTCCACAGATCTTTTGCATCATTGATGCTAGCCACATGGTTGTAGACGTTCGGCTCTACGAACCGTCTGATAAGCCCACACAGCTTCCGATGTTCCACCTTCCACTTTGCCGGATCCGTGTCCTTTGACATCTCCTCAAAGATAGGAGCATGCCAACCCTTCACATATATCAGATCTTCCATCAGTAGATGTCACTGGTGATAATTGGCACCATTCAATTTTATCATCTGCCCTGAACCGGATGTAGACTCCATCCTGCTTTGCCAACTGGCCGGACCGACCACTGATCTTCGAGTCGACTATCTCAAAGTATGCAACTGGAGAGGATAGCCAGCGGGCCAATGGTCGTAAACTACCACTCTCAATTGCACTCCCGAGATCCCGATCGACTCGTCCTGAAACCCCAAAGATCAGCCCGGTATCTGCTCTGTCACTGAACCTCCCTCTGATACCATTGTTGGGTTTGAGAGTGCGCAAACCCAACCTGAACACCTGTAAATTAATTTTGCGCAAGCACCTGCACGATCGTTTTAGCGGGTACAAATACAAATGAAATAAAGACAGCACACAAGAATTTTTAACGTGGAAACCCAGTTGGGTGAAAACCACGGGACGATCGGAGTCCAACCCGGAAAGCCTCCACTAGAACGTGTATAAAGACACACAAAAAAATTTACAGGCTTTCCCTCCTCGATCCACAAAGGATCTTCACCACGTCGCTACACAAATGTAATACAAAATACCCAATAGGAACAAATGGCGGATTTAAGAAATCGTCTCCAGTGAAACTTCTTGATTTGTGCAGCGTGATCACATCAACGTCGTAGTACGACGCCCGAACTCCTGAAGCAGCGGCGGTGGCGGCGGCCTCCAAACAAAGGCGGCTATGACAGCGTTTCAACAACGCGGCGATGGCGTTTCAGTAACGCTGCGGCGGCGGCACCAGCGATGGCGGAGCTGCAACCTCCCCGCTCTCTCAAGCTGTTATTCTCTCGGTGCCACTTTTTTTTCTTCTTCTTTTCTTCTTTTCTTCTTCTCTTCTTGAGCTCTTCTCGTCTCAATCTGCTGTCATATATATATATATATATATATATATATATATATATATATATATATATATATAATAGAAGGCATGATACGCATGCCTTTTATTAATATATATATATATAATATATATATATATATATACAAAGCATGATGCATGCTTGTATATATTTATATTAAAAATTCTGCCAGCTTTTAGGAAAGAAGGAAAGAGAAACGCTCGCGAGTCACGTATTACGAATTCGATACACACAAGCTCAATGGTTTTCTCCGTATCGGATGAGAACCACACCCAACAACCCTTGAGCCATTTTCCATTTTCGAGAGCTGCCTGTCATTCATGAACTTGGGGTTTGTTTGACACTCGGTCCGATGGCACACCGGCGAGGAGAGAGACAACGTCCGGGGAGAACGGCGCACTGGTGCTCGGCAATCCAGCACCAAAACGGCCGGGCTGCTACCCTTTCAGGCAGGGCGTTTTCAAAGGGCGCTTGCAAACCTGTCCAAACAGGATTTCTACGGCTCCGAAACGGAGCAGCGCTGAGTCGTCAAACGGGGCCTTGGGCTCTGTTACGGACCGGGCACGTGCCACGATCTAATGCGGCATCACCGGCAAGGTATCCCACTAGAGGAAGACAAGTGGCAGGATCGGAGCAGCATGACTCTTAGTTCAACACCTTTGTAACCCTTGATTTGTATTAGATTTTTTTTTTAATTCTAGTATTATTCTTATTACATGTAACTGTCACACTTGACCTATATATAGAACCAACAGGCGCAAGAATGATTATGCATGGAATAAGAAAGTTTTACGTGTTTTCTTCCAGCTTCTCTCCAATCCTCTTGTTTCCTTTCCCCTTCCTCCTTGTTTATCTCCCTCTTTGGATCTTCTTCCCCGACTCCGGCACACCTCCAGTGCCATCCTACCACCATCGTCTGTCGATCCCTTACATTTTGGTGCTCTTGTTTTTGCCCTCAACCTCCCATATGGCAGAACACACTCGCTCAAAGGATCTACCAAATCACTTTCTTGAATTACAACATACGTTCCATGTCGAAAAAGAAGCTCAGTAACTCCTCATTACCGAACTTTGTGAGGATATGCAGGCAATGGAAACTTTCCTGGCTCAACAAATCGTGGAAACACACACCGATTCCACGGAAAAGATTGACAACCTGCGTACATATATGATGGCACAGTTCAAGATAATGCAACAATCCCTGGATTTCCTTCAATCGCATGTAACACCAGTTCTTCAAATTCGAATGGAGTTATTGGACATGCATGCACCGAATTCAATTTCCCTTCAGGTCGTTTTTTCACAAACTGATTTAAAATTTAATTGTCCTCATTTTAGTGAGGGAGACCCGACCGATTGGCTTTCTAATTTACAATTATATTTTCAATTTCACAACACTAACCCACACGATTTTCTTTTAATCGTCTGCCATCTTGATCGCCAGCCTCACGTTGGTATCAAGAGACTTTGAGGGATAATCTTACTATCACTTTCCCATTATTTGTCGATGCAATAAACAAACGTTTTCGCCCCCCAACCTATGAAGATGATGCTGGATCACTCACTAAGTTACAACAAACAATTACTGTGCTAGAATACAAAAATCAATTTGAAGACCTCTTAACTCGTGTACTGGGACTAGCCCCAAGTTTCATAGCTAGTATTTTCCTATCTGGGCTTAAATCCAGTACACACAGTGCTGTTAAAATGCAACGTCCAACAGATTTACACGATGCATACGCATTAGCACGTATGGTCGAAGACCAAGAAATTGAAAATGCAATCACTCACACAATTATACCACGATTACCTGATACAAATGTGTGTCCTCCACTTCCAAGACTACAATGGCATCCAACAACTACAAACTCCTTACCAACACAGACACTAGCACCTAAGTACCCAATTAGGCGATTATCAGCAGCCGAATGTCTACGTTGTTGAGAATAGGGTTTGTGTTACAATTGTAATGACAAATACTCCTTTGGACACCGTTGTAAGGGCTCAGGCACACTTTTATATTTCCAAGGGACAGATGAACCCGATGACCCGGACTATAACACTGACGTACCACTACAGGAAGCCGTAGATCAAACTGGTTCCATTTGTTTTTACGCACTCACAGGAGAACCTCCAGGTCACTGCCTTCGCGTGACCTCCGTTCTCGAAAACCAATCACTTGAAACAATAATTTATAGTGGTAGTTCCTACGATTTTATCTCTGACCGAATGATAAATTTCTTACAAATTCCTATTTTAGCTATTCAGTCATTTAATGTCTTCATGGGTAATGGTATGTCACTTGTGTGTCGAGGTAAGTGTTTAGACATTACTCTGCTCATTCAAACAGACAAATATACATTACCATTGTATCTTTTGGCTCTTCAAGGAGCGGATATTGTATTAGGAGTATGATGGCTTTGGTTGTAACACCCCAGTTTTTGAGAGAGGGTCGATTTGCGTTTCTGGCCAATTTTTGGTTTCTGGCAGGGGGCACACGGCCCGGGACATGGGCGTGTCCCAGGCCGTGTCAGGCTGGAGTCGACGACTTGGCCGCGTTGTCGACATTTTTCGCTCGACGAAGTGTCGAGACAGGGCACACGGCCTGCGACACGGGCGTGTCGCAGGGCGTGTCGAGCCCGTGTCGACACTCGGCCCGGGGTGTCGACATTGTTCGCTCGACAATGTGTCAAGGCAAGGCACACGGCCTAGGACACGGGCGTGTCCAAGGCCGTGTGGGTCTGTCGACGAACTTCAGTCGACGATGTTCACTCCACGAGTGTCGAGTGTCGAGTGTCGAGTGTCGAGACTGGGGCACACGTCCTGTGACACGGGCGTGTCACAGGGCGTGTCCCGCTTGGTCAACGATCTTCGCTCGACGTTTTTCCGCGGTGTCGACACAAAGGCTGTGGACGAGTGTCGAGACTTGGCACACGGCTTGGGACACGGGCGTGTCCCAGGCCGTGACCCTTCTCGGGTTGTTTTGGGGCTGTGTTGCTGAAGGCACACGGCCGAGCACACGGCTGTGTCAGTTGGGACACGGGCGTGTCGGGTCGAACACGGGCGTGTCGAATGCCCGTGTGCTGTTCCAGGAACATCGATTTGAGACGGCGAATGGGGGACACGGCCCTGGACACGGGCGTGTGCCAAGCCGTGTTCGGCCTAGGTATCTTATTTTGCAGACAGATCGTGGTCATTCCTTCCCATATTTTGGGATCTGATGGTCCCGGACTGTTCTTGGGGAGTTAAGTCCGAGAATAGGGTTGGAACCCCTCATTCTTCTCCAAGCTTTCTCTTACTAATTTCTAGAGAGAAGGGAGAGCAAGGAAGAAGGTGAAGGAGGGTTTGGGCTGTAGGAGAAGCTTCGGTGCTCCAAATCGCGAGCCGAGTCCAGATCCGTGGAGGCTAGTTCTTTGCGAAGGTTTTCATCAGACTATTTTTCCATGGCAAGGAAGAGAAGTCGGAAGGTAATGACACTTCTCCTCTCGGCCTTAGGATGCATGTTTTAGCATCATTTCTTTTCTAGTCTTGGGCACCAAACACTCAAATGAGAGGGGTTTTGGGTCGCCAAGGTTCAAGAGGAACCTCCGAGTCGATTGAGTCCGTCCCCGACATGATTTGCATTAGAGATCCGCTCCGTTAGTGGATTAGGCATGGTGGGTGAAGTCGTAGTCGCGACCGCTAGTCCGAATCGGTGATGTTGCATACGAACTTTAAGGATTCGTAGAGTTTCCGTTGCGGTAAGATGCCGTTTGTGATGTGGTGATGTTTTCCCCTTTTTCTCGAGTGAGTACGTGTAGTCGGAACAGGACAAGGTTAGCTCCATCGTGGCGGTAGATGGTTTCCTTGGTGGACAAGGTTAGCTCCGCATAAGTTGTAGATGGTTTCCTTGGTGCGCGGGAACGCTACAGTACAAATGAGGGACTAGGGCGGAATTGTCTTGGTTTGTGATGTGCCAAGGCGTGGCTATGTCTCCGTGGTCGGCTGGCTATCCCGTGACATTCACGTCATGTATGGAGAGTGTCCCGGTGAGACTAGTCCCCTTCTGTGAGACTGACGAGAATGCCAAGCATGGGGGCAAGCCCGGGCAATGAGTCCATGTGCGGGTGGGGTCCGACAAGGCTTCTTAGAATCAGTCAGTTTTGTGTTTGTTGGAATCCTGACATGAGACGTCAGAGCTTGTAGGCAAGCCCGGGTCTAAGACCTTGAGCAGGTGGGGCCTTTGCAAGAGTTCCATGTGGCGGCCTGTGTGCCATTTGGGGGAATGGTGTTACCCCTTTGTTTGCAGCTTTATGCTAATGGGGAATCGATGAGTACCCATATGATATGATGATGTGTTAGATGCATACGAGATAGGGTGCCTTGGGTGAAACCCGGGTTGTTGCATACATGATTGCATAAGTACGCTTTTTTATTATATGCTCAACCAGTAGAGAACATGTATGATGTGTGTGACATCCAAGCCTGTTTCTGTAGTTGTTTTTCTTGCTTATGATTATTGCATACGAAGTGCTAACTTGCAGGTTGGAGGGGTGCCCCGGTGTCCGTTAGGGGCGGCCGGGAGGAGATGTGTTTGTTACACAATTTGAGGTCAGCCTTTGCTGACCCACGTTACTAATAAATTTTACAGGGCAAGGATCGCATGCAGGAGCTAGCTCGCCGGCCAGAAAGGCCTAAGCTTCATTAAGTGCTTCTCTCTTTTGTAGTTCTACTTAAATGATGTTGTATGTTTGAGACTCATGTTGTCCGGCTTGCATGCCGAGGTAGACTAGGAATGCTCTGCACTTTTTTTTGACTGTTGTATTATTTGAGTTGGGACACTTGTTGTAAGGCCATAAGGCCATTATTATTACTCTTCTCGTAGTGGATAACTTCTTGTCTTGCTTGTGTTTCCGCTGTGTTGTGCAAAGAGTTTTGAGTGTGGGTAGTTATATCATCTTATAATACTAAAGCTGTGGCGTCCGTATGTTGTGGGGCCCCGGCCGGACCCATATTATACGGTCATTACAGGGGAGGTGTTACAATTTGGTATCAGAGCCAGGTTAGATTCAAGGACAATGCGTAGAGAAGTTATCCACATAAGAGTAACGCGGGACCATGAGTGTCCTTATGTTTAAGTCTTGAGATTGTAGACTGATTCCTTGTTTCTTGTTTTCTTGAAGAGTGCAAGCAACGAGGCGGGTACGTCGAGAGCAAGAGAGGAACTCCCGGCGAGCAGTGCCACTGCTCCGGGTCTTTTGGGCACGAGTGTTAACCCGGCCGATTTCTGCCGCATGCTTGCAGAAGCGATGGTGGCGGCCCAAGCTGCAGCGGCAGCTCAAGTAACAACCCCTGCTACACCAGATACGGCGACGGCCGTGCCAGGAGGAGAAGCCAGGCGAGTGGAGCCTTTGGCGGAAAGGGTGGTTGTCGGACATGGAGACCGACACATGAAGTATTTCCTGAGCTTCCATCCCCCGTCATTCAAGGGAGTTAGTACACCAACGGATGCGGAGGACTGGTGGGTTCGAATTCAAGAGCTTTTGAGGGTGGCAGAGACGCCAGAAGAAAAGAAAGCTGAGTATGCGGCGTTCAGGTTGGAAGGAGACGCCACGTTATGGTGGGTGAGCCATAGCGGCCTCCAGTTCCCGGGACGCACCCCGTCGGTGGAGGAGTTTGAGGATGCTTTTCTTAAGAGGTACATTCTCGTTTCTACACGGTTGGCCCTTCAGAGTCAGTTTCTGTATTTAATGCAGCGAGACAAGACGGTGGATGAGTATGTGCAGGAGTTCACCCAGTTGGGTCGGTACGCGGGAACGACGATGGCGGATGATGTAGAGAGGGATAACCTCTACTACCAGGGGCTGAGGGAGAATCTGAGGCAACCCCTCATCTCCATGAAGAGAGCGGGATTCAACGAATTATTAGAGGCTGCCAGGATATTGGAGAGTGATCTGGAGCGAACCCAGCGTCGTAAGGGTTTCACTCCCAAGCAAGGGGAAGGGAAGCCTTCCCAATCCCATGGAAAGTATGAAGGGAGTAGGTGGAGGAATAAGCCTCACACATCCAGGTCCGGTGAGAGGAGCAAGTGGACGCCTGGAGGTTCTCACTCTAGGGGACCGCCAACGTGCTACAACTGCGGTAAATTGGGGCACATAACTCGTGTTTGTCCCCAAGGAGGAGCGGGGCAAGAGGCAAGGCAGGAGCAGACTGTGCGCTCCGGCCCTAGTGCTGCGGAGAAAGGGAAGATGGCGGAGTCGAGAGCTTCTCGGTTCCAACCGGTTCAACCAAGGGCTTACAACCTTAGACAGCAAGAAGCGATCCGCCAAACCGATGTGGTGATAGGTATGAAGAAAATTTAAGTTGACATTTTGTGCTTCATACTTTTAGACCCTTTTTGTGTGATGTCTATGTTGTAGGCTTCGTATTAGTTTCCGGATACACCGCTAGGGTATTGTTCGATACGGGAGCATCACACTCCTTTCTTGCGGAGAGCGTCATCCGGAGAATAGGAGTTGAGTCTTTCTCGGCGGATGCGGAGTTGAAAGTGCGCATGCCCAATGGGTCATCCATGACCACCGGGGCCAAAGGGCGCATCTGTTGGGAGCTGGACGAAGTTGACTTCGTTTTGGTAGCAGCGATTTTACCATTGGTTGAGTTCGATGTCATTTTGGGCATGGACTGGCTTGCAGAGCAGCGCTGCAGTATTGACTGCCTATCTAAGGTAGTGACCCTAAGGAGCAAAGGGCAGGCAGAGGTCAAATTTGAGGGCCTTTGTGGAGTGGCCTGTTCCCTGATTTCGGCCATGCAGTTGATGCTGGCGGTTAACCAGGGTGGTGTAGTGCTTGTGGCATTATTGGAGGTTCGTCTCTCCCAGCTGTCTATTGAGGAAGTGCCCGTAGTGGTAGAGTTCAAGGATGTGTTTCCGGATGAACTTCCTCGAGCGCCTCCTCGGAGGGAGATCAATTTCTCAATCGAGTTAGTGCCGGAGGCTAGGCCGGCGTCACGTCCTCCGTTTAGGATTGCACCAAAGGAGTTGACTGAACTTAAAGTACAGTTACAGGAATTGTTGGAGCAAGGGTATATCAGACCCAGTTCTTCACCGTGGAGCGCGCCAGTGTTGTTTGTAAAGAAGAAAGACGGTAGTATGCGGCTATGCATAGACTACCGAGAGTTGAATAAATTGACCGTCAAGAATAAGTATCTGATTCCTCGGATAGACGACTTGTTTGACCAATTGGTGGGGTCAGCGGTCTATTCAAAATTGGACTTGAAGTCAGGCTATTATCAGCTGCGAATTCGGGATGAGGACATACCCAAGACTGCCTTTGTTACGAGGTATGGACACTTTGAGTTTACGGTGATGCCGTTCGGGCTGACGAACGCACCATCTGTGTTCATGGATCTTATGAATCGAGTATTTCGGGAATACTTGGATTCTTTTGTGATTGTCTTCATTGATGACATCTTGGTGTATTCCAAATCGGAAGTGGAGCATGAGACCCACTTGAGAGTGGTTTTGCAAGTGTTGAGGGAGAATCAGTTGTATGCAAAGTTCTCCAAGTGCGAGTTCTGGTTAGAGAAGGTGGCATTTTTAGGCCACGTGATTAGTGGGGATGGGGTGGCAGTGGATCCAACAAAAGTGAAGCCATCAGAGATTGGCCGGTTTTGAGGACCGTGGCGGAGGTCCGAAGTTTTCTTGGACTAGCCGGGTATTACAGGATGTTCGTGGAGAATTTTTCGCGGATAGCTCTACCCCTCACCTCACTCACTCGTAAAGATCATAAGTTTATGTGGACTCAAGAGTGCAATCAAGCATTTGAGACACTGAAGGAGAGACTGATGATGGCTCCAATCCTAAGTCTACCGCAAGGGACCGAGAGATTTCAGATCTTTAGTGATGCATCAGGATGCGGTTTGGGTTGTGTTTTGGTGCAACATGGCAAGGTGATAACTTTTGGGTCTAGACAGCTGAAGCCTCATGAGAGGAATTACCCCGTCCATGACTTGGAGTTGGCGGCGGTAATTTTTGCGTTGAAAATATGGCGGCATTATGTATATGGTGCAAAGGTGGAGATCTTCACGGATCATAAAAGCCTGAAGTATCTCTTGGATCAAAAGGACTTGAACATGCGGCAACGCAGGTGGGTTGAGTTTCTTGGAGACTACGAGGTGGCGATTCAGTATACACCAGGTAAAGCCAATGTGGTGGCTTATGCTTTAAGTAGAAAGTACTCAGGGCAAGGGAATTGGATCAAAGCTCATGATGAGCGGTTGGTACGGGAATGAGAGTCCCTTGGTTTGGAATGTGTTGCAAGAGGCGAGTCCAGCGTGGCTCGGTTGAACTGGATTGAAGTACAGAACGACATGTCCGATCGCATTCGGGAAGCGACTCGGTTGGATGTGGAGTTTCAACCATTTGTGTTGGAGGCTCAAACGGGCGAGAGCAGTGCCTGGGAGATGATTGATGAGATTCTGAGGAAGGACGGAAGGGTTTGTATACCGCAGTTCGGCAAACTCCGTGAGAAGTTGATGTTTGAGGCTCACTTCACAAAGTACTCCATTCAACCGGGCAGTACAAAGATGTACTTGGATATGAAAAAATCCTTTTGGTGGTCGGGGCTGAAGCGGGAGGTAGCTTTGTATGTGAATCGTTGCCAGACTTGCGCCTTGGTGAAGGCCGAATGTCAGAAACCGGGCGGGTTCCTGAAGCCCCTTCCAATCCCTGAGTGGAAATTTGATGACATCTCCATGGATTTTGTGCATGGTCTGCCTAGATCGCAGTAGGGTAATGATGCTATTTGGGTGATTGTGGGCCGCTTAACCAAGGTGGCCCACTTCATCCCAAATCGAAAAGAGGATAGCGTGGAGAAGCTGGTGGAGTTGTATGTTCACAACATTGTGCGACTGCATGAGATTCCTAAGAGCATAGTCAGCGATCGAGATGGACGATTTACGTCCAAGGACTGGAGATTGGTTCAGAAGAGTTTGGGCACGAAGCTAAAGTTCAGTACGGCGTTCCATCCTCAAACTGACGGGCAAACTGAAAGAACGAACCGTAGTATGGAGAATATGTTGAGAATGTGCGTTCTTGACTTCGGCAATGTTGAAGTTGGTGACCGGGCGGTCTGGCGGTCTACCCTGGCAATCTCTCTTTCTCTTTGGTGTTAGCCGTGTGGTTAGCTCTTCTGTCTAACCGCGCAGCTTGTGCGGTTTGTTTTGTATAGTCTGCTTAGTCCTGTAAATTTTTAGTCTCACATCTATTATTTGTATTCTCTCATCTCTCCTCCATTCTATATAAGGGAGGGCATACCTTTGTAATAGATACCTTTTTCGGATAATAAAGTTTCAGTTAAAACCATTTTGGTTTGTTTTCTGTTCGGTTTTTAACATGGTATCAGAGCCATCCCGCTGCGGGGGTGTGTTGAGAACCAAGGTCCAGCGGGATTGGGTGTGTGTGGGACCGCATATTTGGGCTTCCCCATCGCGTTCCAGGTCTGGGTGTTGACCCCGGTGGGCCCCCCGTGTGGCGGAATATCCCCGCCATCCCGTGGATGGATTAGTCCCACATCGCCTGCAGCGGGTGGTCCTTGGTGTTTATGTACCCCCGCCCCCCTTCCTACTCCTCCATTCTTCATTTCAGGTACCATTTAAGTGTGTTCCCTTTTGTTTGGTAATTTCGAGATGAAATTCTGTTAATGGGGGGGGGGGGGGAGAGTTGTAACACCCTAGTTTTTGAGAGAGGGTCAATTTGCGTTTTTGGCCAATTTTTGGTTTCTGGCAGGGGGAACACGGCCCGGGAGGCCCGAGACACGGGCGTGTCCCAGGCCGTGTCAGGCTGGAGTCGACGACTTGGACGCGTGTTCGACATTTTTCGCTCGACGAAGTGTCGACACAGGGCACACAGCCTGCGACACGGGCGTGTCGGAGGGCGTGTCGAGCCCGTATCGACACTCGGCCCGGGGTGTCGACATTGTTCGCTCAACAATATGTCGAGACAAGGCACACGGCCTAGGACACGGGCGTGTCCAAGGCCGTGTGTGTCTATCGACGAACTTCAGTCGATGATGTTCACTCAATGAGTGTCGAGTGTCGAGTGTCGAGTGTCGAGTGTCGAGTGTCGAGTGTCGAGTGTCGAGTGTCGAGACTGGGGCACACGGCCTGTGACACGGGCGTGTCACAGGGCGTGTCCCGCTTGGTCGACGATCTTCGCTCGATGTTTTTCCGCAGTGTCGACACAGAGGCTGTCGACAAGTGTCGAGACTTGGCACATGGCTTGGGACACGGGCGTGTCTCAGGCCGTGTCCCTTCTCGGGTTGTTTTGGGGCTGTGTCGCTGGAGGAACACGGCCGAGCACACGGCCGTGTCAGTTGGGACACGGGCGTGTCGGGTCGAACACGGGCGTGTCGAATTCCCGTGTGTTGTTCCAGGCGCATCTATTTGAGACGGTGAATGGGGGACACGGCTCTGGACACGGGCGTGTGCCAGGCCGTGTTCGGCCCAGGTATCTTATTTTTCAGACGGATCGTGGCCATTCCTTCCCATATTTTGGGATCTGATGGTCCAGGACTGTTCTTGGGGAGTTAAGTCCGAGAATAGGGTTGGAACCCCTCATTCTTCTCCAAGCTTTCTCTTACTAATTTCTAGAGAGAAGGGAGAGCAAGGAAGAAGGTGAAGGAGGGTTTGGGCTGTAGGAGAAGCTTCAGTGCTCCAAATCGCGAGCCGAGTCCAGATCCGTGGAGGCTAGATCTTTGCGAAGGTTTTCATCCGGCTATTTTGCCATGACAAGGAAGAGGAGTCGGAAGGTAATGACACTTCTCCTCTCGGTCTTAGGATGCATGTTTTAGCATCATTTCTTTTCTAGTTTTGGGCACTAAACACTCAAATGAGAGGGGTTTTGGGTCGCCAAGGTTTAAGAGAAACCTTCGGGTCGATTGAGTCCGTCCCCGGCATGATTTGCATTAGAGATCCGCTCCGTTAGTGGATTAGGCATGGTGGGTGAAGCCGTAGTCGCGATCGTTAGTCCGACTCGGTGTGTTGCATACGAACTTTAAGGATTCGTAGAGTTTCCGTTGCGGTAAGATGCCGTTTGTGATGTGGTGATATTTTCCCCTTTTTCTCGAGTGAGTACGTGTAGTCGGAACCGGACAAGGTTAGCTCCTCGTGGCGGTAGATGGTTTCCTTGGTGGACAAGGTTAGCTCCGCATGAGTTGTAGATGGTTTCCTTGGTGCGCGGGAACGCTGCAGTACAAATGAGGGACTAGGGCGGAATTGTCTTGGTTTGTGATGTGCCAAGGCGTGGCTATGTCTCCGTGGTCGGCTGGCTATCCCGTGACATTCACGTCATGTGTGGAGAGTGTCCCGGCGAGACTAGTCCCCTTCTGTGAGACTGACGAGAATGCCAAGCATGGGGACAAGCCCGGGCAATGAGGCCACGAGCGGGTGGGGTCCGGCAAGGCTTCTTAGAATCGGTCAGTTTTGTGTTTGTTGGAATCCTGACATGAGACGTCAGAGCTTGTAGGCAAGCCCGGGTCTAAGACCTTGAGCGGGTGAGGCCTTTGCAAGAGTTCCATGTGGCGGCCTGTGTGCCGTTTGGGGGAATGATGTTACCCCTTTGTTTGAGGCTTTATGCCAATGAGGAATCGATGAGTACCCATATGATATGATGATGTGTTAGATGCATACGAGATAGGGTGCCTTGGGTGAAACCCGGGTTGTTGCATACATGATTGCATAAGTAGGCTTTTTTTATTATATGTTCAAGCAGTAGAGAATATGTATGATGTGCGTGACATCCAATCATGTTTCTGTAGTTGCTTTTCTTGCTTATGATTATTGTATACGAAGTGCTAACTTGCAGGTTGGAGGGGTACCCCGGGGTCCGTTAGGGGCGGCCGGGAGGAGATGTGTTTGTTACACAGTTTGATGTCAGCTTTTGCTGACCCACGTTACTAATAAATTTTACAGGGCAAGGATCGCATGCAGGAGCTAGCTTGCCGGCCAGAAAGACCTAAGCTTCATGAAGTGCTTCTCTCTTTTGTAGTTCTACTTAAATGATGTTGTATGTTTGAGACTCATGTTGTCCGGCTTGCATGCCGAGGTAGACTAGGAGTGCTATGCATTTTTTTTTTACTGTTGTATTATTTGAGTTGGGACACTTGTTGTAAGGCCATAAGGCCATTGTTATTACTCTTCTCGTAGTGGATAACTTCTTGTCTTGCTTGTGTTTCCGCTGTGTTGTGCAAAGAGTTTTGAGTGTGGGTAGTTATATCATCTTATAATACTAAAGCTGTGACGTCCGTATGTTGTGGGGCCCCGGCCGGACCCATATTATACGGTCATTACAGGGGAGGTGTTACATCGGTCCTTAGAACCAGTCACCATCGACTACTCACTCTTACAATATCGTTTCAGTCAGAACTAGGACTGATCACATTGTATGGACACACCCAATCCCTAGATCTTCCAGTATCATCATCACAGATTTCACGTCTAATGTCACTAAAAGCCTCGACACTTTCTGTTCTAGTAGACAAACCACATGATACCTAGAAAGACATAGCTGAACCAACATTTGATACAACATTACCTCCAGAACTTTTAATTTTATTACACAATTTTAAACATCTGTTTTAGCACAACTCTACGTCACCACCAAAATGTTTCATTGATCATACCATTATTCTAATGCCGAATTCAAAACCAGTTAACGTGGGACCATATCGGTACATACATTACCAAAAAAGCAAAATCAAACGGCCAGTCATTTAAATGATCCAATCAGGCTACATACATCCTAGCACTTCCTGCTTTAGTTCACCGGTTATTTTAGTAAAGAAAAGAAAGATGGGCCCCGACGCATTTGCGTGGACTATCGAGTATTAAATAAAAATACCATTAAAGACTGTTTCCCTATACCCACAATTGATGAACTCCTAGACGAATTATTACATGCTCGATTTTAACTAAATTAGACTTAAGAGCAAGATATCAACAAATTAGGATGGTCGTATCAGACATCCACAAAACTACTTTTCGTACCCACCGTGGACACTATGAATTCACTGTAATGCCACTTGGCCTTACAAACACTCCTTCCACATGTCAATCCCTTGTGAATTCAAATTTTAGACTTTTTTCGATAAAATGTATTGTAGTTTTTTTACAATATATTGATTTTCATTACCTCCGAAGAAGAACATACCCAACATATAGCGATTGTTTTTGAAATCCTGCACACTAACGTTTTAAAAATAAAGCTTTCCAAATGTTTTTTTTTCAAAAACAAAGTATAGTTTTTGGGACACAATATTGCTAATGGCGTTTCCTAACAATACTAATATAAGTGTTGTCCAACAATAGTCCACTCCAACTACACAAAAAGGTGTAAAAGAATTCCTAGGGTTATCAGAATTTTATAGAAAATTCATTAGAAATTTTTTAATCATAGTGGCACCATTATCTGATTTATTAAAAAAGACCACCTTTGTTTGGAGTCCACGGGCCCAAACAGTTTTTGATACCCTTGGAGAGTTATTGATTTCCAAACCTATACTTTCATTACCAAAATTTGACAAACCATTTCTAGTCAAAACAGACGTTTCAGATATTGGTATAGGTGATGTATTATTACAGAATAGTAAACCTATATCTTACAACAGTAAGAAATAATCCCCACTTATGCAGAGGAAATCCACATACGTAGGTGAGATGTATGCAGTAACTTTATCAGTAGCTAAGCGGAGACAATACTTGTTAGGACACCCTTTTCAAATCCTAACAGTCCACAAAAGCCTACATAACTTGCTTACACAGGATTTACACCAGTGCAGCTAATATTTTTAGCCAAATTAATAGGATATGATTATATAATCAAATATAAGTCAGGTAAGACTAACATTGTCGCAGATTCACTTTGAAGAGACCATCCAAAAGATAATGAAACCACCATAGACCAACAGACATCACCAGCACATTTAACCCACCTTTATCAAATCTCAATTTCAATCCCCAACTCTTCTCTTTTAGAAGGTTTACAACAAGCATATGCTGATGATCCATGTTAAGATAAATTTTCTCCTAAGTATGAAAGAGGATTAGCCATCTTTGACCTGTAATTCAACATGTGCTCTTAAAGGAAGCTTTCAGGAAATTGTCCAAAGGAAGCTTCATGTCAAATGACATGTGTTTTTGACCGAGGGAAGCTTCATGGAAGCTTCATCCACATGTCATCTACCACACCTACCTCCTTGATTTTGGACCTATAAATAGGGATGAAGGAGGAGAGGTAAGGCATCCACTTCTCTCCAAACTCAAGCATTGAAAAGATCTAGAGAGCCTTTTGCGGCAATCATCTTAGTTTGGGAGAGCTTTCGGACGTCGTTGTACGACGTTGACAAAAAGTACTTCGCCTACACGGATTGGATCTAGAGCAGATATTGGCAAGGATTCGAAGAGGCATCTTGGAGAGGATTTGTGTAATCCGTCTCATCCGCCGCTGTCGGTAACTTGCAGTTTTTCTGTTGTTATTTATTGTATTGTGTAGTGTGAAGCTGGTGGAGATCCTTTGTGGATCGGTGGAGGGAAAGCATGTAATCTGTGCGTGTGTTTATCACACACTTTTAGTGGAGGCTTTCCGGGTTGGACTCCGATCGTCCCGTGGTTTTTCGCCCAAGTTGGGTTTTCCACGTAAAAATTCTCTGTGTGCTTTTCTGTGTTTTTGTTCCTTTTTATTTCCATATTGTATTGTTGTTTCCGCTTGCATACCGCTGAAGCGGTCGCACAGGTTGCTCGCTCAAAAATTAAAACAGGTGCTCTGGTCGGGATTGGTTGCTCGCATTCCCAACAAGTGGTATCAAAGCGAGGTTGAGTGTCAGAGCCGTTCAGTGACAGAGCAGGTACCGGGCTGACCTTTGGGATTTCAGGACGAGTCGATCGGGATCTCGGGTGTGCAATTGGGAGTGATAGTTTACGACCATTGGCCCGCTGGCTATCCTCTCCAGCTGCATACTTTGAGATAGTCGACTCAAAGATCAGTGGTCGGTCCGGCCAGTTGGCAGAGCATAATGGAGTCATCATCAGGTTCAGAGCAGATGATAAAGTTGAATGGTGCCAATTATCACCAGTGGCATCTACTGATGGAGGATCTGATATATGTGAAGGGCTGTCATGCTCCTATCTTTGAGGAGATGCCAAAGGACATGGATCCAGCAAAATGGAAGGTGGAACATCGGAAGCTGTGTGGGTTTATCAGACGATTCGTGGAGCCGAACGTCTACAACCATATGGCTAGCATCAATGATGCAAAGGATCTGTGGAAGACTCTCGAGACCTTGTATGCCAAGAGCACGGGCATCAACAAGTTATATTTGCTGAAGAAGCTTGGAGAGTTCAGATACCGGGAGGGCTCTCCTATTTTGGATCATGTCAACGAGTTCCAGGGCATTATTGATCGTCTCACTGCTATGAAGGTGACATTCGAAGACGAGGTGAATGCATTGTGGCTTCTCAAGTCACTTCCAGATTCTTGGGAGATGGTCAGAGTTTCTCTGATCAATTCTTCCCCCCAGGGGATTGTTTCCATGGAGATCGCCAAGAGTGGGATCTTGAATGAGGAGGTGAGACGAAAGTCTCAGGCGACTTCAGGCTCTTCTTCACGAGCTGACGTTCTCTTTACTGAGTCCAGGGGGAGAGGAAGGAGTAAGAGCCGAGGAAGGAAGGAGGACAGGAGTCAGAGTAGGGGCAAGTCGAAGTCACGTTATCAGAACGTGGAATTCCACTACTGTCATAAGAAGGGCCACATCAAGAAATTCTGCTACTCGTTGAAGAACGATCAGAAGAAGGGGATTTCCACTGAGGGCAAAGATGAGGGTCATACCGCAGCCACCATTTCGACTGAGGAGGACGACATCAGTATTATTGGCGACGACGTCACGGCTGCAATCTCGTGTGACGACCGATGCTGGATCGTTGACTCTGGAGCCTCTGCGCATGTCTCCCACAACAGGGAGCTGTTTGCCACTTACACCACTCATGACTATGGGGTGTTGAGGATGGGCAATGGGGATACGTCTAAGGTACTTGGGCGTGGAGACATGCATTTGAAGACTGTTGGGTACATTGGTCAAATGTACCTGATTTGAAGAAGCCTCACCTAACTCAATGATATACATCATAATGTATTTGATGTTTGTTTGAGTTACTTGTGCAGGTTAGGTATACACTGGATTGAAGCTAAAAGTTTCTAAGTCCATGTGTCGACACCCAAAGGGAAAGTGTCGACACTTGAGAAAGCTTGTGTCGACACCCAGACAAGCAGTGTCGACACTTGGAGTCATTGTGTCGACACCTGGGATGAAGAGTCGACACCAGACAGAAAGTGTCGACACTTGGAGCTGTGTCGACACTCAGTGAAGAAGTATGCAGAAAAGCTGTGTCGACACTTAGCAGAAGTGTCGACACCTAGAAGAGCTGAGTCTACATCAGAAAGTGTCGACACTTGGAGCTGTGTCGACACTCAGTGAAGAAGTATGCAGAAAAGCTGTGTCGACACTTAGCAGAAGTGTCGACACCTAGAAGAGCTGAGTCTACATCAGAAAGTGTCGACACTTGGAGTTGTGTCGACACTCAGCAAAATTCTGCAGAGACTAAGGACAAGTGTCGACACTCAACATAATGTGTCGAGACTCAATCAGCAGAGTCAACATATGAAGAATGTGTCGACACTCAGCACAATGTGTCGACACACAAACAGAAGAATCAGTAATTGAAGTAAGTGTCGACACTCAAACAGCAGAGTCAACATATGAAAAATGTGTCGACACTCAACACAATGTGTCGACACACACACAAAAGAGTCAACACTTGAAGTATGTGTCGACACTCAGCACAATGTGTCGACACACAACCAGAAGAGTCAACACTTGAAGAAAGTGTCGACACCCAGCACAATGTGTCGACACTTAGTTGAAGACTCTACACTTGAAGAAAGTGTCGACACAAGGAGCTGTGTCGACACTTAGCAGAGAACAGAAAAGTTTACAAAATATTCTAAGTACAAGTGTCGACACTAAGGGAATGTGTCGACACTCAGCTGAAGAAATAAAATTGAAGACTTGTGTCGACACCAAGAAGCAGTGTCGACACTTGACAGTTTCAACACATGAAGATGTGTCGACACAAAGAAGATGTGTCGACACTTAGAAGAATACAGTTAAAGAATGAAGATCAAGTACTTGTGTCGACACTTAATTTCAGTGTCGACACTTGAAGAAGAATCTGTGTCGAGACATACAAGGAATTGTGTCGACACCTTGTAAACTTGTGTCGACACTTACACAACATGTGTCGACACTTGGTCTATAAGTGTCGACACTTAAGAACAGAAAGTCTCGACACTATCTGACAGTTAGAGAATTTCAAGAAGTGACTGGTTGACATGACAGCTGCCGATCCAGCCGGTCTACAGCAACTGTCAGAGAAATCAGAAGTCTGTTATGAACCGGACCAGCCGGTTACCATGAAGAATGCCTATAAATAGGCACAGACTGTTTACAGAAACAGTGGTTGTGAAGGTTGTTGATCAAATTATTAACAGAGTTCAGATTATTGTTGAAGTAATCTTTAAAGTGGTATACTGAGAATCAACACAAGAAGATCTGGCAGTCCAACTGCAGATCTAAGAAGTTGGAGAGAGAGAGCTCCAATCAAGAATTCAGTCTTTGGAACTAAGGCTGAGAAGAAGGATTCAGAATCATCTGGATCTCAAGAAGCAGAGGTCAAGGATCAACTGCAGAAGATTCAGACTAATTCAGTTCTAACTCAAGAAGCTTTGAAGGAAGCTAAGTCAGTTTGGATCTAACTGAGTTCTTCCAAGAACTCTTCAAGAAACTCTCAACTTCTCTCTTATTTTCTGAGTTGTAGAGTTAGCTATTGTATTCCTATTTTAACTTGTAGGATCCATTGGATCTGAGAGAATTGTAAGCCTATATTATAAAGGCTGAGGGTAGGGCTTGGTTGCCTGAGTGTAAGAGTTGAAGAACTCTGAGTGTAGGCTTTAATTGGCTGAGTGTAGGCCTTAATTGGCTGAGTGTAGGCCTTGGTGGCTGAGTGTAGGCCTTGGTGGCTGAGTGTAAGGCTTTGGGCCTGAGGTGTAGGAACCTAGTTGGGTTCTGAGATAGTGGAGAAGATTGGCCGAATCTAGTACACTGCTAGATAGGCGAAGGGGGAAAGTGGATGTACCCAAAGATTGGGGAACCACTATAAATTAGTGTGTCTGCTGTGCTGTGGATTAACTGTGTATATTCTGTAATTGCTGTTAGCTGTAGAATTCTGTGAAATAACTGTTGTGCTGCCAATAAAGTTTTAAAAAGGTTTAGGTCACCTATTCACCCCCCCCTCTAGGTGTTTAGGTACCATATCTTTCAAGTGGTATCAGAGCCAGGTTCCTCAAAACAAGGACTAACAGTCTAAGGAGATCCTGTTTGGCAGAAACAGTCTAAGTCAGAAAACAGATTCAAGAAATTCAAGAACTTCAAGAAACATGAGTTCTTATGAGAATCACAAAGAGTTGGGTTCCATGAAGTTACCCATATGCAGGAAGGAGATTTTTGGAATCTGGAAAGAAAGGGTTAGGCTATTTATGGAGGCCTCAGACCCAAGAATCTACATCACAGTTAAGGAAGGGCCTTATGTGCCAATGAAGATTTCAGTACTGGATGCAAATCAGAGGACTCCAAAGGATTTCTCTGAGATGACCAAGGATGAAATTGTCCTAGCCACTATGGACAAAAGGGCACAAAACATAATAGTAAGTGCCATTGATGATGCAACTTTTCAGAACCTAATTCACTGTAAAACAGCAAAAGAAATGTGGGATACCCTCATTGTCTATATGGAAGGTTCAGAAGAAGTTAGGCAAGATAGAAAGTCCTTGCTTAATCAAGAGTATGAGAGCTTTAGGCAAGGAAGAGGAGATAGCATCACTGAATGCTACAAGAAGTTCTATAGAATTGTTAATGAACTCATGTCCTATGGAAGAGAGTTCACTAACTATGAATTGAATGATAAGTTCTTGAGGTCCCTAACCAAAGATTGGGACACTAAGATCTGTGCCATCAGAGAAATGGCAAAGTTGGGAGAAATTCCTCCTCCCACACTGTTTGGCAAGTTGCTGTCTTATGAGATGCAGCTGTCTGTGAGAAAAGAGGAGGAAAAATCAACAAGGACTGAGCACAGGGAAAGGACTGTTGCCTTCAAGTCAGAAGTACCTAGAAAGGGAAGGACTAAGTCATCAACTCCTCCTCCAGAGGTAGTTGAATCAGAATCTGATGAATCTGTTAGCACAAAGTCTACAAGCAGTGAAAGTGATGAAGACTTTGCTGCATTCACCAGACATTTTCAGAAATTCCTGAAGAAGAAACAGTGGAGGTCCAGACCTTCATTTTCCAAAGGGAAAGAAGTCTAGTATCAGGAGAAGAAGCCTCCAAAGAAGGACAAGAAAAAGACAAAGACTAGCAAGGCAACTGGGTCTAAGATAGTATGTTACTGCTGCAATAGACAGGGTCATGTTATTGCAGATTGTCCTGATAGAAGAAAAGAATCCAGTGACAAAAAGAAGACTCACTTCAAAGGAAAGAAGGAGAAGTCCTTTGTTGCAAAGAATGAGAAGACTCTTTCAGACATTTCTTCTTCAGACACTGAGACAGATGCTGAAGCCTATATAGGGCTATTTGCTGAAGAAGAAGAGGAGTTTATGCAGATCATGGAATCAATCTATGAACAAGAAGAGTGTCAGTGCCAAGGACTGATGGCATTGACTGAAAGTACCAAAATCCTGGAGCAGCCAGGACCTAGTCAGGTACAAAGTCCAACTCAAAGTTCAGATTTCAGTTCTAGTTCAGAGTCAGATTCATCTTCATCAAGTGATGGAAGTGTTTCTGAATCTGAGGGAGATATTCATCAGCTCTTAGATGAATATAAAGTACTGTTGCAAGCCTATAAGAAAAGCAAGTCCCTTGCCAAAAGTCAGGCAAAGGAAATTGCTGTTCTAAAGGTAGCTGCAACAGACTTTGAGAAGGAATTTGATCAAAAGCTCAATGAGGTAGTCAGGCTGAAACACATTACTGTGATTCAGATGGGAACTATCACTTATAAAAATGATCAAATTAAGTTACTGGAGATCAATCTCCAGAAGGAAAGAGAGCTAGTTGCTAGGTTTTCAAAACCTAAATCAGTGCTACCCTTGATTGATGAATTTGTTCATCATAAAGGAAAGGCTGGATTGGGTTTTATTAAACCAGCTAGGACTGTTAAGGATCAGTCCAAGTCCAAGGGCAAAGCCCCAACATTCAATAAGCATGCTGTAGTCAATACAGCCAAGTATGTACCTAAGCAAAGGTACAACAAGTTTGAATGCTGGTGTTGTGGCAAGGTTGGCCACTTTGCCTTGGATTGTTGGCACAATGCCAGTGCCAAGTTGAGTAGCAAGTTACCTGGTGGAAAGCCAGCAGGTAGCTATGTCAAGTTGCAAACTAACAATCACCAAGGACCCAAGTTTACTTTGGGTTCTAAGGTTCATTAATTTGTTTTGCAGGTGAATCCAAGTGGCCATACCCCAACATGGTACTTGGATAGTGGATGTTCCAGACATATGACTGGAACAAGGGGACTACTGAAGGACTACATTCCAATCAAAAATGGTCCTAAAGTGACCTTTGGTGGTTCTGAAAAAGGAATCATCAAAGGGTTTGGTAACTTCTCTTCAAACCTTGTTACCATTACTCAAGTGGCTTATGTTAAAGGGTTGAAACACAACCTCATTAGTATAAGTCAGTTAAGTGATGTAGGGTATGACATCTCATTTGTTAAAAATGGTTGTCATATCAAGAGGTCAAGTGATCAAGAGATCATTTTGACAGGATATAGAAAGAGGAATGTCTACTGCTTAGACATTATGATTGAGAACAATGGTTCTCCTGTTTGTCTTGTAGCTGATGAGACAGTCTCTCATTGTGTCAAGTGGCACAAGAGGCTAGCTCATCTTAACTACAAGACTATTTGCAAACTCTTTAGCAAAGAGTTAGTGAGGAATGGTCCTCAAGTTAAGTGTGTTAAAGAGGGCATTTGCTCAGCTTGTCAAAAGGGCAAGCAGACCAAATCCACCTTTAAAGCATTGAGAACAAAGATGCTGTGAGGTGCTTATACCTCTTGCATATGGATCTATTTGGTCCAATGCCAGTTCACAGCTTAGGTAGGAAGGTCTATACCTTTGTAGTTGTTGATGACTACTCAAGGTTTTCCTGGGTGTTCTTCTTAAGGCAGAAATCTGAAACACCTAGTGTCTTCTATAGCTTTGTTAAGCAAATTCAGAATGAATTGAACTGTACAGTGGTCAAAATTAGAAGTGACCATGGTACTGAGTTTCAGTCTGAAAGCATGACAAAACTGTGTGAAGACTTTGGGATATTTCAAGAATTCTCTTCACCTAGAACACCTCAGCAAAATGGCATTGCTGAGAGGAAGAATAGAACCTTGATAGAGGCTGGTAGAACCCTACTTAGTGATACATCACTGCCTGAGTATTTCTGGGCTGAAGCAGTTAACACTGCATGCCATGTGATAAATAGGGCTACCATCACTAAAAGGTTAAACAAGACCCCCTATGAAGTTGTGAAAGGCAGGAAACCAAATCTATCCTATTTCAGGATTTTTGGTTGCAAATGCTTCATACTTAACAATGGAAAGTCTTACCTAACTAAGTTTGCTGCCAAGTCCCAAGAGGGAGTGTTTGTTGGGTACAGCAATAATAGTAAGGCTTATAGAGTCTACAACTTGACTACACAAGTTGTAGAGGAGTCTGTGCATGTAGTTTTTGATGAGACACAACTAATTAACAATGAGTTGTCTAGCAATGTATGCAGCCCCACAGGTCTTACTAAGAAGATGGACAAGCTAACCATAGAAGATGTACCTGCTGCAAGACAGCAAGTAGAAGGAGATGGCTTATGTCCAGGAGGAGAACTACATGAACAAGGAGTTGAAGAAGTACAAGGAACTCAGTTTGATGAAGATGCTGTAGAAGTACAACAAGAAGTAAGGATGCCTCCAGCCAACAGGCATCTAAGAGATCATCCAGTAGAGCTGATAATTGGAGATCCAAGACAAGGTGTTCAGACAAGGAGCAGAAATCAGAATGCTGTAGTATATTCAAGTTTTCTGTCTCAAATAGAACCAAAGAAATTTGAAGAAGCTATACAAGATCCACAGTGGACTGAAGCTATGCAAGAAGAACTTAATCAGTTCAAGAGGTGCAAGGTTTGGGAGCTGGTTCCAAAGCCTAAAGACCACAATGTCATAGGAACTAAGTGGATCTACAGAAATAAGTTAGATGAACAAGGAGTCATCATAAAGAATAAAGCAAGACTGGTTGCAAAAGGATATAGGCAAGAAGAAGGTATTGATTTTGATCAAACCTTTGCCCCAGTAGCCAGACTGGAGGCCATAAGGATGTTCTTGGCCTATGCAACCTATCAAGGATTCAAGGTATACCAAATGGATGTGAAGTCAGCATTCCTAAATGGTAATCTAAAGGAAGAAGTATATGTGGAGCAGCCTTCAGGTTTTGTTGATCCTACTCTTCCACATTATGTCTATAGACTTAGAAAAGCATTGTATGGGTTAAAGCAAGCTCCTAGAGCTTGGTATGAAACCCTATCTAGTTTCCTCATTGAGAACAAGTTCACAAGGGGGAAAATAGATAAGACTCTATTCCTTAGGGAATCAAGAGGCAAAGTCATACTTGTCCAAATATATGTAGATGACATTATATTTGGGTCTACTGAAAGTAGCCTTTGCAAAAAGTTTGCAAAGCTCATGCAAAGTCAATTTGAGATGAGTAGTATGGGAGAACTGAAGTTTTTCTTGGGTCTCCAAGTTAAACAGACTGAAAGTGGCTTGTCCATATGTCAGTCCAAGTTCACCCTAGAACTCATAAGGAAGTATGGTATGGATTCATCCAGTACCATGAAGACTCCTATGGGGTCAAGTATGTCTCTAAGCAAGGAGGATGCAGGTAAACCTGTAGATGAAACCTTGTATAGAGGGATAGTTGGCTCCCTACTGTACTTGACTGCAAGTAGGCCTGACATTATGTATGCTACATGTGTTTGTGCCAGGTATCAAGCCTGCCCTAAAGAGTCTCACTTGACTGCAGTCAAGAGAATCTTGAGATATCTAAAGGACACTCCTTATCTAGGCCTCTGGTACCCTAGGAATGGAGATTTTGATCTAACAGGCTATTCAGATGCAGACTTTGCAGGATGCAAAGAAGATAGAAAGAGCACTACTGGATCCTGTCAATTCCTAGGTGGAAGACTCATTTCATGGAGCAGCAAAAAGCAGACTAGTGTGGCTATCTCCACAGCTGAGTCAGAATATGTAGCTGCAGGAAGTTGCTGTGCTCAACTTCTATGGATTCAACATCAACTAGTAGACTATGGATTTCAGGTAAGTAGAACTCCACTTTTCTGTGATTCTACAAGTGCTATTTCAATAGCTAATAATCCTGTATCACATAGTAGAACTAAACATATTGAGATTAAATATCACTTTCTTAGGGAGCATGTAGAAAGAAATGATATTGCACTTGAATATGTTAAAACTGATAATCAGATAGCTGATATGTTTACTAAGCCCTTAGAAGAAGCTAAGTTCAATAGGTTCAAAATTGAACTAGGTATGATAAACTTAGACTAAGTTTACAGAACTAAAAATTGGCTAAGTAAAAAGGTGTCGACACATAGACAAGTCTATGTCGACACAGAATAGTAAGTGTCGACACTTCAGAAAAATGGTGTCGACACATCTAGGAATGTAGTGTCGACACTTCAGAATGTTAGTGTCGACACATGACAAGTAGGTGTCGACACATCCCAAGTGGTGTCGACACTTAGTATTTACTCAGAATTTTTCTAAGTAAAGTCTCGACGATGTGTCGAGTAGTGTGGTGTCGACACTTAATCAAGTGTCGACACATAATATCTGTTGACTAAACTTGTGTCGACACATGAGTGTCGAGACATTATAAGTCAGTGTCGACACTTATTGCCAGTGTCGACACATCTTTAGTAATCCATCCCGCCTGTTCGTCTTCAAACCAGAAAGGTATAAATAGGGTTCTGTCTTTGTTTGTCGACACGCTTTCAGAGTTTCGAGACCAAACTACTGTGTCGACATTTCTCTCTTCTAAAGACTAATTCTCCAAACCCTAATGGCTCCCAAGCTCGAAGAGAATGTCAATGAAGGCTATGAACTGGTTCGTGGCGCATTCGACGATGGCGATCAAGAAATTAAATCGGTGGTAACCCTAGTCACCGATTCAGGATTGGAGTACTTAGTTTCAGAACCAACTAAAATTTGGAAGAAGGAAGTTCTTGAATTCCTTACTGGAGGGTCAGTAGATGATTCAGGTTACCAGATCAAATCAAGGGTGCATGGCACCAAGGTCAAGATTTCACCCAAATCTCTGAGAAAGGTACTTCAGCTACCTAAAGTTCAAGAAGAAGAAGTGACTACATCTAAGACCAGAGAAGCACTTACCTGGTGTGGTCTAGATCCTAAGCTGAAGATAGGATCAGTATTCAACAGGAGAGGAATGAATAACCAAGGAAAGTTTCTGTCAGAAGTTGTGGGTAAAGTTATCCTCAGTAAACCTGGAGGGCATGACAGGGTGTCAGCCTCCATGTTCAATGTTATGACCAGAATCATCTTCAACCTTAAAACAGACTGGTCACTGGTTGTGTTTGAGAAAGTTAAGGAAAGTCTAAAGAAGCCCAATCTGGGCAGGATACTAAGTCTCTACCTAGCTGGTACAATACCAGAGGTCATGAGCAATGCTGCTGGTACTAAAATCAATCATATGAGAAGAATGGATATGAGGATCCTTTCAAGATGGGAAAGAGTGTTGTCTAAGGATGTTCCTACTCCAGAGAAGCAGGTTTCTAAGAAGGATTCCCCTCCAAGGAAGAAGAGAAAAACTGCTGTTGTGGCCCAAGTGTCCTCAAGCAGTTCTGGAAGTGAAGAACAGGTGGTGTTCACACCTGATGAGCAAGAGGAGGAGATAGTAGAAAAGACCCCTGCTGCTAAAGATGTGGCTGAGACTCAGGGGGAGCTGCCTCACACTAGTCCCATCCCTAGGGATCTAAGCCAGGGGGAGCTTCCAGGTGTAGAAGAACCATCTACACTGGAAAGTGAGCAAGCTACAATAATTATCCAAGAGGTACTTTCTGACCTCAATACTTTAGATTTTTCTGTAATAGATTCTGATTTGTCTGATGTCCATCAGCAAACTCAGCAAGCAAACCAAGAACCAGATGTTGTTCTTCCAGACACATCTGTAGTGATTCCTGATAAAGTGGTTGATGAACCCAGTACATCTCCTGCACAGTCACCCCCAGAATACACAATGGAAGATCTATTTCTGAATTTAGATCAAGAGGATTTTGACATGGACAAGAATGCTGCTGATGAAGAGAAGGGTGCTGCTGTTGAGGGGGAGATCTTGGAAGTTCAGGAAGAGCCTATTAGGCAGGAAAGTGAGAAAGCACTTGATGTGCAAGATGACAAACCCTCAAGCCCTAAGGATAGGGTAAATATAGCCAGTACTTCAGAATCTGAGGATGATGAGACTGAACAAGCTAAAAAGAAGAAATTCTTTGTATTCAAAAGAAGGAGTCAGAGCTACAAGAAGGCTCTACAAACTGTTGCTCAACACTCTCTAGTCCAACAAGCTCCATCAACTGATTACAGTGGCTTAATGGTAGCAATGCAAGTTAAGCTGGATGAGCATAGGAGGGCTATAGAGAAGTATATTGATGAAGGCCAAAAGTCCCTACAATTTGATCTAGCTCAAGATATCAAATCAATAAGGTTTGAAATGAATTTGAATAAGAAGGAAATGACTGACTGCTTCCACAAGGGTGGTAATGCAGTGGTCTATCTGGCAACCCACCAAGAGAAAATAAAGACTCAAGTAGATGATATAGCACTGAAGCAAGGCTATGTGCTGGAGAATCAATTAAGAATGAATGATAATTTAACTGCCTCCCACAATGCTATAGTAACTGAATTAAAGAATAAGTCTGCTGAACCATCTACTTCTACTGATGCTGCAAAAGCTGAATTTGATAAAGCTTTTCAAGATGAAATTGCTGCTGTCAAGACTGCCATTAAGGATTCACAGAAGGTCATTTCTGAACAGCTTACAAAGCTTAGACCTTACTTTAAGGATGGCATAAGGTATTTGGACAGTCAGATTAGATTCCAAAAAGATGATGTGAGAGACCATGTTGCTCAAGAAGTCATAAAGGGGGAGAGGGTGTTAGTCAAAGCTAGCTCTGATCATGCCAAATGGATATCTAACTCCATCAGAGCTACACTGGGCTATCCTCCCCTATGTGATGATGATAATGTAGCTGAATCAGGCATTCAAAGTGCATATCTTGGAGGTGAGCAACAGGAAGTAGCTCAGGTGATCTATCCACCTCCAGATTTTGACATGGTTCATGCAGAAGTCAGCACAATGTATAGCCCAACTGCTGGAAAGCCAAATGTTATTCTGGAAAAGGTTGTTCAACCTATTACAGCAGCTATGCAAGAGGCTATGGACAAAGAAGAAGAGACAAGGCTGTCAAAGAAGAAGTTCAGGGAACTAGCTGAGCAAAAACCTGATTTAGAACAGTGGAGCCCTACTTCTAGGAACATCATTCTCACAGCCTGGAAAGCAGCCAAGGACAATGCTCATGAAAGGAATAAATGGTTTTCAGAAGCAGAATGGAGGAAGCATGAGAGTAGGCAGGAAGCCATTGTCCAGCATAGAAGGAAGGCTAAGTTAGGAAAGCTACCTCCTACAGCTGTGGAGCCTAGCAAGTACTTTCTTAAGCCCTATCATTATTTTGAGAGGCAGAAAATCAAGGCTGAAGAACTAAAGAAGAAGGACTCCAAAGGAAAGAAGATTGCTGATACTGTGCCTGCTGCTGCTGCTGCTGTAAAAGCCAAAGTACAAGCTGGGAAAGGCATAGTCATAAAAGAACCTGATCAGAATTAGACTAAGATTAGACTGAAGAATGTTGTAATCTGTTACATCTAAACATTTTTGTAAATCATTGACAATGTATTAAACACAATGTTTGAACAGTTTTTGATAAATATATTTCATGATTGTTCAGTAGAATGTGTCTAATTCTTGTTTGTTATGTAATGCTGAATGAGTATACATGTGTGCTTTATTACATGTTTAAGTTTACCCTGTTGACATATACCTGCTTTACATCATTCCCTAATTTTTAATTATGAGTGGTGTATATCATTGACTAAGGGTTATGACTTCTCCAAATAGGGGGAGATTGTTGGGTACATTGGTCAAATGTACCTGATTTGAAGAAGCCTCACCTAACTCAATGATATACATCATAATGTATTTGATGTTTGCTTGAGTTACTTGTGCAGGTTAGGTATACACTGGATTGAAGCTAAAAGTTTCTAAGTCCATGTGTCGACACCCAGAGGGAAAGTGTCGACACTTGAGAAAGCTTGTGTCGACACCCAGACAAGCAGTGTCGACACTTGGAGTCATTGTGTCGACACCTGGAATGAAGAGTCGACACCAGACAGAAAGTGTCGACACTTGGAGCTGTGTCGACACTCAGTGAAGAAGTATGCAGAAAAGCTGTGTCGACACTTAGCAGAAGTGTCGACACCTAGAAGAGCTGAGTCTACATCAGAAAGTGTCGACACTTGGAGCTGTGTCGACACTCAGTGAAGAAGTATGCAGAAAAGCTGTGTCGACACTTAGCAGAAGTGTCGACACCTAGAAGAGCTGAGTCTACATCAGAAAGTGTCGACACTTGGAGTTGTGTCGACACTCAGCAAAATTCTGCAAAGACTAAGGACAAGTGTCGACACTCAACACAATGTGTCGACACTCAATCAGCAGAGTCAAAATATGAAGAATGTGTCGACACTCAGCACAATGTGTCGACACACAAACAGAAGAATCAGTAATTGAAGTAAGTGTCGACACTCAACACAATGTGTCGACACTCAAACAGCAGAGTCAACATATGAAAAATGTGTCGACACTCAACACAATGTGTCGACACACACACAAAGGAGTCAACACTTGAAGTATGTGTCGACACTCAGCACAATGTGTCGACACACAACCAGAAGAGTCAACACTTGAAGAAAGTGTCGACACCCAGCACAA
Organism: Platanthera guangdongensis; assembly: GCA_039583875.1. Classification (NCBI taxonomy): domain Eukaryota; kingdom Viridiplantae; phylum Streptophyta; class Magnoliopsida; order Asparagales; family Orchidaceae; genus Platanthera; species Platanthera guangdongensis. The sequence goes on from CM077152.1 coordinate 106,069,758, forward strand.
TGTGTCGACACTTAGTTGAAGACTCTACACTTGAAGAAAGTGTCGACACAAGGAGCTGTGTCGACACTTAGCAGAGAACAGAAAAGTTTACAAAATATTCTAAGTACAAATGTTGACACTAAGGGAATGTGTCGACACTCAGCTGAAGAAACAAAATTGAAGACTTGTGTCGACACCAAGAAGCAGTGTCGACACTTGACAGTTTCAACACATGAAAATGTGTCGACACAAAGAAGATGTGTCGACACTTAGAAGAATACAGTTAAAGAATGAAGATCAAGTACTTGTGTCGACACTTAATTTCAGTGTCGACACTTGAAGAAGAATCTGTGTCGAGACATACAAGGAATTGTGTCGACACCTTGTAAACTTGTGTCGACACTTACACAACATGTGTCGACACTTGGTCTATAAGTGTCGACACTTAAGAACAGAAAGTCTCGAAACTATCTGACAGTTAGAGAATTTCAAGAAGTGACTGGTTGACATGACAGCTGCCGATCCAGCCGGTCTACAGCAACTGTCAGAGAAATCAGAAGTCTGTTATGAACCGGACCAGCCGGTTACCATGAAGAATGCCTATAAATAGGCACAGACTGTTTACAGAAACAGTGGTTGTGAAGGTTGTTGATCAAATTGTTAACAGAGTTCAGATTATTGTTGAAGTAATCTTTAAAGTGGTATACTGAGAATCAACACAAGAAGATCTGGCAGTCCAACTGCAGATCTAAGAAGTTGGAGAGAGAGAGCTCCAATCAAGAATTCAGTCTTTGGAACTAAGGCTGAGAAGAAGGATTCAGAATCATCTGGATCTCAAGAAGCAGAGGTCAAGGATCAACTGCAGAAGATTCAGACTAATTCAGTTCTAACTCAAGAAGCTTTGAAGGAAGCTAAGTCAGTTTGGATCTAACTGAGTTCTTCCAAGAACTCTTCAAGAAACTCTCAACTTCTCTCTTATTTTCTGAGTTGTAGAGTTAGCTATTGTATTTCTATTTTAACTTGTAGGATCCATTGGATCTGAGAGAATTGTAAGCCTATATTATAAAGGCTGAGGGTAGGGCTTGGTTGCCTGAGTGTAAGAGTTGAAGAACTCTGAGTGTAGGCTTTAATTGGCTGAGTGTAGGCCTTAATTGGCTGAGTGTAGGCCTTGGTGGCTGAGTGTAGGCCTTGGTGGCTGAGTGTAAGGCTTTGGGCCTGAGGTGTAGGAACCTAGTTGGGTTCTGAGATAGTGGAGAAGATTGGCCGAATCTAGTACACTGCTAGATAGGCGAAGGGGGAAAGTGGATGTACCCAAAGATTGGGGAACCACTATAAATTAGTGTGTCTGCTGTGCTGTGCTGTGCTGTGGATTAACTGTGTATATTCTGTAATTGCTGTTAGCTGTAGAATTCTGTGAAATAACTGTTGTGCTGCCAACAAAGTTTTAAAAAGGTTTAGGTCACCTATTCACCCCCCTCTAGGTGTTTAGGTACCATATCTTTCAAAGACTAGCATTGGAGCCTTACTAGTTCTGAGGGATGTACGACATGTGCCAGACATCCATTTCAATCTGATATCTGTTGGCAGACTTGGAGATGAAGGACACCTGAGTGTATTTGGAGGAGACTTCTGGAAGCTGATCAGGGGATCACTTGTGATGGCTGGGGGCTACAGAGATTCTGGACTGTACTACATGGAGGGGAGGCCTGAAGCTACTCAGGCCAACTCCATCAGGGATGAGGCATCCACTTCCTTATGGCACAGGAGGCTGGCACACATTAGCCAGAAGGGTTTGGGATGCCTGGCGAAGAAAAAGCTCATTAGTGACATTTATGGTGATCATTTGGAGAGGTGTGACCATTGCATGGCTGGGAAGCAGAACAGGATTTCATTCCAGAGCCACACGTCCACCAGGAGATCGGAGCCTTTGGAGCTGGTTTATACAGATGTTTGCGGACCCCTGAAGATCCACACTAGAGGAGGATCTTTATACTTCGTTACCTTCATCGACGATCATTCGAGGAAGCTTTGGGTCTATGCTATCAAGACCAAAGATCAGGTTCTCGATACTTTCAAGAGATTCCACGCTGAGGTGGAGAGACAGTCTAGGAAGAGGCTGAGATGTATCAGGTCCGACAACGGGGGAGAGTACATTGGTCCGTTTGACGAGTACTGCAGGGACCACGACATCCGACATGAGAAGACCCCGCCAAAGACGCCGCAGCTGAATGCCGTAGCTGAGAGGATGAATCGGACACTATTGGAGAGGATTCGGTGCATGCTATCTGAGTCAAAGCTGCCAGGGATGTTTTGGGGCGAGGCTCTTCTTACTGCAGCGCATGTCATCAACCTCTCGCCGGGCTCAACGTTGCGGGAGGATGTCCCAGATAGGGTCTGGTATGGGAAAGACCCCTCTTACAGTCACTTGCGGGTATTTGGCTGCAAAGCCTTTGTACACGTCCCCAGGGACGAGAGATCAAAGTTGGATTCGAAGACCCGACAGTGCATTTTCTTGGGGTACGGCTATAGTGGAGAGTTCGGGTACATGTTCTTTGATCCAGTTGAGAAGAAGCTTGTACGTAGCCGTGATGCTGTTTTCTGTGAGGATCAGACTGTAGGTGATCCTGAGGGGACTGTTGAGTTTGAGGTTGACTCTCGTACTACTGCAGAGTCACCTATGTTTGGAGATGACGACACTGAGGAGGCCGCTGAGCCTGAGCCAACACAGGGTACTGATACCCTTCCGGATCATGATATCACCACTGATGGTGAACCAGGAGTCACTGAGGACATTATTGATGATGTGCCTGCACCGGCCCCTGAGCCTGCCCTGCGAAGGTCAGATCAGACCAGGCACCTGTCCGCTAGATATTCTGCATCAGAGTTCATACTGCTGACTGATGCGGGGGAGCCTGAGAGTTATGAAGAGGCTATGGAGAGCACTGAGAAGCGTCAGTGGATGGTTGCTATGCAGGAGGAGATGCAGTTGCTGCAGAAGAATCACACGTATGACCTGGTGAGATTACCTAAGGGCAAGAAGTCCTTGAAGAATCGATGGATCTTCAGGGTGAAGCAGGGAGACTCCTCCACACCTCCCAGATACAAAGCCAGGCTAGTGGTGAAAGGTTTTGGACAGCGGCAGGGTGTCGACTTCAATGAGATCTTCTCGCCTGTGGTGAAGATGTCATCTATTCGTGTTATACTCGGCCTCGCTGCGAGGCTAGACTTGGAGATAGAGCAGATGGATGTCAAGACCGCCTTTCTGCATGGCGATCTTGAGGAGGAGCTATACATGGAGCAGCCTGAGGGTTTCAGTGTCAGAGGGAAGGAAGGTCTGGTGTGCCGCTTGCAGAAGAGTCTATATGGCATGAAGCAGGCCCTGCGACAATGGTATAGGAAGTTTGATTCCTTTATGGGGGAGATCGACTTCAGGAGGACCACCCTTGACCACTGCGTGTTCATCAAGCAGTATGCTTTAGAGGACTTCGTCATTCTGATGTTGTACGTGGACGATATGTTGATCGTAGGGAGGAACACTGCTCGCATTGCTGAGTTGAAGCGGTAGTTGAGTTCCACTTTTGAGATGAAGGATCTGTGTGCTGCGAAGACCATTTTAGGGATGCACATTCGCAGAGACAGGGGAGCCAGACTTCTTTGGTTATCACAGGAGCGGTACATCCGCAAAGTGCTGCAGAGGTTTGATATGGATCAGGCAAAGAAGGTGAGCGTGCCTCTTGCAGCTCACTTCAGGCTTACCGCTGATCAGTGCCCCAGCACACCCGAAGGGATCGAGGATATGCAGAAAGTTCCGTTTGCATCTGCAGTTGGAAGCCTTATGTATGCAATGGTGTGTACGCGGCCAGATATTGCGCATGCCGTTGGGACAGTTAGTAGATTTCTCTCCAATCCTGGGAGAGAGCATTGGAGCGCAGTAAAGTGGATACTGAGATACCTGCAAGGGACTTCAGACTTGACGTTGAGATTTGGAGACAGTGAGCCAGAGTTGTTGGGCTACACTGATGCGGACTTGGCTGGAGATGTGTATTCCAGGAGGTCGACGTCAGGGTACTTGATTCTATTTGTAGGGGGAGCTGTCTCGTGGGCGTCGACGCTGCAGAAGTGCGTTGCACTGTCCACCACGGAGGCTGAGTTCATTGCGGTCACTGAGGCTGGGAAGGAGTTACTCTGGATGAAGAGGTTCATCAAAGAACTTGGATTCACTCAGGACCGATACACACTCCTGTGTGACAGTCAGAGCGCTATTCACCTGGGGAAGAACCCCACGTTCCACTCGAGGTCGAAGCACATCGACACTCGGTATCATTGGATACGAGATGTCCTGGAGCAGAAGGAGCTTGATCTTCAGAAGGTGCACACGGATGACAACGGGGCAGACATGCTGACCAAAACTGTGCCAAGGGGGAAGTTCGAGCATTGCATTAGAATCGCCGGGATGACGGTTTCTTCTACCTCGATGTGAAGGAGGAGATTGGTTGGGTACAATTCCCGTCCTTTGTGGAAAAAACTGTTGAGTTCGAGTCTCATTAACTCGAATTTGGTGTTGCTGATCAAATGTAGAGACATATTGATGGAGGACCTGGCGGGAGGTAAATTAAAGACTCTGGGGAAGATTATCAGAATGACAAACTTTCTTCACTTAGTCGAAAAGGGGGAGATTTGTTAAGATAAATTTTCTCCTAAGTATGAAAGAGGATTAGCCATCTTTGACCTGGAATTCAACATATGCTCTTAAAGGAAGCTTCCAGGAAATTGTCCAAAGGAAGCTTCATGTCAAATGACATGTGTTTTTGACCGAGGGAAGCTTCATGGAAGCTTCATCCACATGTCATCTACCACACCTACCTCCTTGATTTTGGACCTATAAATAGGGATGAAGGAGGAGAGGTAAGGCATCCACTTCTCTCCAAACTCAAGCATTGAAAAGATCTAGAGAGGCTTTTGCGGCAATCATCTTAGTTTGGGAGAGCTTTCGGACGTCGTTGTACGACGTTGACAAAGAGTACTTCGCCTACACGGATTGGATCTAGAGCAGATATTGGCAAGGATTCGAAGAGACATCTTGGAGAGGATTTGTGTAATCCGTCTCATCCGCCGCTGTCGGTAACTTGCAGTTTTTTTGTTGTTATTTATTGTATTGTGTAGTGTGAAGCTGGTGGAGATCCTTTGTGGATCGGTGGAGGGAAAGCATGTAATCTGTGCGTGTGTTTATCACACACTTTTAGTGGAGGCTTTCCGGGTTGGACTCCGATCGTCCCGTGGTTTTTCGCCCAAGTTGGGTTTTCCACATAAAAATTCTCTGTGTGCTTTTCTGTGTTTTTGTTCCTTTTTATTTCCATATTGTATTGTTGTTTCCGCTTGCATACCGCTGAACGCGGTCGCACAGGTTGCTCGCTCAAAAATTAAAACAGGTGCTCTGGTCGGGATTGGTTGCTCGCATTCCCAACAGTCCATTCACCCAACAATTGTTGGATGACCTTATGGTTAACCCGCTCTCCAGATCAAATTGGACACAGAGAGGAGGTAACATATTCTACAAACACGGATTATATATTGCATGGGAGTCACCAATCACAAAATAAATAATCATTGAATCACACAATAGCCACTTTGGAGGTCATTCTAGGATAAATGATGTTGTACATCGCATCTAAAACCAGTTTCATTGGCCCCAAATGAAAATGGATGTAACAAACTATATTACGCAGAGTGAGTTATGTCAGAAGGACAAACCCTCTAACCATTTACCCTACCGGCTACTTCAGTCATTACTGGTTCCAACACTTTTATGTTTTGACCTCGCAATGGATTTCATAACCCATTTACCCATCTTTAATAAGTATACAATCATTATTGAAAGTCCACCTAGTGTCAACTATGTTCACCTATGGGGGGGGGGGGGGAATAGGTGACGTGCAGCATTTTTGCGGAATTTAAGATTGTACCTGCACAATAAAAATAAACAGCACAGCACACAGAATACACAGACAATTTATAGTGGTTCCCCGACTTGGGTACATCCACTTTCCCCCCTTCGACCTATCTCCCAACAAGGGACGACTCGGTCACTTCTCCAACAGGATTAAAATCCAATCCTTGCACTATCAGAAGGAAACCTTCCACACGTAGGAGTCAACACTCCCACAAACCGGGTTGCACCCAACCCTTACAACACGGAACAAACGTTCCTTTACAACAAAAGTAAATCTAGAATGTACACGAGATACAAACTTCGTTTGGAGACTACGGTGTTCCTCTTCGTTCGACGACGTGTTCGTGAAGTCAACGAAGAGTCTACAACCCTAGATCTCTCTTGGAGAGGATCTCCCCGGAACTGGCGGCGGCAATATGAGCGGCGGCTTGGTTCGGGATCGGCGGCAACGACGGTGCGCGTCTGCTGTACTTTGAGATCCAAACTTCGTAGCGAAGCAAGCTAGGTCTACCAACGGTCACACTAGGATCAATCGTCTCGATCGATTCAGATGGGGAGGATTTTCCCGATCTATAAATCGAGAGACAAGAGATCTCCGGTTAGACACGTGAGACGCTGAGCTAAGCTAGGCTTCTATCGCAGAAGGATCTGGGCGAAACCACGATCAACCGGCGAACAACTTGGCGCGAGCGGCGGCGGCGGCGGCGGAGCGGAAACGGCGATCTAGGTCAAATTGCGGCTCGCCTTTTTCTTTTCTTCTTCGCTCATTTTACTGTTCAAAAATACCCGTGTATTTATACACTATAGACACTTACAATATGACTGTTGTGGGTCCCACAAGTAGAAACCCGAAATCTGGTTCAAAATAGTCCAGCGGCAGAATCCGGTCCAGCAGCTTCCAGAGAAATCGCTAAGTAAAAATCGGCGAGAATCGCAGGTGATTCTCGACGAATCGGAGAGAATCAGTTAGTGATTCTCGACGATTCGTCGAGAATCACTAATGATTCTCGCCGAATCACTTTTTGATTCTCAACGAATATAACTTGGTATTCAGGATCTGCTCTGCGATGGGTTCGGCGAGAATCACTAGTGATTCTCGTCGAATCTTACTTGGCACCGTTTTGAGGCAGTCGGAAAGAGTCGGCGAGAATCACTAATGATTCTCGACGATTCGGCGACAATCACTAGTGATTCTCGCCGAATCGGCGAGAATCACTTGGTGATTCTCGTCGAATTGTACTTAGACGGATTTTCGTCTTTCCACCCATGATGAGCTCCTTGACCTATCCTTGCTCCTTGTCTGCTCTTGCAAGATTACAGCCCTGTACTTGAAAGTAAGTGCACTCCAATAGAGAGAGTACACGTAGGCCAACACACTGATCTGCTCAACGAGGGATTACGTCGTGCAGACCTGTGTATATTGACCTACTGCACCCTGACATTGGTGTGCACTTAGCGTGGAATAACTGCAAGCACAACTTAAGAGGTTTCATCAAATACATTGTGAATTCATCTTAGCTTGACAGGTGGCTTCCTCAAATCCAGGTGATTGTGGATACAATACCCAACAATCTCCCCCTATTTGACGAAGCCAAAACCCTACTAGCTAAGATGAATAACACTAATCAAATAATGAAAACAGCATTCAGAATTTAAACATGCAGCACAAGAGAATATAAGCAAACAGATCAAGACTTGAGTCATTCACAAATTCAAATATATATACCAATATATATATATATATATATATATATATATATATATATATATATATATATATATATATATATATATATATATATATACATATAATCTCAGAATTGTTCATATAATAACAATAAACATTAAATGTTTTGAGAGAGAATGACAAGCTATAAATTGTTGACTATTTTTCCTTAGCTAAGTCATCCTTGAGTTTTTGCGCCAAATACTTCTTCCTTTGCCTCTCCATATACTCTTTAGGCTTCGGATAATATCTGGGAGGAGGAACTTTATCTGCTGCCGTGTTGTTCCTGAAGAAGATGTTTCGTTTCACTTCATACGTCTTGTGCATTTCCCACTCATACTGGCTGTATACTTCGTTTCGATTGAGTTCTCCTTTTTCTTGTAGCCAAAAGGTGTCCAAGATGATATTCTTTGAAACTGGACTCCACTTTTCATTTCGTACTTCCTCCTCACTCAGTCTGATTCTCTTCTCAGCTAGTGTCTCCATAGAGGTCCCTTCTTGAGCTTTTATCTTGCCCCTGGCTTTTGCTAGGGCCTCTTGGTCAAACATGCTCCTCAGTTTAGCTTTGGAAACAGCCCTAGCATCAGCTTCACTCATGGGAACATCTGCATCACTTACTCCCTCAGCAGCACTTACCCCCTCAGCGGCCGTAGAAGTCTCAGGAGCATGAATATCCGCAGGATTTTCAGGAAACACGACGCCTAACGCCTGTTGAAGCATCCACCAGCAGCTGTCATAGACGTATTTGTTTGACTGCTCGAAGTTTGTGATCATGATTTCTTGAAGCTCGACCATCTTAGCTATATACTCTTTCTCCCCCTTTTTGGCTTCGACCGCTATGGAGTTTGCATAAGAATGCAGTGACTCATCAATATGCTTTGAAGTCCTGGAGAATTCATTTACTAAGGCTTGCTGATTGGCGTTGAGGGTTACCATATTACCGTCAAACTTTTGAATGTTGTTTGCTACAACATGAGCATTCTGATTCACGACAGCAAGAGTATCGGTGTTCTTTTTCAATCCGGCCATAAGAAGAGTGACCGCTTGGCCGGCCACTGTATACTTCTCTTCAAATTTCTTGTCCATCATGTCAAGTTTATGATTGATCTCCACCATGTTCTTGAGCATGAGATTTTCAGACTTCTTAATCCTTTGCAGCATTTTATTCTGAGCTTTATCAAAGGAGGCTTTAAGCTCATTCACTATGCCCTGAATGATACTCACGGTATGAGTGGCTAGATTATCTCGTAGTGGAAGATCCGGAGGCACTTCTTGGCCTTGCACTTCATCAGATGCACCTGTAGAGCTGGACAGGAGCACAGTCTCTAAGGGAGGAATACTTGCAGCATCTGCAGATTTCTCGGACTCCCCCTCCACTCGTGCACCAATGTTTTCAGGAATGATTTCAGGTGCGTGCTTGTCAGATGAAGGTTCAATGAGATTCTGAGTCTCCAATACTTCTTGTCCCTCATTGCCGTCATCCTCTCCTTCATCATCCATGACATCATCTTCATCAGCATCCTCTTCCAACTCTTGGTCAGCAGTCCCCTGTATATCAGCTTCGGCTCCTTGATCGTTCCGGTTCAGGGCCTCCTCATTCTCCGGCACAGCTTCACTGTCTTCTTGTATATCTGCCACAAATCTCTGGCTATTTGGGAGATGTCAGCTACGATATCAGTCTGAGTGGGTAGAGGCTCCCCCTCAATTCTTGCAGTCAAAGTATCAGGAATTTCACTGGGGGTTACTGCTGGAGATATGTCCTCTTGTTCTTCCACGGCAGCCGGCCCAATTCGCCTCTCCCATCTGTCAAACACACTTGAGTCCATTTTCTTTAAGTAGTGTATAGGAACACCTGTACTCATGTCAAACTTGTCTCCATTCAGCTGATTGAGATATAGACTTATGATTCGGCCAAAGCTCGGAGATCTCAGGGTGTCCTTTATTTTCTCAAACAGCAATGACCCCCAGTTGAATCTTCTTCGGCAGACAATAGCCACCAGGATCTTGAACATATCCGCAGAGATATGGTCATGAGATCCTGGCTTGCAGATGAGTACCTTTCCAATTATGTCAGACAGGAGCTTCCCTTCTTCATTCATATCCTTGCGCTTGATCGACCGAGTTCCTCGTGGGAGACCACAGAATAAGAGAGTCCTGGCCTTGTCTTCGTCCTCAAGATAGTCCTCATGCTCCGAGCTAGAGAGCTGCAGGAAGCGGGTCAGCTTGCTGGCAGACATCTTGACCTTTGCCCCAGCCACCTTGCTTTTGATTAGAGAGTCGCCATTCCGGAGTCTTGCGGTAGCGAAGAACTCCAGCACCTCTTTGTCCAAGACTTTGCACGGGTGTTCCAGGACGAATGAAAGCCCAGCCTCTTCCAGCATCAGAATGATGTTTCGGAATTCGTCAGAGGCAAGAGAGAACCCCGTTCGAACTAGCTCGCAACCAGTGACCAGCCCAGCGGTTGTCCTTGGAGCCATTGCCGATCTAGGAAGAGAAGCCCTACTCTACGCTTAATCAAAAATCAAAAAGGAAGCGACACTAGTGATCAAGTCCAAGTGAGGGTGAGGGGATACCTAACGGTGTAGACGGTGAGTTAGTTCGAGCGGAGAAGAATCGAAACTGGGAGAGATCGTCGGTGAGAGCTTCGACGGGATTCTTGCGGGAAACCTTTGGTGATTCGACGGGATTAGGCGGGATTCGACGGATGCCTGCGCGATTCCTGGTGAGTTTCCTGCGGAGTCCTGCGGATTTCTGCGGGATTTGGCGAGAAACCTACGGGAAGACGATTTGGCGAAGGTTCGCGTGTTTCCTGTGAAGTTCGGCGGGGTTCCGAGAGTTTGCTCCTTCGGCGGGATTCCTATGGAAGGTGAAGAGTCGGCGGGATTCTAAATATATAAAGGTGAGTTTGGCGGGAGACTATGTGAGATTGACGGGATTTAGAAGGATTTTAACGGGTTTCCGGCTATTCCATATATTTCTTGATGACAATCTTCGCTAGTTTTTAGTGAACAGATGGAAAATTCATTATTTCTTTCAGGGTTTCTGCAACGAGTGATGAATAGCTTTTAAGTTTCCTCAAAGGCTAGTAAATACGCTTTGCATATGCTACAGGTCCTTTATTTAAATCTGTACATTTGCCATCATAAAATCAATTCCTAGTTCATGAAGGGAACACTAAAAGAAGAGGTTAGAACAATAACCAGGATCACTAAATAAGCTTTTCAAGGCCAATGTAATAAGGACTTTTTCCTCCAAGTTATTAAATGATTCAAGGATAACTAGAAAGTGATCAAGAAAACACTGACTTGCAATCACCCTCATACCAGTTGACATTCCTTAGATGTACTTACATACAAGTGAAGTATACGTATAAATATGTATATGTATATATATATATATATATATATATATATATATATATATATATATATATATATATATATATAACTGTGGATACCCTATGACTCAAGTCCTGGAACTGAGCAAACGTACCTGGGATTATGAGAGTTATCTTTTAGTCCCTCAGGTAAAACATATTAGGAGCTCGATGTGAATAAGCTCAATTAGATATCACATCTGTTATTCCAGACGCTTGTTCCAATTTAGTCTTGAGCCACCTACTGTCTAGTTCCCATCATATTTAAGGGAACCTAGACTACCCTGCAAGAAAGAATTACTTTACCTTAGGAACCCAAATCATATTGGGTCCTAGGTTCCTGTTAGCATAAGCACTCGACTGCCTTCCTTCAGAAAACCTGCCAGGAAGACTACCTCTGTCCCGTGAATGTGGATAAGCCCTTGCCTTTGGCACAGAGGGGTTGTGCCAACAGTCGATGGCAAAGTGCCCCACTTTGCCACAGCACCAACATGGGTGAATGTTGTATCGCCGTTTCCGACCTGATCTAGTGACTGAGGTAGTCACGGTCCTAGGTCTAAACGGGATAGAGCATGATCTCCTCACAAAATTTCCTCTTCCATCGTGACACGTGGAAGGGTGGAAGGAATGCATGTTGTGAGCGTCATGAGGCCGGGAAGGTGGTGCCTTTCTTTCAGGCATCCCCCTTCCTAAGGCCCCATGAAAACTTACACCATGACTTCTATCCTCCCTATCCCGTGTCCTCAGGTGGTGAGAAGTCTTCTGTGAGCTGGGACATGCAGATTCACACCGAGTTGAGGCAGTGGCAGTGAATACAAAGGGCTCAGAATGAGCCTTAGGTATTCTCTCATGGGTGGCCACGACGGCCCTTGCACTCCGGGTGTCTCCACATGGGGACAGATCACCCTTGCAGTGACCACGACTATTCCTGTGGTCATACCTGAAGGCATGATGAGTTGCCTTCCTGCTTGGAGTGGGGGGTCGGAATACCGTTTCCCCATTTCTCCACGAATTGATAATCCGGGAGATCCACCCATTTTCTTGCTTTCTCTTTATAGCATCAACCTTGGAAAGTTTGATACTATTCTTTTCTCATTTTCTAGACTACTCTCTAGAGCTGAGATTTTGGAGTCCTTGACCTTGTTGGATGCCAATTGGAGAACCAACAAGATCTTCAGTCGAGCAATCTCTTGAGCTTGCTCCTCAGCAAGTAGGTTGCTTGACTGAAGGGCTCTCTTCAGAGAATCAGAACTTTCTGGAGGAAAGCAGTTCCTGTCTTCAGAAAGTTCAAAAGAGATGGGGCAGGTGAAGAAGTTACCTGCTCTTCAGTGTTATTGTCATTCGAGCCAGTGACCATTGTGTCATCCTCATCAGAGCTGCTTTCCTCACTGGCCTCTTCAGTCTCTGACACGGACACTGGAGCTCTGATGCTGTCCGAGAGATCCTTGCCTTCATCTTCAGAAGCGAGGACCCCCACATAGGCTTCATCCTCTGATTGACAGCAGATTCCAGCATTCTCTGACCCCCCCATCAGCTCTGAGATCATCATCCACAGAGATTTAGCCGTCTTACATTTTTCCAATCTAGAGCGAGAAGCTCCAGACCAGATATCCATGATAATTTGACAAATCCTCTTATCCAAATTTAAGAATGAAAGTTCCATTTCCGACATCTCAGCAATACACTTGGGCACTTGAAATCCAGAGTCGGAGGTCTTCATAGGAATAAAAGGACCCTCTTCCAGGATGAAAGATGCACGAGGATCGATGGCATCCAAGTGATACGACACTCTCATCCTCCAGACGGGATAAAACTCCTTTGTACATGCGGGGAGTCTGAGTGGCGATATCTCATAATCCAGCTCCATGCTTCTGACACTGGTGGCAGGATACTACTCAAGGTGTAAACCTTTTTGATGAGTAACCTGGCTCTGATACCACTTGAAAGTCCACCTAGTGTCAACTATGTTCACCTATGGGGGGGGGGATAGGTGACGTGCAGCGTTTTTGCGGAATTTAAGATTGTACCTGCACAATAAAAATAAACAGCACAGCACACAGAATACACAGGCAATTTATAGTGGTTCCCCGACTTGGGTACATCCACTTTCCCCCCTTCGACCTATCTCCCAACAAGGGACGACTCGGTCACTTCTCCAACAGGATTGAAATCCAATCCTTGCACTATCAGAAGGAACCCTTCCACACGTAGGAGTCAACACTCCCACAAACGGGTTGCACCCAACCCTTACAACACAGAACAAACGTTCCTTTACAACAAAAGTAAATCTAGAATGTACACGAGATACAAACTTCGTTTGGAGACTACGGTGTTCCTCTTCGTTCGACGACGTGTTCGTGAAGTCAACGAAGAGTCTACAACCCTAGATCTCTCTTGGAGAGGATCTCCCCGGAACCGGCGGCGGCAATACGAGCGGCAGCTTGGTTCGGGATCGGCGGCAATGACGGTGCGTGTCTGCTGTACTTTGAGATCCAAACTTCATAGCGAAGCAAGCTAGGTCTACCAACGGTCATACTAGGATCAATCGTCTCGATCGATTCGGATGAGGAGGATTTTCCCGATCTACAAATCGAGAGACAAGAGATCTCCGGTTAGACACGTGAGACGCTGAGCTAAGCTAGGCTTCTATCGCAGGAGGATCTGGGCGAAACCACGATCAACCGGCGAACAACTTGGCACGAGCGGCGGCGGCGGCGCGGAGCGGAAACGGCGATCTAGGTCAAATCGCGGCTCGCCTTTTTCTTTTCTTCTTCGCTCATTTTACTGTTCAAAAAACCCGTGTATTTATACACTGTAGACACTTACAATATGACCGTTGTGGCTCCCACAAGTAGAAACCCGAAATCTGTTCAAAATAGTCCAGCGGCAGAATCCGGTCCAGCAGCTTCCAGAGAAATCGCTAAGTAAAAATCGGCGAGAATCGCAGGTGATTCTCGACGAATCGGAGAGAATCAGTTAGTGATTCTCGACGATTCGTCGAGAATCACTAATGATTCTCGCCGAATCACTTTTTGATTCTCAACGAATATAACTTGGTATTCAGGATCTGCTCTGCGATGGGTTCGGCGAGAATCACTAGTAATTCTCGCCGAATCTTACTTGGCACTGTTTTGAGGCAGTCGAAAAGAGTCGGCGAGAATCACTAATGATTCTCGACGATTCGGCGACAATCACTAGTGATTCTCGCCGAATCGGCGAGAATCACTTGGTGATTCTCGTCGAATTGTACTTAGACGGATTTTCATCTTTCCACCCATGATGAGCTCCTTGACCTATCCTTGCTCCTTGTCTGCTCTTGCAAGATTACAGCCCTGTACTTGAAAGTAAGTGCACTCCAATAGAGAGAGTACACGTAGGCCAACACACTGATCTGCTCAACGAGGGATTACGTCGTGCAGACCCGTGTATATTGACCTACTGCACCCTGACATTGGTGTGCACTTAGCGTGGAATAACTGCAAGCACAACTTAAGAGGTTTCATCAAATACATTGTGAATTCATCTTAGCTTGACAGGTGGCTTCCTCAAATCCAGGTGATTGTGGATACAATACCCAACAATTATGCTAATAGTGGATCGTTTGTCTAGAGTGACCCACTTTGCTCCCATGACTTCACCAATAGCTGCACCAAAAGCTACTGCAGTTTTTTAGGAAATAGTTGGAAAACTATATGGTCTGCTGACTTCAATAGTTTCAGACTATGAACCCATTTGAGCTATTTTTGGACCGGTCTGTTTAAACTACAAGTAACTACTCTACATTATAGTTCTAGCTATCACCCACAAGCAGACGGGTTAAGCGAACGAAGGAATCAATGTTTACAATAATATTTACAAATGTTTACACATAATAATCCAAAAAATGGTCAGAGTACTTAAGTTTTTCAGAGTTTCATTTCAATACATCTGTTAATTAATCGACCAACATGTGTCCATTTGAAACCACGTTCGGTCGGCCGCCTCCGGGACTTTTTTCTTATTGTGTAGATAGCACGAAGAATGAAGCGGTGGAGCTAAAACTACAAAACACGGGAAGAACTAATGCATCAACTTAGGGAAAATCTACACCGGGCTGAACAATGCATGAAGAATTAGGCTAACAAGAAAAGAGCAAATGTTAAATTCCCGAAAGATGACTGGTTGTTGCATAAATTGCACCCGTACATAACTCTCTCCTTACGCTGGACCCATTGCAGAAAGTTAGCTCTTCGGTTCTATGGCCCCTTTAAGTGGAGGAAGTCGTCGGTGAGACAGCCTGCCAACTACGCCTACCCGAAGAGAGCAATATACACTCAACATTCCATATATCTTTACTCAAGCATTACAAGGGGAAGGAGGAAGCTCAAGTTATGCTCTTACCAAGTCATAGCTACAAGAATATACATATACATTCTCCTCTAATGATCATCAGCCTACAACAGATTTTATGCTATAACCTGAAGGTACTTCAAGGGCTAGTCCAGTGGAAAGATCTTCCATCTGAAGACAATACATGGAAATACTACGACTCACTACCACCAGAGCTAAAAGAAATAACTCAAAATGTCAACACACTCTCTAACAAAGCAGATCTAGAGGATCTACTGTCTCTAACAAGGACCCAGACGAAGAAACGCTCCTAGCAATATGGGAGAGGTAATAAACTCAATAATGAAGCAGATCTACTGGATCTTGTTGGGAATATTGCCCTCAATATTTCCTAGATTTGATTTGAAGAGGCATCACCATCAACACTAAGAACATAGTTGTTGGGTCCATTGATCCCAATGTCCTGGATTTGAAGAAGGCCTAGCAAACAATTTATACATATGTGGTGATCTAACTTGTGCTTAAGTTTAATGATTGCAGCATGTCCTAGTAACACTGATGGGACAGATAGCCTAAGTGGCTTAGTTAGGTAAACACTTACCTAAGGTGTAGAAAGACAAAAAACTGTCTAAGTCCATAGGCGTTGAGTGAAGGTCATTCACTCAACGCCAGATGAATTATAGCAATGAGTGGAGTCTATACAGTCAAAGCCTAAGTTATGGAAAGTTGAGAAAGTGGTCAAGTCCATAGATGTTGAGTGAAGTCAACTCACTCAACGCCATACAGTAAATGGTTGTGAGTAAGGCTAATGCAGTAAGAGCCTAAGGAAAAATGGGCAGACAATTGGCTAAGTTCACATGCGTTGTGTGAAGATCATTCACTCAACACCATAGCTCCATAATCATTGAGTATAGCTCAGTCAGTCAATGCCACAGGAAAACTGTGAATATTTACCAAGTCCACAAGCATTGAGTGAGGCAAACTCACTCAATGCCATGAGATAATGTGTTGACTAATTCTTAATGTCAGTGTTGTCTTTAGACACAGAAATTTGGCTAAGTCCAAATGCATTGAGTGTAGCTCATTCACTCAACGAAAGATAACAGAAGAAAATCTGTTAAGTAGTTTGGCATTGAGTGGAGCTTACACACTCAACGCCAAGGAGCAGAAAATCTGGCTAAGGAAAAAAGCATTTATTGAGTCATGCTCACTCAACGCTCTCAACTCCATGACTCGGAAAATCTGCCTAAAGCAAATAGCATTGAGTGAGGCATGTTCCCTCAATGCTCTCAACGCTTAAGATGCTAAAGTAGCAGAAATTTGGTTAAGGCAGAAAGCGTTGAGTGAGGCATGCTCACTCAACGCTCTCAATGCCTAAATAATAGAAAGCATGGCTAACACACAAGGCGTTCAGTGATGTGTGCTCACTCGACGCTACAGAAATGGCTGAAAAAAATGGTTAAGGTAAAAAAGCATTGAGTGAGGCTTACTCATGCAACGTTCACAACGCCTAGACAGACAGAATTGTCTAAGTACTTTGGCATTGAGTGAAGTTCATTCACTTAATGCCTATTCTACTGATGCTTAATTTTTGACTAAGTCCACAGGTGCTGACGTCAGCAAGTCAACAAGTCAACTTTATTCAAATTGTTAGCAGCAAAGCTACAGTACAAGACAAGTGACGCCGCAGAGCTCCTATATGACAGTTAGGTATTAAAGCAAGGACGCAACTGACATTAAATGTGTGGGGCCCTCTACTCAAAGTACCGTTGGGACATAAATGATAGAAGGAAAAGCTTTTACAAAAGATTAATGGATCAGGCGCATACCCAACTGCACCAAAAGCCCGAACTGTTGGAGAGGGCGCTACTTAATTTCTTAAATAAGTAGCAAAGCGCCACGGGTCAAGTGAAGGAACGCTGGACCCAACAATCCCCCCCGACGTCCAGCACAAACCGTCGGCTCAGAGGTGGAGTTACCACATGGCCCACATGGCTCGAAGGTGGGGTTACCACATGGCCCACACGGCTCAGAGGTGGGGTTACCACATGTCCACGGTTATACGGCTCAGAGGTGGGGTTACCACATGTCCACGGTTGCCTGACCCGCCAGACCCACACAGGTAGAAGGAAAAAATCAGGATTTAATAGCGCTCCCCCGGTCTTGAACCCGTGATCTGCTCTGATACCAATTAAAGGATCAAGTGCATACCCAACTGCACCAAAAGCCCGGACTGTTGGAGAGGGCGCTACTTAATTTCTTAAATAAGTAGCAAAGCGCCACGGGTCAAGTGAAGGAACGCCGGACCCAACAAAGATAATTCTTGGAGCAAAGTTATTCAGATAGTTCTTCTTCATCACCATTGTTGATGTGAAGAGACGAACAAAAAGAAAAAAGACTGGAGGTCTAAAGGCTCAACAAGTGAGTTGATTGTCTTCATCTTTGACTACAGCAAGATCATAACAAATCTCTGAAGAGGAGAAAGAAAGTTAGCTGGCGGTATTTTCCATCTGCACCAGCATGTTCTTCATAGATCCAGCGGTATAAGTGAAAGAAATAGTGCCTAACCACCTAGAGGGGGGGGGGGGTGAATAGGTGAACTTTATCTTTTTAAATTTAAGGCAGAAACACTGAACAATTAAACCTGTATTTGCAATTTTCTATAGCAATTCAGCACAGCTAGCTCAGCAATCACAGAAATAAACAAACACAGAGTGCACACAGATTTTTATAGTGGTTCCCCAAGGTCTGGGTACATCCACTTTCCCCTTCGCCTATCTAGTAGTGTACTAGATTAGGCCTAACTTCAGCACTTCTCCTCAGATCCTCATATCTTACACTCAGAACCCCAAACAGGTTCCTACAACTCAGAGTGTCCCCACTCCTACAACTCAGGCAAAAAGCCCTACCACTCAGTATTCAACAAGACCTACACTCAGAGAACAAAGTATCCTACAACTCAGGCACAAGGCCCTACCTCAGTCTTCCACAAGACCTACACTCAGAGCACACAGTCTCCTACACTCAGCCTTTATAAAATAGGCTTACAGCTCAGATGTATACAAGATCCTATAGGAATTTGATTATACAAAGTAATTAACCACAACTCTGACAGAGAGAGATGAGTTGACTGGCTTCTTGATGAGTTATTGGAAGAACTTGGCAGAGATCAACCTCCCTTAGCTTTCTTCAAAGCTTCTTGAATTAGAACTCAGTAGGGTTGAATCTCCTGTGAAGATGATCTTCAATCAACTTCTGTCTTGAGATTCAGATCTCAATCTGAATCTTACTTAGCAGCCTGGTTCAGCAGCTGCTCTCCTTAGAAGGAGCTCTCTCTCTCCAACTTCTTAGATCTTCTGTTGAAGGTCTTCTTCTTTTGTGTTGTTAGTTCTCTGTGTAGATCTTCAATCTGTTATTGATCTTCAATGAATAATCTGTTGATTGATTGTCACGCCCTGTTGAAAGAAAAAACCTTTATATAAGCTTTCTCCATGGTGACTGGCTGATCCGGTTTCTAACACCCTCCTGACAGTTCTGACAGTTGCAGTTGACCGGTTGAAATGGCAGCTGTCAAGTCATCCAGTCACTTCTTAAAATCACTGTCACTGTCTGAAATTGTCGAGACAGATAGTCATTATGTGTCGACACAAATAGACTAAGTGTCGACACAAGTAGAATAAGTGTCGACACTAGCCTTGATGGTGTCGACACAACTCCTTGTGTTGTTGTAACACTTCTCGACACTGCTTCTTCAGAATGTGTCGACACTGATTCTGTGTGTCTATACAAGCCTTCTGTAGAATGTGTCGACACTGATTGAGTGTGTCGACATAAGTACTTCTTTTTTAACACTTAATTGAATTCTGCTGTGTGTCGACACAACTACTTTGTGTCGACACATGCCTTCTTGTGTTGAAAACTTGCTAAGTGTCGACACATCTCCTTTGTGTCGACACATGCCTTCTTGTGTTGAAACTTGCTGAGTGTCGACACATCTCCTTTGTGTCGACATAAGTACTTTAACTTTGTTGAAGCTTGTTGAGTGTCGACACAGCCTCCTAGTGTCAACACATTTGATGTCAACAAAGTTTCTCTGGGTGTCGACACTGCCTCTAAGTGTCGACACAGATTATGTTGACAATTCCTCACGGTGTGTCGACACTGCCTGTATGTGTCGACACTTTTCTTCTGGTGTCGACTCTGCCTTTCCTGGTGTCGACACAATTACTCCAAGTGTCGACACAGCTTCTCTAGGTGTCGACACAAGCCTTCATAAGTGTCGACACTTCACCTCTAGGTGTCGACACATGGACTTAGAAACTTTTCTGCATTTCCTGCAATTACTTAACCTGCACATATAAACTCAAAGCACATCAAATACACCTTGATGTATATCATTGAGTAGGGTGAGGCTTCTTCAAATCTGGTACACATTTTCCAATGTACCCAACAATCTCCCCCTATTTGAGAAGTCATAACCCTTAGTCAATAATATACACCATACATAACAAATACTCAATATAATGTATAACAGTATTATATGACAGGGTAAATACTAAACATGTATAAACAGAACATGTATAAACAATTATCTCAGAATAATAATGTAATAGATTGAACATCAAACATTATTTTGTTATAACTTCCAATAGTTTCATTAATCAAAAGTTTACATAGATTTTAATGCAAAAGATTATAGAGTAGTAAACTTAAGAAAATTCTATTCTATGGCTGCTCTGGCTCCTTGATAACAATGCCCTTTCCAGATTGAATCTTGGCTTGAACTGGAGCATCATTGTCATCAGCAGGCTTCTTTCCCTTAAGATCTTTCTTCTTCTGTTCTTCAGACCTTATCTTCTGTCTCTCAAAATAATGATAAGGCTTAGGAAAATACTTGGTAGGCTCCTGTGCATTAGGAGGTAGCTTCCCTAATTTAGCCTTTCTTCTGTACTGTACAATGGCCTCTTGTCTAGCTTCATGTTTTCTCCACTCCTGCTCAGAATACCATTTGCCCCTTTCTAGGATATTATCCTTTGCAGCCTTCCAAGCAGTCAGAATAATATTTCTGGAAGTTGGGATCCATTGCTCAAAATCTGGCCTTAATTCAGCCTGCTCTCTGAACCTCTTCTTGGATAATTGAGCTTCTTGCTCTTTTAATACTGCATCTGGGTTCTACTTTATCAATAATAATATTCTTATTACCCTCAGGAGGGATATACATAGGTTGTACCTCCTGATGTATCATCTCAAAATCAGCTGGAGGGTAGATTACTTGAGCAACTTCAGTTGGCTCACCTCCAAAATATGCAGGATTTATCCCAGATTCTGTTACATTATCATCATCATACAAGGGTGGATATCCAAGGGTAGCTCTGATGCTGTTTGAAATCTATTTAGCATGGTCAGAGCCTGCTTTGACTAATACCCTCTCCCCCTTTATGACTTCTCTTTCTATATGATCCCTAAGATCATCCTTCTGAAATCTGATTTGAGCATTCAAATAGTTAACTCCATCTTTATAAAAAGGTTTTAACCTTTGAAGCTCGTCAGTAATAGCCTTTTGAGAATCTTCAATGACAGTTTTAACAGCAGTTAGGATTTCTTGTAAGTGATTGTCAAACTCAGCCTTGGCAGCAGTCCTTGCTGTAGTTTGAGCAGCTACAATATTCTGCATTTCAGTTACTATCACATTATGTGATTCAGTTAAATTGTCATCCATTCTAATCTGGTTTTCCAGGAAATATCCTTGTTTCACTGCCATGTCATCAACCTGTTTCTTTATCTGCTCTTGATGTGTAGCCAAATATACCACTCATTGCCTCCTTTATGAAAACAGTCAGTCATTTCCTTCTTGTTTTGATTTACTTCAAATATAATAGATTTTATATCTTGAGCCAGATCAAATTGAAGGGATTTATGTCCTTCATCCATATAAGTTTGTAAAGCCTTTCTTTGCTCATCTAGCTTGATCTGCAAAGCCACCATCACTGAACTATAATCAGCAGTTGGGGCAGGCTGTGGAACAATGGTTTGCAGTGCTTTCTTGTAGGTCCGGCTTATCCTTTTGAAAACCTGTAGCTTCCTTTTCTTGGCTCTAGCAGCCTCTTCATCTTCAGAGCCATAAGTACTAGCAATGTCTACTCTATCCTGTGGAGTAGGTGGCAATTCCTTTTCTGCTCTTGGTAGCTCCTCAGCACTCCTTTGCTCCTCAGTCTCTTTTCTAGCAGTCTCCTCCTGTGATCTTACTTACTCCCCCTCAAGGTTAGCTGACTCTCCCTCAACAGCTGCTCTCTCTCCCTCAAAATCAATCTGTAGTAAATCAGGGAACAACTCTTCTAGAGTAAACTCCTGTTGAGTAGGGACCGGAGAATCTCTGATCTCAGGAGCATTATCATCAACTGATGTGTCCTTCATGACAACATCTTGTGGTTGACTATGTAACTGAGTTTGCTGATCAACATCAAGTAATAATTCAGTCAATACTTCATCCTCAATATTGAAAATAGATTGATTTACTTCATTGATTACCTCAAGAATTATTTGGGTTGCCCTTTCACTATCTAAGTGAGTTGTCTCATCCACATGTTGAGGCTCCCCCTGGAGTGGTGTTAAATTTTCTCAATGTGGTCAGCAAGATAGCCCAAACATCAAATTAATATCTTCGGAACTACCCAGTTCTCACGTTGAACCAACGGAAAACCGCGGAACAAAGGTTAATCCCAACAAACAATGGAAGCGCAAGCAGATCTATATTCATTCACTTCTTTACAACACGAGGCATACATAGCGAGACATGATTTCGCTAGTATAACAGCTGTAAATAGAAAGCACCAAAAAACAAGCCGGGCGGACAGCACCGAAGTCTGCCGAGACCGCCGAGGTCGCCGGGTCCGCTGAGATCGCCCGAACTTAAGCTGTAATCCGCCGAATAGCCACGGAGTCCGCCGAAGCCGTGAGGCCGCGCGGACACACCGTCATTCGTCTCCTGCTGAAGCTGACCTGAGGAACACCCCCTACCCGCCTGAAGCCGGCGGACAGGGTATTGAAGCTGACAAAGATGAAACAGAACTGACAAGTCGCAGAGCGACCTCCTGCTGAATCCGCAGAGACCGCACACTTCCAAGTACTTGACCAAAGTCAAAGCCAAACTCCTGGCTCCTTGAAGTTATCCGCGCGACCTGCACACAGCAAACGTCAGCACTGAATCAATCCGCGCGGACAGACAAACTCAGACCGCAGCTCCTTGCCCAACCCAACTTACTGTTCACTCAAGTTACTGTAGATGTGCCGGGGGGGGGGGTCCTATTTATAGGAGAGGTGAGGAGTGTGGTCACTGCCCTAGAGATAGCGACACCGCCCTAGCCCACGCGATAGCAAAACACCGTCCGCCGAGTCCGCAAGGACTTAGCCAGATACCAAGGAAAACCGCCAGGAGCAAGGCAACATTGGCGAACCCTCTCCAGTCCGCCCAAGCTATGCGGACAAGGCATCAGCCCGCAAAGCTTCCGACCACTGCAGGACAACAACCCCCTTCAATGGCTGTCCGCACAAACCCGAGGCAGTCCGCAAGACACACACCTCAATCTGCCACAAGTCCACGACCAAAGGCAGATAATAAGTCCGCCCGGTCACAGCGGACTTGGCGGATATGGCGGACACCATGAACTTGGCACAGAGTGTGACCAAGTCCAAAATCCATCAAAGGCCAATGCGAGCATGGCGGATGCAAACACCCGTCCGCCAAACACCAAAGCACAGACCGCCAGCAGTCCACAAACTCCTCGCACTCCTGCCCCATCGCAGCAGCCATCTCCCGGACTCCAAAACCAGTCCGCCAACGATCTCCACAGCAAAACGCCTGCTGTGCCACTAGAGCTCGACAAGGCCTCAGTCAAGCTCCAAGCCTAGTCCGCAACAGCCCAAACTGCGGACACGCCAGTCCGCAAGCTTCCTGCAAACATGAGCTAAACCGCCTATCAGCACAAGCTTGCACCACGACCACTGAGCAAGCACCAGTCTGCAAGCCTCTATCCGCTCAGGCCGCTCCTTGGTAAAGCCAATTAGCAAACGCCCTATCCGCAGAAACCAGGCTGCATAGTCCGCGGACTTCATGCAACAACCCGCTCAGAAGAACAACTGACTTCCACTATACCTTCCACCAGGCCGCACATCACAGTCCGCCCTGTCCGCCTAGTCCACCAAAGCTGTCCGCCCAGGCCGCCCGGCCTGTCCCGTCAACCACTTCCACTTCACAGATTTCAACACTCCCCCTTGAAGTGAGAAGTGGTGACCAAGCCCAACAAGCTACGCAAGCGCTCAAAGGCCCCCTTCGACAGTGGCTTCGTGAAGATGTCAGCAATATTATCTTCACTCCGGACATGCCTGACCAGCAGAGACCCCTCCAACACCTTCTCCCTGATTAAGTGGTGATCAATCTCTATATGCTTGGTCCTGGCGTGACACACTGGATTGTTAACCAGTTTGAGAGCACTCTCATTGTCACCCCGGAGTAAAGTAGGCCCTTGCACTTCTTCATGAACATCCTCTATAAGCCTCCTCAACCAAACAGCTTCCCGAGCAGCCAAGGCCGAAGCCTTATACTCCGCCTCCGTGGTTGAAACCGACACCGAGTCCTGCTTCTTGCTACACCACGAGATGCTAGCTGAACCGCAAGTGAACAAATAACCTGAAGTAGACCTCCCATCATCCGAATCACCGCCATAGTCAGCATCCGTGTACCCGATCAACACAAACTCCGCGTCCCTTCTGTAGAGGAGTCCCATGTCAGAAGAAGCCTTGACATACTTCAGAATACCCTTTGCCGCCACTAGATGAGATTGCCTTGGTTCAGCCATATACCGACTTACTCGGCTAACAGCATAAGCAATGTCTGGCCTTGTAATCGTCAGGTAAATCAAGCTCCCAACAAGAGCCCTGAACACCAAGGGATCATGAAGAACCTTCCCTCATCTCGTCGAAGCTTCAGCCCTGGTTCCAGTGGAGTAGAGCACTTCTTCCCTTCGCCCATGCCGAACCGCTTCACAATGCGATCAGCATACCCTTTCTGGCAAATGATAACCCTGCACTCCTTCCTCTCCACTTCAAGACCGAGAAAGTGATGCAACTCTCCCAAGTCTTTCATCTCGAAGCGTATAGCAAGCTCAGCTCTGAGCCTTACTACTTCCCCCTCCGAGTTCCCTGTGATGATCATATCATCCACATATAGTAGGACCAAGACTTGTAGCTCCCCCTTCTTCTTGACGAACAAGCTTGAATCCGAGTTAGAAGCAAGGTATCCACAGAATTGCAAGTACTCTGCAATCTTCCCATACCACGCTCTAGGAGCTTGCTTCAACCCATAGAGAGCCTTCCTGAGTTTACAGACATAGTCCGGATGCTTTTCAGAGACAAAACCAAGCGGCTGATCCATGAAGATATCCTTGTCAATCTCCCCGTAATGAAAAGCATTCTTCATATCGAGTTGCCACGACCTCCATCCCTTGATAGCTAACAAGGCGATCACCACTCTTACTGAAGTCATCTTCGCAACTGGAATGAATGTCTCCTCATAGTCTTCTCCATACTGCTGTGAGAATCCTCTAGCGACCAGGCGAGCCTTGAACCGATCAATACTCCCATCAGCCTTCTTCTTCAACTTATACACCCACTTGCAAGTAACCGGAGTAATGCCATCAACCTTGGGCACAAGGTCCCAGGTTTCATTCTTCTTCAGAGCATCGATCTCTTCTTTCATGGCACCTTCCCACTCCTTCACTCCAGTGGCCTCGTTGAAGTTTGCAGGCTCTCGCTCATCCAGAGGACCTACAAAGAAGCAGGAGACAAAGCTCACTGCATTCCCATCACAGTACCGAGCCGGTGGCTTAACCACCCTCTTCGATCTTCGAAGGGTCGGCTCCTTGCTCACTTCTTCCGTTGCTTCTTCGGGCTCAACTCCTACCTGGGGCAAGCATTGAGCAGTGCTCCCCCTGCTTCCTGAGCCAGAAGGCTCAGCCTCGGAGTTAGGCTCAACCTCCCTCTGATACCATGTTAAATTTTCTCAACGTGGTCAGCAAGATAGCCCAAACGCCAAATTAATATCTTCGGAACTACCCAGTTCTCACGTTGAAGTAGCGGAAAACCGAGGAACAAAGGTTAATCCCAACAAACAATGGAAGCGCAAGCAAATCTATATTCATTCACTTCTTTACAACACGAGGCATACATAGCGAGACATGATTTCGCTAGTATAACAACTGTAAATAGAAAGCACCAAAAAACAAGCTGGGCGGACAGCACCGGAGTCCGCCGAGACCGTGGAGGTCGCCGAGGTCGCAGAGTCCGCTGAGATCGCCCGAACTTAAGCTGCAATCCGCCGAATAGCCACGGAGTCCGCCGAAGCCGCGAGGCCGCGCGGACACACCGTTATTCGTCTCCTGCTGAAGCTGACCTGAGGAACACCCCCTACCCGCTTGAAGCCGGCGGACAGGTTATTGAAGCTGGCAAAGATGAAACAAAACTGACAAGTCGCAGAGCGACCTCCTGCTGAATCCGCAGAGACCGCACACTTCCAAGTACTTGACCGAAGTCAAAGCCAAACTCCTGGCTCCTTGAAGTTATCCGCGCGACCTGCACACAGCAAACGTCAGCACTGAATCAATCCGCGCAGACAGACAAACTCAGACCGCAGCTCCTTGCCCAACCAAACTTACTGTTCACTCAAGTTACTGTAGATGTGCCAGGGGGGTCCTATTTATAGGCGAGGTGAGAAGTGTGGTCACCGCCCTAGATATAGCTACACCGCCCTAGCCCGCGCGATAGCAAAACACCGTCCGCCGAGTCCGCAAGGACTTAGCCGGATACCAAGGAAAACCGCCAGGAGCAAGGCAACATTGGCGAACCCTCTCCAGTCCGCCCAAGCTATGCGGACAAGGCATCAGCCCGCAAAGCTTCCGACCACTGCAGGACAGCAACCCCCTTCAATGGCTGTCCGCATAAACCCGAGGCAGTCCATAAGACACACACCTCAATCCGCCATAAGTCCACGACCAAAGGCAGATAATAAGTCCGCCGGGTCACAACGGACTTGGCGGATACGACGGACACCATGTACTTGGCACAGAGTGTGACCAAGTCCAAAAGCCATCAAAGGCCAATGCGAGCATGGCGGACGCAAACACCCGTCCGCCAAACACCAAAGCACAGACCGCCAGCAGTCCGAAAACTCCTCGAACTCCTGCCCCATCGCAGCAGCCATCTCCCGGACTCCAAAACCATTCCGCCAACGACCTCCATAGCAAAACACCTGCTGTGCCACTAGAGCTTGACAAGGCCTCAGCCAAGATCCAAGCCCAGTACGCAACAGCCCAAACCACGGACACGCCAGTCCGCAAGCTTCCCGCGAACATGAGCCAAACTGCCTATCAGCACAAGCTTGTACCACGGCCACTGAGCAAGCACCAGTCCGCAAGCCTCTATTCGCTCAGGCCGGTCCTTGGCAAAGCCAATCAGCAAACGCCCTATCCGCAGAAACCAGGCCGCATAGTCCGCGGACTTCATGCAATAACCCGCTCAGAAGAACAAACGGCTTCCACTAGACCTTCCACCAGGCCGCACATCACAGTCCGCCCAGTCCGCCTAGTCCGCCAAAGCTGTCCGCCCAGGCCGCCCGGCCTGTCCCGTCAACCACTTCCACTTCACAAATTTCAACAAGTGGATCCAGGTGAATGAGGCTAGCAGATGGTAGCTCCCCATGCCTCTGTGCATCTTCAGGTCTTACTGGTGACTGTCCAGCATTTCCAGCCTCTCCATCATCAGAACTAAAAACCACCTGCTCTTCTGAGCTACTGGAGGATTCAGGAGCCACAATGGCTTTCTTCTTATTCTTCTGAGGTGTTTCCTTTTCTGGTGTAGGCATTTCTTTTGTCAACACCCTATCCCACCTTGAGATAATCCTAACATCCATTCTCCTCATATGATTTATATTAGAACCAGCATCTTGGTTCATGACTTCAGGAATACTTCCACTTAAGTATAAACTCATAATCCTACCCAGATTGGGCTTCTTCAGACTTTCCTTTATCTTATCAAACATTACTGCTGACCAATCAGTTTTAAGTTGGAAAATTATCCTTGTCATTAAACTGAACATGTGAGCTGATATTCTATCATGCCCCCCTGGCTTGCTCAGAATTACTTTGCCTACTATTTCAGACAAGAACTTGCCCTGCATGTTCATGCCTTTCCTATTAAAGACTGATCCAATCTTCATGCTTGAATCAAGTCCACACCATTGTAGTGCCTCCCTTGTCTTTGATGCAGGTACATCTTCCTCTTCTTTAGTTCTAGGTAGATGTAGAATCTTTCTTAGACTTTTCTGGGTGATTTTTACTTTTGCCCCATGCACTGTGGACTTAATCTTGAGTCCAGTTTCATCAAGTGTAGCTGCACTAAAGAATTCAAGGACCTCCTTCTTCCAAATCTTGATTGGTTCTGAAATAAGATACTCTAACCCAGTTTCTGCAACTAGGGTTACCACACCTTGGATTTCTGGTTCCGCGTCGTCAAAGGCGTGTAGCACGAGCTCATAACCTTCATTGATGTTCTCTTCTAGCTTGGGTGCCATTAGGGTTTGAAGAAATTTTGAATTTAGAGAAGAGAAATGTCGACACACAAGTTTGGTCTCGAAACTATGGTGAGCGTGTCGACAAACAATGGTGAAGACCTATTTATACCTTTCTAAAATCGAAGGTGAAAAGAAGCGACAAAATACTTGAAATGTGTCGACACTATTGAAAAGTGTCGACACTTACTTCTAATGTCTCGACAACTATGTGTCGACACAAATATAGTCGACAGAATATATGTGTCGACACTTACACATCTGCGTTCGACGATTAGTCGATACTTCACTCGACGAATTCTGTGTTAATCCTAAGTGTCGATAACACCCTGGATGCGTCGACACCTACTCTGCATGTGTCGACACTAAGTCTCTGAGTATCGACACTGACTGCCTAGATGTGTCGACACCATTTCTCTGAAATGTCGACACCACTTCTATGTGTCGACACAGACAACTCTGTGTGTCGACACTATTTTACTTAGCCAATTTTTTTAAACTATTCTAAGTTTAACATTCCTAATTCAATTTTAAATTTATTGAATTTGGTTTCTTCTAGTGGCTTAGTAAACATATCAGCAACCTGATTTTCTGTTTTAACATATTCTAGGGAAATGTCCTCTTTTTCTACATGTTCTCTAAGAAAATGGTATTTAATTTCTATGTGCTTAGTCCTACTATGTGAGACATGATTATTTGCAATAGAAATGACACTTGTAGAATCACAGAGTAAAGGTGTTCTACTTACTTGAATACCATAATCTTCTAGCTGGTGTTGAATCCATAAAAGTTGTGCATAGCAGCTTCCTGCAGCAACATATTCTGACTCAGCTGTGGAGATAGCCACACCGGTCTGCTTCTTACTGCTCCATGACACCAGCCTTCCACCTAGAAATTGACAGGTTCCTGTAGTACTCTTCTTATCTTCCTTGCAGCCTGCAAAATCTGCATCTGAATAACCTGTCAGTACAAAATCTCCATTCCTAGGGTACCAAAGGCCTAGATTAGGTGTGCCCTTAAGATATCTCAAAATCCTTTTGACTGTAGTCATATGAGATTCTTTAGGGCATGCTTGGTACCTAGCACAGACACATGTAGCATACATGATATCTCGTCTACTAGCAGTCAAATACAGTAGGGAGCCAACTATCCCTCTATACAAAGTCTCATCTACAAGTTTCCCTGCATCATCTTTGCTTAGAGACATGCTTGACTCCATAGGAGTTTTCATGATAGTGGATGATTCCATACCATACTTCTTTATCAACTCTAGGGTGAACTTAGACTGGCATATGGACAAGCCATCTTCAGTCTGTCTAACTTGGAGACCCAAGAAGAACTTAAGTTCCCCCATACTGCTCATTTCAAATTGTCCTTGCATAAGTTTTGCAAACTTTCTGCAAAGACTACTTTCTGTAGACCCAAATATTATGTCATCTACATATATTTGGACTAAGATAATCTAGCCTCTAGATTCCCTAAGGAATAGAGTCTTGTCTATTTTCCCCCTTGAGAATTTGTTCTCAATAAGGAAACTAGACAGGGTTTCATACCAAGCCCTTGGGGCTTATTTTAACCCATACAAAGCCTTCCTAAGTCTATATACATAATCAGGTTTAAGAGAATAAACAAAACCTGATGGCTGCTCTACATAGACTTCTTCCTTCAGATTTCCATTCAGAAAAGCTGACTTAACATCCATTTGATATACCTTGAACCCTTGATATGTTGCATAGGCAAGGAACATCCTTATTGCTTCCAGTCTTGCTACTGGAGCAAAGGTTTGATCAAAATCAATACCTTCTTCCTGCCTATATCTCTTTGCAACAAGTCTAGCTTTATTCTTTATGATGATTCCATTCTCATCCAACTTGTTCCTAAAGATCCACTTAGTTCCAATAATGTTGTGGTCCTTGGGTTTAGGAACTAGCTCCCAGACCTTGAATCTTTTGAATTGATTCAGCTCCTCTTGCATGGCCTCAATCCAATGACAGTCTAGAACTGCTTCTTCAAATTTCTTTGGCTCTACTTGGGATAGGAAACTGGAGTAAAGAACTGTACTCAGATTCCTGCTCCTTATTTGCACTCCTTGTTTGGGATCTCCAATTATTTGATTGGCTGGGTGATCCTTTAAGTGTCTATTTGCTGGAGACAGTCTGTCTTCAGGTTATACACCTTCAGTCTCTTCATTTAGCTGCACCTCTTGGTCTTCTTCAGCATCAGGAGTATCTTGTACTCCCCCTGGATAGCAGCCACCATCTTCCACTTGCTGACTTGCAGAATAACCTTCTGTTATGGTAAGCTTGTCCATCCTCTCAGTTACACCTGTAGAGATGCAAATACTACTTGGCAATTCACATTTAATGAGTCTTGCTTCATCAAAAACTACATGTACAGACTCTTCTACAACTTGAGTAATCAAGTTGTAGACCCTATAAGCCTTACTATTGTTGTTGTACCCAACAAAGATCCCCTCTTGGGATTTGGCAGCAAACTTGGTTAGATAAGACTTTCCATTGTTAAGTATATAGCACTTGCAACCAAAGATCCTGAAATAGGATAAATTTAGTTTTCTACCCTTCACAATCTCAAAGGGGGTCTTCTTGTGTCTTTTGGTGATAGTAGCCCTATTGATTACATGACATGTAGTATTTACTGCCTCAGCCCAGAAATATTCTGGGAGAGAAGTAGCACTCAATATGGTTCTACCAGCCTCTATCAATGTCCTATTCTTCCTTTTAGCAATACCATTTTGCTGAGGTATTCTTGGTGAGGAAAATTCCTGAAAAATCCCAAATTCTTCACACAGTTTTGTCATACTTTCAGACTGAAATTCAGTGCCATGGTCACTTCTGATTTTGACCACTGTACTGTCCAATTCATTCTGAATTTGTTTAACAAAACTATATAAGATACTTGGGGTTTCAGATTTTTATCTTAGGAAGAACACCCAGGAATATCTTGAATAGTCATCTACTACCACAAATGTGTAGACCTTCCTACCTAGACTATGAACTAGCATAGGACCAAAAATATCCATATGCAAGAGGTATAGACACCTCACAGAATCCTTGTTCGCAAGGCTATGAAAGATGGATTAGGTCTGCTTGCCTTTTTGACAAGCTGAGCATATCCCATCCTTTATACACTTAACTTGAGGACCATTCCTCACTATCTCTTTGCTAAAGAGTTGGCCAATTGTCTTATAGTTAAGATGAGCCAGCCTCTTGTGCCATTTAACACAATGTGAGACTTTCTCATCAGCTACAAGAAAAATAGGAGAAACATTGTTCTCACATACAAAGTCAAAACAATAGACATTTCTCTTCCTATATCCTGTCAGAATGATCTTTTGATCACTTGACCTTTTGATATGACAACCATTCTTGACAAATGAGATGTCATATCCTAAATCACTCAGCTGACTTATGCTAATGAGGTTATGTTTCAAACCCTTTACATAAGCCACTTGAGTAATTGTAATCAGGTTACTAGAAATGTTACCAAAGCCTTTGATGATTCGTTTTTCTGAACCACCAAAGGTAACTTTAGGGCCATCCTTGATAGGTGTATAGTACTTCAGCAACCCCTAGTTCTAGTCATGTGCCTGGAACATCCACTGTTCAAGTACCATATAGGGGCATGGCCACTTGGACTCACCTGCAAAACAGATTACTTAACCTTAGAACCCAAATAACTCTTGGGTCCATGGTGCAGGTTAGTCTGACTTTTAACAAAACTACCTGTAGCTCTTCTAGCAGGCAGTTTACTACTCTCCTTGACACTTGAATTGTGCCAACAATCTAAGGCAAAGTGGCCTATCTTGCCACAACACCAGCACTCAAACCTGTTGTACCTTTGTTTAGGTACTACCCTGGCTGAAGTATCTACAGCAGGCTTTATGTTTTGTGCTGGGGCTTTACCCTTAGATTTGGACCTAGCAGTCCAGGCAGGTTTTTTAAACCCCAATCCAGTCTTACCCTTTTGTGGTACAAACTCATCTATCAAGGGTAAAACAGATTTAGGTTTAGAAAAACTTGCAACTATCTCTCTCTCTCTTTCTGAAGTCTAATCTCCAGATTTCTGATCTGATCATTCTTAAATGTAATAGTACCCATCTGAATAACAGTAATGTTCTTCAGTCTAGCTATTTCATTCATTTTCTGATCTAACAACTTGTCTGAATCAGCAGCAGCTAATTTAAGACTAACAATATCCTTTGCCTAAGTTTTGGCCAAGGTTTTGCTTTTCTTCAAGGCCTGCAATAAGTCCCTATATTCATCAATTAACTGATGAATATCTCCTTCAGATTCAGACCCACCCACATCACTTGATGCAGATGTATCTGATTCTGACTCAGTACTATAAATTGAACTAGAAGAACAACTTTGTACCTTACTTGGTCCAGGCTGATCCTGGATCTTGCCTCCTTCAGATAAAGCCATCAGTCCCTTGCACTGATGGTCCTCATGCTCATAAATTGAGTTCATTAGCTGCATGAACTCTTCTTCTTCCTCTTTAGCAAATAATCCAATGTAGGCTTCAACTTCTGATTCTGTTTCTGAAGATGACAGATCAGTCAGACTCTTGTCTTTCTTAGTAACAAAGGACTTTTCCTTTTTTCCCTTAAACTGAGTCTTATTTTTGTCAGCTGACTCCTTCCTCTTTTCAGGACAGTCAGCCACTACATGTCCCTGTCTATTGCAGCAATAGCACACAATCTTTGATGATGTAGCTTTGCTTGGCTTGGACCTGCTTCTGTCATTCCTTGATGACTTTCATTTCTGATAGTAGTCATCTTTTGGCTGAGAAGTGGAAGGCTGAGACCTCCACTGCTTCTTCTTCAGAAACTTTTGAAAATGGCTAGTAAAAACAGCAAAGTCTTCATCACTTTCACTACTATCTGAATTCTTGCTTTCTGAATTATCTGTCACAGCCTCAGCAACTATTTGAGGTGGAGATGGAGACTTGCTTCTATATTTCCTAGTGGCTTCAGTCTTAAAGGCCACAGATCTTTCCTTGTGCTCCACTCTAGTAGTCTTCTCTTCCTCCTTTCTAGCCATTAACTGCATCTCATAAGATAACAGTTTTCCAAACAAAGTTGGAGGAGGTATGTCAGCTAGTTTGTCCACTTCCCTAATGACACAAATCTTGGTGTCCCAGTCCTTAGTCAGGGATCTTAAGAACATGTCATTCAGCTCATAGTTGCTGAATTCTCTTCCATAAGACATCAATTCATTGACTATCCTATAGAACTTCTTGTAACATTCTGTAATGCTATCAGACTTTCCTTCTCTGAAGCTTTCATATTCCTGATTTAACAAGTACTTCCTATCTTGTCTTACTTCTTCTGATCCCTCCATATAAACTATTAATGTGTCCCACATTTCTTTAGAGGTTTTACAATGAATTAAGTTCTGAAATGTTGCATCATCAATGACACAAACAATAATATTCTGGGCTCTCTTGTCCATAGTGGCCAGAATGATTTCATCTTTAGTCATTTCAGAGAAGTCCTTGGGAGTTTTCTGAATTGCATCCAGAATGAATATCTTCATTGGCACATATGGGCCTTCTTTAACTGTAATATATATCCTTGGGTCAGATGCTTCCATAAAGAGGCTAACCCGCTCTTTCTATATGCCAAATATCTCTTTTCTACATATTGGCAATTTCATGGACCCTAGCTCTTTGTGATTCTCACTAGAACCCATTTTCTTGATTCTTGTTTGTTCTGAATCTGCCTACAGGATCTTACTCAGACTGTCAAGTCCCTTTTTGAGTAACCTGGCTCTGATACCACTTGAAAGAAATAGTGCCTAACCACCTAGAGAGGGGGGGGGGTGAATAGGTGAAATTTATCTTTTTAAATTTAAGGCAGAAACACTGAACAATTAAACCTGTATTTGCAATTTTCTACAGCAATTCAACACAGTTAGCTCAGCAATCATAGAAATAAACAAACACAGAGTGCACACAGATTTTTATAGTGGCTCCCCAAGGTCTGGTTACATCCACTTTCCCCCTTCGGCTATCTAGTAGTGTACTAGATTCGGCCTAACTTCAGCACTTCTCCTCAGATCCTCAGATCTTACAGCTCAGAACCCCAAACAGGTTCCTACAACTCAGAGTGTCCCCACTCCTACAACTCAGGCAAAAAGCCCTACCACTTAGTCTTCAACAAGACCTACACTCAGAGAACAAAGTCTCCTACAACTCAGGCATAAGGCCCTACCTCAGTCTTCAACAAGACCTACACTCAGAGCACACAGTCTCCTACACTCAGCCTTTATAAAATAGGCTTACAGCTCAGATCTATACAAGATCCTACAGGAATTTGATTATACAAAGTAATTAACCACAACTCTGACAGAGAGAGATAAGTTGACTGACTTCCTGATGAGTTCTTGGAAGAACTTGGCAGAGATCAACCTCCCTTAGCTTTCTTCAAAGCTTCTTGAATTAGAACTCAGTAGGGTTGAATCTCCTGTGAAGATGATCTTCAATCAACTTCTGTCTTGAGATTCAGATCTCAATCTGAATCTTACTTAGCAGCTTGGTTCAACAGCTGCTCTCCTTAGAAGGAGCTCTCTCTCTCCAACTTCTTAGATCTTCTGTCGAAGGTCTTCTTCTTTTGTGTTGTTAGATCTCTGTGTAGATCTTCAATCTGTTATTGATCTTCAATGAATAATCTGTTGATTGATTGTCACGCCCTGTTGAAAGAAAAAACCTTTATATAAGCTTTCTCCATGGTGACCGGCTGATCCGGTTTCTAACAACCTCCTGATAGTTCTGACAATTGCAGTTGACCGGTTGAAATGACAGCTGTCAAGTCATCCAGTCACTTCTTAAAATCACTGTCACTGTCTGAAATTGTCGAGACAGATAGTCATTATGTGTCGACACAAATAGACTAAGTGTCGACACAAGTAGAATAAGTGTCGACACTAGCCTTGATGGTGTCGACACAACTCCTTGTGTTGTTGTAACACTTCTCGACACTACTTCTTCAGAATGTGTCGACACTGATTCTGTGTGTCTACATAAGCCTTCTGTAGAATGTGTCGACACTGATTGAGTGTGTCGACACAAGTACTTCTTCTTTAACACTTAGTAAAATTCTGTTGTGTGTCGACACAACTCCTTTGTGTCGACACATGCATTCTTGTGTTGAAAACTTGCTGAGTGTCGACACATCTCCTTTGTGTCGACACATGCCTTCTTGTGTTGAAACTTGCTGAGTGTCGACACATCTCTTTTGTGTCGACACAAGTACTTTAACTTTGTTGAAGCTTGCTGAGTGTCGACACAGCCTCCTGGTGTCGACACATTTGATGTCGACAAAGTTTCTCTGGGTGTCGACACTGCCTCTAAGTGTCGACACAGATTATGTTGACAATTCTTCACGGTGTGTCGACACTGCCTGTATGTGTCGACACTTTTCTTCTGGTGTCGACTCTGCCTTTCCTGGTGTCGACACAATTACTCCAAGTGTCGACACAGCTTCTCTAGGTGTCGCCACAAGCCTTCATAAGTGTCGACACTTCACCTCTAGGTGTCAACACATGGACTTAGAAACTTTTCTGCATTTCCTGCAATTACTTAACCTGCACATATAAACTCAAAGCACATCAAATACACCTTGATGTATATCATTGAGTAGGGTGAGGCTTCTTCAAATCTGGTACACATTTTCCAATGTACCCAACAATAAGACTGAAGAACATCTATTGGAGGCTGTGGAGAAGAAGTTAGGGCTAAACATTCCCAGCCCAGAAAATAAAGTAAAAGCAGAACTGTCTTCTACAAGTTACTTCCAGCACAAGCTAACTATATCCTTGTTATTGTGAAGAAGTTGAGCTGAGAATTTTTTAGCTTAGGTAGCAGCAATCTATGTTGCAGTCGCTTCACAGATCCAGTAGGAAAAATCCCTAGTGTTGTGAAGAATAAGCTAGAACTGAGTGTATCTCAGTTCATGTAAATGAAGACTCAGGAAATATATTCCTGGAGTCAATGTTAGGCTGAGTCTATCTCAGTCAAGGTAGATTGGCACAGAGAAATTTCTCTTATATCCAATCAAGAACCTCCCCAACTCACTTCCTTCATGTAGGATCCTTTTGGATCTGAGTAGGAGCAAGTTTGCTCTGAGGTAGGATTCTGTTGAGAATCTGAGCTGTAGGACTTGGGTTCAAGTCCCAGGTAGGTGGTTAATTGATCACTGAGTTGTAGGAGAGGAATACTCTTTGAGTGTAGGACCTTTAGGTTTTAGGTAGGATCCCTAGTGGATCTGAGGTAGGGCTGTCCTCCTAGCTTGAATGTAGGGCCTTTGGACTGAGGTAGTGGTCTACTGACTGTTGAGTTGTAGGCCCTTTGTGGCTGAGTTATAAGTCTTGAAAGAGACTGAGAGATACTGAGGGATCTGAGGTGTAAGCTCTTTGGAGCAGAGTTTTGGAGAAGTACCTAGTCCAACAAGATAGTTGGATAGGTAGGAGGGAAAGTGGATGTACCCTTTTTAGGGGAACCACTATAAATCTTGTGTGCTTTGTGTGTTTTATCTGTGTTGGATTTATTGCAGGTTGCATGTCTTGAAAGCAGAATATAATCAACCAATGAAGCATTCAACCAAAAGAAAATAAAAGATAGTCACTAAGGACTAAGAAACCTATACACCCCCCTCTAGGTGATTTAGCTATCCTTGAAATCAAAGACTTTCAAGTGGTATCAGAGGGAGGTTCCTCAAAAAGGACCTAACAGCCTGAATGTACCTCAAAGGTAGATAAAAAGGTTTAAACTTATGTGTTCAAAAGTGAACCATTTGATGTGGAGATAAATGGAGCTTCAAATCTGTAGAAATGATAAGAACAACATTGGACTGTTGGCAGCTCTTGCAGAAGACAATGTCCATTCAAATACAAAAGCAAAGGTCAGGGGCCCTCTGTTACATTCAGATAGTGACTCAGAGGTGGATGAAGCTGAGGAAATTGAATGCAGGTGCCATGGGCTGATAACTACAGCAGAAAAAGATTTCTTCCAGGAGCAGCCTGGACAAAATTAGGTATATTCCGCATCTAGCTCATCCTCAGAGTCAGGATAAGAATCCTGCTCAAATTATAATGCATCCTCATCAAGTGATGATGAAAGTCCTCCCTCAGAAAATGATATCAATCGATTGATTGAAAATTATGGTGTGCTCTTGAAATCTTTCAAGAAAAGTAACATGCTTGTTAAAAAACAAGCAAAAGAAATTGCCTGCCTACAACTGGCTGCTTCCCAGCAAGATGAAACTTCATCTTTGTTATGTCTAAAAGAGAGGGAAGCAACCCATCTTAAGATCATGGTAGATATCCATGTTGAGTCCATAAAATATAAGGACTCCATTATCAAGGAACTTGAAGATAAACTTGAAAGGGAGAAGAGGATTGTGGTCAATTTCTCTAAGATAGATGTTATCAAGAGAAAATCTGAGTCTGAGTGGATTTCTAAAGTTATCCAATCTTAGAGGAGAGGTCAAACTCCGATCGGTCCTCAGTCAACCTTTCACAAGATAATTCTCCAATCCAACAGACATGACCAAAAATGTAAGTGTGGTCACTGAAGGTGTGGGAATCTTCCCTGTAAGATTACAAAAGTACCTTACAATGGAAGAAGAGAGGTCATGGGATTGAGTGCATAGAAGTCTCCCCATGTAAAAGTCCAAAAGGCCCATCCTGGACCTTTTGAATTTAGTGCCTCAGCGCCCTCATTCAAGGATAAGGATGTTGCCCATTCTATGTCTTCAAGCCAGAACTCAATCTTATAGTGATTCAGTCGGTAAGGATGACTTCACTACCTCTAAAGCCATAAGAACATGTCAACTGCAAAGAAGGCTATTGCTAATGGAGTTCAGAGTAAGCCTAGTTCCTCTACTGTTAGATTTACTTCTGGTCAAGATCTTACTGGAAGAAATAAGAAGAAGGCCATAGTTCTGCCCACTGAACAGGCAGCCAGAGATGGCTTGCACGCTTCAAGGTTTGTTCAGAAAAGGAGATACAACATCCATTAATGTTGGTGTTGTGGCAAAGTGGGCCACTTTTCCATAGATTGTTGGCACAACCCTAGTGTGCCAAAGGCAAGGCAGTTTCTTCCTGACATGTCTCTTATAGGTAGACATATGCATTCATATGCTAACAGGAACCTAGGGCCCATGTCAGCTTGGGTTCCTAAGGTAAGGTAAAATATATTTTGCAGGACAGTCCTAGTGACCATGCCCATTTGTAGTCCATGGACAAAGATGTGCCAAAATATGTACTGGTACAAGAAAACTATCTTCTGAATAATTCACCAGAAGTTGGCAGTGGATGAACTGGTCATCAAGCTCAAGATGCCAAAGACATGTGCATTCATAAAGATAAGTGTCTTACCCTCTAAGTGCAATTGTTGAGGGGGAGATAGCAAAGGAAAGCCAGATGCACATCGATGGCTGAAGTTCGGGAGCAAGGATGCTAGTGTGCGCATAGACTATGAATCCATCATCTACTTCTAATCTACATGGCAAAGATAAGTAGAATTCATCTTGTTTATGTGTCGACTAAATGTTCTCTTAATTGCAAGAGTAAGATAGTTGAAACTAAAGTTTGAAAAGAAGTAAGACAACTGTGTAAATACTTGTCTCAATAACTAAGTTAGTGGCTCTTGTGCTCACTATGCCACTAGATGTAACTAGATTCAACATCCTTAAATTAACATGAGAATGTTGAATTTAGTTCAAATTGCACTCCACTAAGACACATATTACATGTACAATACATGTTGAGATAAATTAGTCGAGAAAAGATGTTAGACAAGTATCAAAATTTATTTTAACAATTGAGTTTGGGGCTAACACACTCACTGTGCCACAGGATGTAACTGGACCATACATCCTCTAACTCAATTTGGGGATGTTGAAATTATGTCTAGTAGCACCCCACTAGGACACATATTATAATGTGTATTGTAGGACAATCTTACCCTTACAGGTTAGGACAACATAGTAAGGGGCTAGATGCAATTTAATTGCTAAAGAAAATAAAAGTTGAGGAAAATAAGCTTACTCAACAAAAATTGTAGAAAAGACGGCCTGTAGCTAAGTGTCAATATTCAATCCTAGTCGTTGATCAAAATTTGATCACCAATCAGGTAAGTGTCTTTACGCCTTCTCTATATAATTAACTATAAATAGAAAAGCTTATGCATACAGGAAAAGCACTGTTCCTTGTCATCTCCCGCCTGCATTCGCCGAATCAACGGAAAGTCGTCCTCGCTAGTTATCCGAAATTCGCAATGGATTCATTGACACTCCTGAAGAGATTCAGCATGTGCTTCATCTTCTGCAAAAATCTTACATAGCCTTCGTCTTGACTAAGCCCAGTCTGCTGTGGCAGAGGGAAGTGCTAGAACTTTTTGTAAACGCCAAGGCAGATGCATCAACAGGCAAAGTCAAGACTGCAGTAAGTGGTAAGAAGATAAAGATTACCCACAGAAGGCTTAGCAAAGCACTGCAGTTGCCAAAGCTCTCTGCGAATGACGACGAAGACAAACTGGCACAGGCACAGGATGACATTAAAATTGCAATGAAATGGTATGGGTTGTCCAAGCACTCCACCAGCTCAATCTTAAGAAAAGAACTCAACCTAAGAGGAAAATTCTGAGCTGATATTGTTGAAGAAGCCTTGCTCTTCAAAACCGGCTCCCACGATAAAATATCAAAGAAGATATTCAAGGTAATCGCAAGAATTATCTTGTCAAATAAGATCGTCTGGGGGAGAATCCTATTTGAAAGGATTATTGAATGCATTGCTGAACCAAACCTAGGGAGAAGTCTTTCCCTATTTCTGCGACAAACAGTCCCAGAAATTTTGAATTTAAATCTTGGGGTGAGAATACATCACATGAGGAGAATGGACATTAAGATGCTGGATCGATGGGAAAGAGTACTTCAACCCCATAAACCTTTAGCTACAGAAAAGAAAGGAAAGAGGATAGCTGCTTTTGAGCCCAGCTCCTCTAGCAGCTCATCTGAGGAAGAAGAACCTCATAATCCAGAACTGTCATCCTCTGTTGAAGAGTCCAGGAGGGACATGAACACTCAAGTATCAGTCTCTTCAAAACTTACCCCACTAAGTCTTGTAAGCAGACCTGAGTAAGATAATGTCCCTGGGGATGATATGCCTACTGCTGAGATGGCTGAAACAGTGGCAAAGGAAGTTGTAGACATGATCTCCACAAGGATGGAGGAAGATTCTTCCAGACTTGATGATTCTGATGTTCCTAGGCCTTAGAGTGAGGGGGAGATTTATCTAGCATCTGATAAAGAGATTGCAATGTCTGAAGGTGAGCTACTCCTGGCTCACATTATGGAGGCTACATTTGCTGAAGAAAAGAATGCACCAGTTGAGGGGGAGCAACTGACAGAAGAAATATGCAAGAAGCATTAGTTGTGGGGGTGCAGCTACAGGTCCCTCCAAAGTAATTCAGACTGCTAAATGTGATAAAGATGTTGCTGCTGTTGCTGACCTGCATGCAAATGAAGGCATGGTAGAGGTTGAGGGGGAGATACCATCTCAACTCCCTGCTCATGAAGTACATGATTTAGTCTCCTCTGAATCTGAGAAAGAGGAATCTAGTCATGAGAAAACACACTGCTCAGCACATCTAGAGAATGGCCAGTTCAAGAGTGACTCGGCTCAAGGAATAGGGAACAAGCCTGTACATGAAGCTCTAGATGAAGGCGCATCTGCAAGAATAAATCAGCTGTCACCAACATTCCTAGCTCGGCTAAAGGGGTTGCTGGATGAACAAAGGAGAGCATTATAAAATTATGTGGATGAAGCCCTTAAGGATGTCAGAAACGATTTGGCAACAGAGATCAAATCTATAAGATTTGAAGTAAACCTATGGAAGGGTCAAACTGCCAAATTCTTTAAAAGAGCTGCTCCAGTTGTAGACTATACCATGGAGACGTTGGATGTGTCAAGACAAAATATATCCATTATCATAGAAAATCAACCGATTCAGGCTAAGAACTCAGTGATCATCCATGAAAATGATAAAGTTCTGAGGAGTAAATAGAACACTGAAATCTTTGCCAAGATGGATGCATGCACTAAGCTACTTGATGACCATATGTTGGAAGTCAAAAATCATGTTACTGTTGGAGTGAACTACTTGGAGAAAGAAAGAAGCAAGGTAAGCACCTCCCAGACCACTCAAATGATTAAAGAAGTCAAAAGGGGAGAGAGAGATGCTATAAGGACTAACACCAAAAATATGGTCTGGGCAACTAATGTGGTGAGAGGCTCATTGGGACTAGTGCCAGTTCAATATGATAACATCCCAATGATGCTTGCTCAAGTTCTAGAGACTTTGAACAAAGAACTTGCTCAAGATAATCTGGAGTATGGATTATATATATAATAAGGTGACAGTGCTAGAAATCAGTGGGGAGTGCAGTCCACTGCTGCTGAAATTCCTTCCTTCAGCCCACTATAGACTAGGCATTACAGACCAAAGAAATGACGGCAACTACTAAAACTGAAGAGGAAGTCAGGATTAAGAAGAGGAAATACAGAGAAGAAATGGAGAAAAGGCCTGATTTAGAGCAATGGAGCCCAGAGTCCTGATCTATCATTTTACTTGCTTGGGATCGGGTCAAAAATAAGAGGTCAGACACAGAAAATGGAATGGGACAAGATGGAGAAGAGGGACATAGAAATAAAAATTTACTGGAGGAACCCACTAAGTACTTTCCCAAGCCTCATGGCTACTTTCAGAGGCAGAAAGAGAAAGTTGAAGCTGAAGCTGAAAAGTAAAAAATAAACTAAGGCAAAGGTAGCTGCTGAAGCATACAAAAAAGGAAAGAAGATTGCTAGACCTGAAGACAAACCTATAAATAAATTCAAGGGGAGTGGGATTGTGATAAGTGAACCTGAAACTTAAAAAGTTTCAGGTTCTGCTTATAGGGCTAAGGGATGTGACATTTTATCTATTGCACAAACATTACAAATCCTTATATGTTAAATGAAATATCTTTTGCCATGATTATGATTTTTCTGATTTATGCTGTGATAGTATTCTGTTTGTATATGTAGCATAAGTATGTTAGTGTATACATTGGCATAGGTTTTGACTTATTTAAATAGGGAGAGAGTCTTGGGTCCATTGATTCCAATATCCTGGATTTGAAGAAGGCCTGACAAACAATATATACACATATGGTGATCTAACTTGTGCTCAAGTTTAATGATTGCAGGATATCCTAGTAACAATGATAGGACAGATAACCTAAGTGGCTAAGTCAGGTAAACACTTACCTAAGGCGTGGAAAGACAAAAAACTGTCTAAGTCCACAGGCGTTGAGTGAAGGTCATTCACTCCACGCCAAATGACTTATAGCGCTGAGTGGAGTCTATACAATCAAAACCTAAGTAGTGGCAAGTTGAGAAAGTGGCCAAGTCCAGTGGCGTTGAGTGAAGTCCACTCACTCAATGCCATATAGCAAAAGGCTGTGAGTAAGGTTAATACAGTAAGAGCCTAAGGAAAAATGGGCAGACAAGTGGCTAAGTCCACAGGCATTGAGTGAAGATCATTCACCGAACGCCATAGCTCCATAATCGTTGAGTATAGCTCAGTCAGTCAACGTCATAGGAAAACTGTGAATATTTACCAAGTCCACAAGTGTTAAGTGAGGCAAGCTCACTCAACACCATGAGATAATGTGTTGATTAATTCTCAAAGTCAGTGTTGTCTTTAGAAACAGAAATTTGGCTAAGTTCAAATGCATTGATTGCAGCTCATTCACTCAACGAAAGGTAACAGAAGAAAATCTGTTAAGTAGTTTGGCGTTGAGTGGATCTTACACACTCAACGCCAAGGAGCAAAAAATCTGGCTAAAGCAGAAAGAGTTGAGTGAGCCTACTTAATCAACGCTCTCAATGCCATGACTTTGAAAATCTGCCTAAAGCAAATAACGTTGAATGAGGCGTGCTCACTCAACGCTCTCAACGCTTAAGATGCTGAAGTAGCAAAAATTTGGTTAAGGCAGAAAGCATTGAGTGAGGCATGCTCACTCTGTTGGGACCATTATTCCAAATGTCCCTGATTTGTGAGAAGTAAAACAGGTCAATGTCACACACATCAACTGTATTTGATTTATATTTGAGGTCTTGAGTGCAGATTAGTCCATATCATATTGATTGGACAAGTGGACCCAATAATTGGTTGCTGGACATAACAAAAATCTACTAAGTACACAGGTGTTGAGTGGAGCAAGCTCACCAACGCCAGAGGTAAGGATTCAATGTTGTCTAGCTAGAAATCTGCCTAAGTCCATAGGTGTCGAGTGAGGACAGCTCTCTCAATGCCATATAATAAGTAGCGATGAGTCTATCTTAGCGTATCTGATAGCCAAAAATATGTCCAAGTACACAGTTGTTGAGTGTAGTCTACTAACTCAATGCCATATTGAAAGTTACTTAACTGAAGGTTAGCTAATAACCTAGAGGGGGGTGAATAGGTCTTTGAACTTTTATTAAATCTTTTGCTGATTTCTAATTATACTAACTAGAGCTTGTCCTTAAATCCTACAATAACAAAGAAAAACAAGCACACAGCAAACACAAAGATTTATAGTTGTTCCCCAATTGGGTACATCCACTTTCCCTCCCACCTATCCAACTTACTTGTTGGACTAGGCACAA
This sequence comes from Platanthera guangdongensis, assembly GCA_039583875.1. Lineage (NCBI taxonomy): Eukaryota > Viridiplantae > Streptophyta > Magnoliopsida > Asparagales > Orchidaceae > Platanthera > Platanthera guangdongensis. The sequence goes on from CM077152.1 coordinate 106,113,453, forward strand.
CTTCTCCACTATGCTCCTCAGAGCTTTCACCTCAGGCCCACAACCTTACACACAGATTCTTCACAGAATCCAACTCAGAACCACAAGGGTTCCTACCCCAGAGCTCTACAGAAATCCTACAGCTAAATGATCCAATGATCACCTACCTCAGCCTTATTTCTAAGGCCTATACTCAGGCTGTTCATCCCTATAGCTTCTGGAACTCAACCCTACTCTCAGAGTGTTGCAGCACTCCTACATCTCAGTACCCTTTCAGGTACCTACAACTCATACTCCTCCAAGGCCTAAAATCTTAGTGACAATATTGTCACCTACAGTTCAGTGACTCTTTAGTCACCTACCTCAGGCACAAGGTCCTACACTCAGGTTGGGAGGACAGCCCAACCTCAGATCCACACTTGGATCCTACCTCAGACAGCAACACTCTCCTGACTCAGGCACTTAAGCCCTACAGCTCAGATCCTCACTTGGATCCTACCTCAGTACCCTAGAAGGGCACCTACCTTAGTGACAAATTAGTCACCTACCTCAAGCACAAAGTGCCCTACACTCAGATTCAGGAAACCTAAATCCTACAGGAAATAAAATAGGATGTTAAATAAAATAGAACAACTGACTCAGAGAAGTATCTCTGAGTCAACCTTGCTGTACTGGGCAGATATCAGTCCAGTCAACTTGCTATAGAAGGAATTAGCCTTCTTCTACAGCTAACACTTTACTGCGGCACAGGTAAGCAGCTATCGGCTTGCTAATGAGATGTATCAGCTACCATGTTTTTATGAGAACTAACTTGCTGAACTTTGAAGTTCTTCAACTATCTTTATCTACCCTCAGGCTATCTTGACTGGACCTTAGCTTTCAAGCTTGTTGGAGAAGAAGCTATTCAGCTGCCACTTTCTTTTTCTCTTTTTATATTTTCTGTGTTTGATCCCTGAGTATTCGTTAACCCTAATCCCTTTACAGTTTCCTTTTTATAACGACACAATAGAATGTGGGCCCACCAATGGATTGGTGAGTGCCATCTCCATCAGAAAGGGTCAAAACATCTTTCGGTGCTGCAGCAGCTTTCCCGCAATGGCTTCCTACAATTTTGACTTTGATGATGTCAGCAGTGGTCATCAAAATCTGGACTTAGAAAATTTTCCAAAATCCGTTCAAGCGTTGAGTGATGTTAAGACAATCAATGTCATCTGCCTTGGCTCTCAGTGCTTCTGGACTTAGAAATTTCCCTGGCTTTGTCTCAGCGGTTTTGTCTCAGCGGTCTCAACGGTTTTTCAATATTAGCTGAGACATGCCTTTGTCTCAGCGGTCTCAGCAGTTTTTGCTTTTAACTATCTCAGCGCTTCCTAGTTGAGTGAACCTGCTTCACTTAATTATTCTGGACTTGGAAAAAATCCAGCTAGCTGTTTACCTCTTAACTGTCTCAGCGACTCCTGCTTTATTAGAAGCGTTGAGTGAATCTACTTCACTCAACGCTTCTGGACTTAGAAATTTCCAACCAATTTTGTCTCTGCTATCTCAGCCATCTCAACGCTATCTTCTCAGTTGTCTTAGTGGACTTAGTGCTATCTTCTCAGCTATCTCAGCCGTCTCAATGCTATCTTCTCAACTGTCTCAGCTGTCTCAGCGGACTCAACGCTATCTTCTCAGCTATCTTCAGCTGTCTCAACGCTATCTTCCCAGTTGTCTCAACTGTCTCAGTGGTCTCAATGCTATCTTCTTAGCTGTCTCAGCGTCTCAGCACTTTTTCCTTAGATAGATTTTTTTGGCTTTAGCTGGGTTCGACGATCTGTGGGCTGAGCTCGATGAACTTTGATCTTCTCAGCGGTCTCAATGCTTTTTAACTTATTTGATTTTTCTGGCATTAACTTAACAAGTGTTGAGCTGTGTTCGACGATTTGTAAGCTGAGCTCGACGAACTTCATGCTGAGCTCGACGAAATTTGAAACATAAACTCTTATGCTTATCCCACTGAATGTTGAGTTGAGCTTGACGACCAGCATGCTGAGCTCGACGAACTTCAAGCTGAGCTCGACGAATTTTGAATCCTGAGCTCTTGAGCTTAACCCACAAAATGTTGAGTTGAGCTCGACGATCAACGAGCGTAGTTCAGCGAACTCTGAGCTGAGTTCGATGAAATTTGGGTTTACTGCCCAACTCATTTTTCTTCACTTGTCCAATCATGGACCTGCATGCATGAACTAAAGCACACATCAAATACATTTGTCTCCTTAGCTTGATTGGTGATGCCCCTTCAAATACTGAGGAACATTGTAGGGCATAATTCCAAACACATACAACTTTTAGCGTTGAGTGTTGATGTGCCAATCAACTCCACAGAAAAGTTGGGCAAAAATTTCACTAAGTCTACTGGCCTTGAGTGTAGCTTACTCACTCAACGCCATGACAGAAAAGTCTTTTTAAGTAGCAATACGTTGAGTGTATCTTACTCGCTCAACACAATAGAGCAAAAGCATTGAGTGTAGCTTACTCACTCAATGCCCGATAACAAAGAAGTTCTATTAAGTAGTTTGGCATTGAGTGGAGCTTACTCTCTTAACGTCAAGGCTCAGAAAATTTTGCTAAGTCCAAATGCATTGATAGCTTTCACGTTTCGTCGAGCTGAGCTTAGAATTCGTCGAACTAAGCTCTAAGTTCGTCGAACTAAGCTTTCATGTTTCGTTGAGCTGAGCTCAGAGTTCGTCGAACTATGCCTTAAGTTCATCGAACTAAGCTTTCATTTTTCGCTAAGCTGAACTCTGAGTTCGTCGAACTGAGTTCTGCGTCCGTCAAAGTCTTTTGGTGCTAAGTGATGGTCATTCACTCAATGCCTTTGTTTCTAATGTTTGAATTTTGTCTAATTCCATAGATGCCGAGCCATGCTGATGTCAGTAAAGTCAAAAAGTCAACCAAAATTCAAATATTGTTGGAATGCTGCCAGAGGCGCTGGCGACCAGCTGTCATCATCCTCTGCACTTGGAAAGAAATATTTTCATCTTTAAGTGTTGGGGCCCACACACAGTAAAGAGCCGTTGAATCAAGAGTAAATGGAAAGAATGTGTTGTATAACAAATCTCAGCCACCAATCCAGGTGGGGGCCCACTGCTCGATTGGGCGTTAGAGAATAAAAAGAAGCAAATCAGCCATAGCAAACGATCGAATCCTTGTCTAGGTTTTCTGAAAACAAAGTGTGTCTGAACTCCATCTTCTTCCTCACCTTTCTTGTCGAGCCTGAAGAACTTGTTCTGCACAGAAAACTTAGCTGAGGAAAGAGATAGCTGAAGAAATCTCCATCTGCAACAGCAGGTTCAGAAGAAATCTGAGGAAGCAGATCAACAAGCTCTGCAAAAAAATAATAGCTGTTTGAAGAAAGATTCAACTGCCGACTTCATTGTATTCAACTACAAAAGCTTGGGCTGATATCTGCTCAGTCTAGGAAGAAGTAGACACAGAGTTCTTTCTCTGTTGTCGAATCAAATCACATTTTATCTCTTCTGTATAGATTCTTTGTGAGACTGAAGTCGTAAGCCTGTGTTATAAAGGTTAAGGGCTCTGTGACCTGTGGTTTGGCTTAGTGCCGAGTGAAAGGTCTTTGTGGCCTGGGTTTTGGCTTAGTGCCTAAGTGGTAGGTCTGTGTGACCTGTGAGGTCTTGCGGGATCTATGCTGTTAGCTCTTAAGGAGCCAAGTTTTGGGGGAAGAGCCTAGTCTAATACGCTGTTAGAAAGGCGCAGAGGGATAGTGGATGTACCCAAGATTGGGGAATCACTACAAAATTATTGTGTCGTCTGTGATTGTTCTTGAAAGCTAAAACTAACCCAATCATTAAGCACAGAAATCGGCTAACAAGTAAGAAGATTGAAATAGAGACAAAAACATATTCACCCCCTAGGTGTTTAGCTAGCCTTGAAAATTAGACTCTCAAGTGGTATCAGAGATAGGTTGCCCTTTAAAGGTGTAACAGTCTGAGTAGATCTCCAAGGTTAGCTAGAAGTCTGTCTCTATGGGTTCAGGAATGAGCAATAAGGAGCTGAGTGTTGTGAGGCTTCCGATCTATAGGAAGGAAGACTTTGGCATCTAGAAAGCAAGGGTGAGATAGTTCATGGAATTTATTGACCCTAGAATGTATATTACAGTCAAAGAGGGACCATTTATCCTAATGAAAGTCTCTGCACTGGATGCAAATGTCCAGATACCCAAGACATATGATGAGATGACTAAGGATGAGTTGGCTCTGGCCTCAATAGATAAGAGAGCAAATAATATAATTATGAGTGATGTTGATGACTCTACACTTCAGAACCTGATAAATTGCACAACAACAAAAGAAATGTGGGACACAATGGTGATCTACATGGAGGGGACAGATGAAGTTCGAGATGATAGGAAGTCCATGCTCAACCAAGAGTATGAGGATTTCAGGCAATCCAAGGGGGACAACATAACCACCTATTATGAAAAGTTCTTTAGGAATGAACTGAAGACTTATGGAAGGGTATTAAGTCACAATGAACTGAATGACAATTCCTTAGATCTCTCACTAGAGATTGGGACACAAAGATCTATGCCATCAGAGAAGTGACAAAGTTGGGTGACACGGCTCCTCACACCCTCTTTGGGAAACTGCTATCATATGAGATGCATTTTGCTGCCAGGAAAGAAGAGGAGAATCACAGCAAGTCTCAGGCAAGAGACAAGGCTGTAGCATTCAAATCTGACAGCACCATCAAAAGCTGAAGAAAGTCTCCCACTCCACCAATGAGAGATATTGTATTTGATTTTGGAAGATCATAGAAAACACATCAGACTGTCAATGGTCTGATGAAGATTTTTCTAGAAGTTCATGAAGAAGAAGCACTGGAGAGGTCAGCCTTTCTCCTCCTCTCATCCCAAGGATTACTACTACAAGGGCAGGAGGAAATCCTCTAAGTAGGGCGAATATGGTTCCAAAACTAGTAAAAAGGTTTCATCTAACATGACTTGTAATCATTGCAGAAAACTTGGACATGTAATAGCTGACTTCCCAGTCAAAAGAAGGGAACATGGTGAGAAAAAGGACCACTAACAAAAAGGCAAGAAGGAGAAATCCCTCATTACTAAGAAGCAAAGAAGTTGTACTGACACCTCCTAATCAGAGTTAGAAGAAGATGAAGAAGAAGCCTACATAGGGCTGTACTCTACTGAAGATGGAGTTGTAGAAGCATACTGCATTAAAAGGCTGGCTGCTCTAGAAGAAGAAGCTTATAAGATTCCTCCTGCTGGCAGGGTTGAAGTCAGGGCCCCTATATCACAGTCTAATGGTGATTCAGAGGTGGATTATGAAGAAGATAGCTGATGTCTTGGGTTTATGGCTAGGTCTGATGAAGAAATCATCCAGGATCAGCCTGGTCCAAGCAAGGTAATCTCTATTACTAGCTCTTCTGGATTAGATTATGAATCAGTTCCAGATTCTTGCGCTTCTGCATCAAATGATGATGATGACTCAGAATCTGAAGGAGACATCAATCAATTAATTGACAACTATGGTGCACTCCTACAGGCTCTAAAGAAATGCAAGCTCCTGGCCAAATAGCAGACTCAAGAAATTGCTTCTCTATAGCTTGTTGTTTCAGAATCAGCAAAACTGCTGGATCTGAAGATGCAAGAAATCAGCAAACTGAAGAATGTAACAATCATTCTGATGAGCACCATAAGCTTCAAGAATAACCATATCAGGAATCTTGAAGGAATGCTCCAAAAAGAGAGGGATCTAGTGTTTAGCTACTCCAAGCCTAGCACAGTGATGCCCTTGATAGACTCCTCCTCCCAAAAGGAAATGAAAGGGTTGGGTTTCAAGGGAAGGACAAGAGTGTCAGTCCCAAGGGAAAGAGCAAAGCTCAAGTGTAGCCACTAGCCTCTAAGCCTCCTGTTAAATTTAATAAAGTGAAACTACCTTCTAATAGGCCCATCATGGATCATTTCTATTTAGTGCAACAGCCCCTTCAGTCAAGGGTAATATTGTTGACTGATCTCCAGATCTTCCAGTCCACTCTAAGACAAAGGGAAAGGCTGTCAGTAGACTAGACCTGGGCATCTCTGAGGCCATCAAGAGTATGCTTTCTGAAAAGAACGCAGCTGCTAGAAGGGCTCAAGATATCCCAAGCACGTCTACTGCCAGACCCACCACTTGTCAGACTAGGGCTGGGAAACTAAAGAACATGACTGTTGCTGCTCTTCTTAAATCAAGAGCTACTATTAACATGTAACAGCCCAAAGTTCTGAAACAGGAAAAATTTGGGTGACACGGCCTGGGACACGGGCGTGTCCCAGGGCGTGTCAGGTGACACGGCCTGCGACACGGGCGTGTCGCAGGGCGTGTCGAAGTTGTGTCGACGATTGGGCTTTGTCGCGACGATTTTGTCTCGACGATCGTCGAGTGTCGAGACCTGAGTGTCGAGTGTCGAGAGTTTGAACACGGCCTGTGACACGGGCGTGTCACAGGGCGTGTCAAACCAGGCGGCGAGCTCAGCCCGCCGAAGGATTTTCGACAGGGCGTGTCGTTGTGCCGTGTCTGGGCACACGGCCTGGGACACGGGCGTGTCACAGGCCGTGTGAAGTCTCGGATGATTTGGGATTTTTTTCACCCAGGTACACGGCCACAGACACGGGCGTGTCTGAAGGCGTGTTGGTGACACGGCCAGTGACACGGGCGTGTCCCGTGGGCGTGTCACTGGTTTGGATAAGTCGGTTGACCACCGCTTGAGGCACACGGCCAGGCACACGGCCGTGTTCGAGGCCGTGTCTGGTCAAAATTGGTGTTTTTGGCAGAATCGTGGCCGTCTATCCCTTCAGTCTGGATCCAAGGGCTGAAAGCTCTTCTTCTTTTTCCTTAAGGGCCGAAGTCAGAGATTGATTTCTCATTTACTTTGGCCTTAACCTTTCTTCAAGAGAGAGAAAGAGAGAAGGAAAGGAGGAGGAAGAAGGAAAGGGGGGCTGCTGCTGGTGGTGCTGCGGTTTACCGACGAGAGATCTGAAGCCAGCGTTGCGGAGGAGACGATCTTGCGAGTCTTGCAAGCTAGCTTTAAAGCCATGGCACCGAAGCGATCGTCAAGGGTAACGACCTTTCTTCCTAAGCCATGTGAAGGCTTCCTTTTAGCATATCTTTGTGAGTTCCCCCACCAAGAGTGGCTGGTTTTGGGACTCTTTGGGTGGATGTGTGAAATCCCCCTTGTTAGCATATAGATCCGGAAATGGAGTACGGAATAGGCATGCTGTGTGAAGCCCATCTGGACAGGTTGGTCTAGATTGGTGATGTTGCATACGAACCGGAGAAAACTCCGTGAGAAACGTGTAGTGTACGGAGTCTACGGGTTAGGCCTGCGAAAAGGAGTAGCAGGAAGTACTGGGGTGGTAGCCCAGGAAAATAGCCTTGTGATGGTTTTGGGTCCAACCTGTGAATGATGCACAGGTAGTCCTGGTGGGACCAGGAAAGGCCCTTTTTGTGATGCTTGATGTCATAGGGTGTCCACCTGTGGAGCGAGTCACAGGAAGTACTGGTGTGCCCAGGAAAGACCCCTGACATTTGTGCTTATGCGGTGTCCACCTGTGGAGAGAGAGTCACATGAAGTACTGGTGTGCCCAGGAAAGACCCGCTGTTGTTGTGAGAATTGGGTATCGAGAAGTACCCAGGCTTGAATGCCAGGAACAGGATTGGTGAGACCGACCCGCGCCTTTGATATAGCCATGAGTACGCTGCACGCGGAAAGGGCAAGGCGATTTGAGCAACGGGGGGGTGGAGGATCCGACCTGCGCTATGTCCGTCTGACGTGAGACCAAAAGTGCGGTCTGTTGGAGCGCATAGCAAGAGTCTTCGGCCTGCGCGCCATGACACAATGGGGGCTACGGGCCATCCGGTGTAGGAAGACTAACTCCGGCTGCACGCCATGGAGTAAATGCTCAAGAGTGTTACCGTTGGGGTGATAACCCTGATACGGTGGTGGGCAAGAGGTTTGCCAGAACACCAAGAATGTGCCCTGAGTGCACGGACCGTTGGGCCGAGTGGCGAACGGTTGTGATGGCTTGTGTCCGTGAAAGCACATTTTGATATATTGCCATACTTGTGATATGATATGCCTGCAGGGAAATTACCGCTGCCCCGAGAGAAGGGGTAGGGTCGTTATAATTTGGTCAGCTGAACGCTGACCGTTGCTTTTGTTTGCCACCGGTGGGTGGATTGTCCTTGCACAGGTGTTGGAGAGCCGAGCGGGACGCGTCGAGGTTGATGTTCCTGCTAGTGTTGCTGCTGCTGCTGCCAGCCCTCGAAGGCTATGATTTGATGTTGTGTGTTTTCTTTTCTTGTGGCCGGCCTGCGCGCCAATTTGTTTAGGCCACTGTGTGAAAGCCCTGTAAGGCCATAAGGCCAATACTTTTGATGTTGTAAGACATTCCTATATGTATATAAAATATGAAGTTTTATATTTGGACATGCATGAGGAGTTCAAGTAGTTTAGGATTCCGCTAGAATGCTTGTGATAGGTGCGATTGCGCTACTCTGGTATCATCCTGTACCTTCACCGACTGTTTTGTGGTATATCCTGTGGGGCCCCGGCCGGACCTTCTAGAATATATCATATGAACGGATGGGGTTGTTACATTTTTGGTATCGGTTGTCTTGGTCTTTCCCTCTCGAAGTCGTGGTCGACTTCTTTTGTGGGGTGGCGAGCACGTGGTTGTGCACACCAAAGTCTACGATTGAACTCCTGAATGTCCATGATAGGAATGCATGTTGTATGTTTGCGGAACCTGCGTGTTCTAATTTTGTGTTGTTTGCTTGGGTACGACCGCTTATATGTGTGTCTTGTCCCCCTTTAGGTGACACGAAGTGGAGCTGGACCGTCTGTGTCCCAGCATTCTGATGAGAGTAGGGCACCAGCTGAGGTGCCTACACCTCCACCGTCTGCAGAGCATGTACGGTAGTTGCGGAGGCATTATTTACCATGATCCAAGGCCAGCCACTTAGGCAGGAACAAGTGGATGTTAGGCCAGAACAGGTGGAGGCAAGGCCGGAACCTGTAGTGGATGTGGCTCCTCGAACAGCTGAGAAGCAACTAACACGGTTCATGAGTTTCCATCCGCCTACATTTTCGGGAGCGGGTACTCCGACGCAGGCAGAGGATTGGTTATCGCGCGTCAAGAGAGTTATGACGGCGATTGGCACGGCGGAACGTCAGAAGGTTACTTTAGCTACATTCTTGCTTGAAGGAGAAGCTCGATTGTGGTGGGATGAGATAGAGTTACATCATTTGGCGGGTCGTCCGTTAGCTCAAGTCTCCATGGATGAATTCTCTCGACTGTCCTAGCGAAGCACCTTCCTACGGCGCAACGGATAGCCATGGAAAACGAATTCCAAAGGTTGACCCAAGGTGATGGCAGTGTTGATGCATACCTGCATGAATTTACTCGCTTGGGGCGGTATGCGGGTTCGATATTTGCTGATGAGCAAAGGAAGACCAATAGGTTCTATGAAGGCCTGAGGGACGAGTTGAGGTTCCTTGTGTCAAGTTCTGTGAACCAAGGTTTCCAAGCTTTGGTAGACACTGCAAGTGCGCTGGAGAAGGACATGAAGAGGGTGCAGGGGAAGAGAGCTTTGGCGGTGACGCAACCAGAGTGGAAGGCGCCCCGATCGGGAAAATCTTTTTATAAGAAGAAATGGGGTAGGAAGTCCAAGCCGAGTGGACAAGCTCCTTCATCAGTTGCAACGGGAGCAACATCAGGGGCAACCTCCAAGCCAGATACTCGTACCTGCTTCAACTGTGGTAGGATGGGGCATATTGCGCGAGATTGTCGGATGCCGCCGAAGAGTGAAAAGAAGGCGGGAGCATCTTATGCGGAGAAAGGAAAGGCGGTGGTGGATTCCTCTGCCTCGCAAGCGCAACCCCGGGTCTACAATCTTGGCCTGCAGGAGGCCATCAAGCAGAGTGACGTGGTCACAGGTATGAGTTTCGTTTTGCCTATGCTAATGTTTGTATGCTTAGCTTAGTACCCCTATGTTTGTGGTTTGTGTGTGTGACATGTTTGTCATAGGTTTTGTAATGATTCGGGACACGCTGGCGCGAGCACTGTTTGATACAGGTGCATCGCATTCTTTTCTGTCTCGTGACTTTATGACGCGGCTTGGGATACCCAGTCGTGCAAAGACAGATAGCGTCAGAGTCGTGTTGCCGAATGGATGTTGGATGCTTGCGGATCAAGCTTGCGATGTGGCGGTCCAAGTCGGGAATCGGGATTTTGGTTTATCTGCGTCTGTACTGCCAATATCGGAATTTGACGTGATTTTTGGAATGGATTGGCTTGCGGAACAGCATGCTATGATCGATTGCCAGTCCAAAGAAATCACGTTGGGCCAGAATACCGAACAGGAGACCAAGTTCGCGGGTATGCGAGGAGTAGGCGGGACGTTGATGTCTGCACTCCAGGTAGTCAAGGCTGTTCGAAAGGGTGCGGAGTGCTACTTTGCACTCATTCAGGCTGTTGAGCCTAAGGCCAGTGTGGAGAAGTTCCGATTGTGGCAGAATATACAGATGTGTTTCCCGCGGATCTCCCTGGGCTACCACCCCAGCGGGAGATTGACTTCTCAATCGAGTTGGTGCCAGGTGCGAAACCTGTGGCCCGCTCGCCATATCGCGTCGCGCCAAAAGAGATGGCTGAGTTGAAGGTTCAACTCCAAGAAATGTTAGAGCAAGGTTATATACGCCCAAGTATGTCACCTTGGAGCGCGCCTGTGCTTTTTGTAAAGAAGAAAGACGGTGGATTGCGATTGTGCATCGATTACCGTGAACTAAATAAGCTGACCGCGAAGAATAAATATCCAATCCCCCGGATTGATGAATTATTTGATCAGCTGGTGGGTTCTACCGTCTATTCGAAGTTGGACTTGAAGTCAGGTTATTACCAGTTAAGGATTAGGGAAGGTGACATTCCCAAAACTGCGTTTGGAACACGCTATGGGCACTATGAGTTCACAGTCATGCCATTTGGACTGTGCAATGCGCCCTCTGTGTTTATGGATTTGATGCACCGCATTTTCCGTGAGTACCTGGATCTGTTTGTGATAGTGTTCATTGATGATATCCTGGTGTACTCAAAGTCGAAAGCTGAACATGAGATTCACTTGCGGTTGGTGTTGAACACGTTGAGGCAAAATCAGCTCTATGCCAAGTTCTCGAAGTGCGAGTTTTGGCTATCGTCAGTCGCATTTTTGGGCCATGTGGTGAGTGGAGCGGGCATTGCAGTGGATCCAGCGAAGATAAGAGCCATACAAGAATGGCCAATATTGTCTTCCGTGGCCGAAGTCAGGAGTTTCCTTGGACTTGCGGGCTACTATAGAAGATTTGTGGAGAACTTCTCGCGGATCGCTTTGCCGCTAACCACACTGACGCGGAAGGATCAGAAGTTCGTTTGGACGCCAGAGTGCGCACGAGCTTTTGAAGAGCTGAAGATTCGTTGACCACGGCGCCAGTGTTGTCTTCGCCATGCGGGACCGATGGTTTTGTGATTTATAGTGATGCCTCAGGAGCGGCTTAGGCTGCGTTCTTCTGCAAAGCGGAAAAGTGATTGCTTATGGCTCACGCCAGCTGAAGGTGCATGAGCGAAACTATCCCGTCCATGATTTGGAATTAGCGGCGGTGATTTTTGCACTCAAGTTGTGGCGGCACTACCTTTATGGAGTGAAGGTGGAGATCTATACGGATCACAAGAGCCTAAAGTACCTTTTGGAGCAGAAAGAGTTGAATATGCGACAACGAAGGTGGTTGGAGTTCCTTGGGGACTACACTTTCGAGATTCACTATACGCCCGGGAAGGGGAATGTTGTCGCGGATGCGTTGAGTCGGCGAGTTCCGGCTAGAGCAAATTGGTTACAAAGGCATGATGAACGTCTTATCCAGGAGTTTGAAGTATTGGAGATCTATTGTGTTGACAAGAATTCCACTACCACTGCATGGTTGAACTGGATCGAGGTGCAATGTGACCTTGCGGACCGAGTTCGACGGGCAACGGAGTTGGATGAAGATCTCTTACGCTATGTGAATGAAGGGCCAGAGGGCAAATTCACCTGGAATGACGGTCTTGTACGAAAAGATGGCCGTTTGTGCGTCCCGAATGTGGGGAAGTTAGGGAAGAACTGATGTATGAAGCACATTATACGAAGTATTCCATTCACCCCGGGAGCACAAAGATGTTCAATGAGATGAAGAAGCTTTTCTGGTGGCCAGGGCTCAAGAAAGATGTTGCCCTGTATGTAGCCAAATGCCAAACATGTGCGATGGTGAAGGCGGAATGCCAAAAGCCGGGCGGTTATTTGAAGTCACTGCCGATCCCATTGTGGAAATTTGATGATATTTCCATGGATTTTGTGCATGGATTGCCAAGATCGCAGCGAGGAAATGATTCCATTTGGGTGATAGTTGACCGGCTAACAAAAGTAGCACATTTTCTCCCAAACAGACGGGATGATTCAGTTGAATATTTGGCAAAGTTATATGTTGATCAGATTGTGCGGCTTCACGGTGTTCCTCGGAGCATCGTAAGTGATCGAGATGGGCGATTCACGTTAAATGATTGGAGGCTAGTTCACCGACTGTTGGGCACGAAGTTAACTTTCAGTACGGCCTTTCATCCCCAAACGGATGGCCAGACGGAACGTACCAACAGAACAATGGAGGACATGCTCCGAATGTGCGCCCTTGACTTCGGAAAGAGATGCGAAGATCATCTCTATATGGTCGAGTTTGCATATAATAATAGCTACCAGGCAAGCATTGGGATGGCACCATATGAAGCCCTATATGGAAGGAAGTGTCGTACTCCCTTGGCTTGGGTAGAAGCGGGTGAAGCCCGGGTTGTTAAACCAAATGAGGTGGATGAAGCAAACTCAACCATTCGAACTATTCGCGAGAGATTGCTGATTGCTCAAGATCGACAAGCGAAGTACTACAACGCCAAGCACCGGAACGTCGAATTTGCGGTTGGCGATTGGGTCTACTTGAAGATCAAGCCATTCAAAGGTGTCTCCAGGATTCGACGATTGAAAAAGTTGAGTCCAAGATATTTGGGTCCTTTTGAAGTAGTTGAGCGAATTGGCGAAGCGGCTTATCGGCTAGCTCTATCGGCGGACTTGGGTGGGTTACATGATGTCTTTCACATCTCGGTTCTTCGAAAGGCCGTGAAAGATCCAACTCAAGTGAGCGTGAATGATCGTGTGCCGGTGGAGTATGGGCTAACAACGAGAGTTAGACCCATTCAGATCGAAGATCGAGCCGAGAAACAGTTGCGGAACAAAACGGTCGGTATGGTAAAAGTCCGATGGGACAATTGCGGCCGTGAAGAGTTGACGTGGGAACGCGAGCAGACCATGCGAGAAGAGTTCCCTGAGTTGTTTCTGTAATTTGTAGCGAGACTATTGTAACATAAAAAGTTTAGATGTTGTTACATTTTTCTTGCTGCTTTTTGTTACTTTCCTGTCTTTAAATTTCGAGGACGAAATTTCTTGTAGGAGGGGAGGATTGTAACAGCCCAAAGTTCTGAAACAGGAAAAATTTGGGTGACACGGCCTGGGACACGGGCGTGTCCCAGGGTGTGTCAGGTGACACGGCCTGCGACACGGGCGTGTCGCAGGGCGTGTCGAAGTTGTGTCGACGATTGGGCTTTGTCTCGACGATCGTCGAGTGTCGAGACCTGAGTGTCGAGTGTCGAGAGTTTGAACACGGCCTGTGACACGGGCGTGTCACAGGGCGTGTCAAACCAGGCGGCGAGCTCAGCCCGCCGAAGGATTTTCGACAGGGCGTGTCGTTGTGCCGTGTCTGGGCACACGGCCTGGGACACGGGCGTGTCACAGGCCGTGTGAAGTCTCGGGATGATTTGGGATTTTTTTCACCCAGGTACACGGCCACAGACACGGGCGTGTCTGAAGGCGTGTTGGTGACACGGCCAGTGACACGGGCGTGTCCCGTGGGCGTGTCACTGGTTTGGATAAGTCGGTTGACCACCGCTTGAGGCACACGGCCAGGCACACGGCCGTGTTCGAGGCCGTGTCTGGTCAAAATTGGTGTTTTTGGCAGAATCGTGGCCGTCCATCCCTTCAGTCTGGATCCAAGGGCTGAAAGCTCTTCTTCTTTTTCCTTAAGGGCCGAAGTCAGAGATTGATTTCTCATTTACTTTGGCCTTAACCTTTCTTCAAGAGAGAGAAAGAGAGAAGGAAAGGAGGAGGAAGAAGGAAAGGGGGCTGCTGCTGCTGGTGGTGCTGCGGTTTACCGACGAGAGATCCGAAGCCAGCGTTGCGGAGGAGACGATCTTGCGAGTCTTGCAAGCTAGCTTTAAAGCCATGGCACCGAAGCGATCGTCAAGGGTAACGACCTTTCTTCCTAAGCCATGTGAAGGCTTCCTTTTAGCATATCTTTGTGAGTTCCCCCACCAAGAGGTGGCTGGTTTTGGGACTCTTTGGGTGGATGTGTGAAATCCCCCTTGTTAGCATATAGATCCGGAAATGGAGTACGGAATAGGCATGCTGTGTGAAGCCCATCTGGACAGGTTGGTCTAGATTGGTGATGTTGCATACGAACCGGAGAAAACTCCGTGAGAAACGTGTAGTGTACGGAGTCTACGGGTTAGGCCTGCGAAAAGGAGTAGCAGGAAGTACTGGGGTGGTAGCCCAGGAAAATAGCCTTGTGATGGTTTTGGGTCCAACCTGTGAATGATGCACAGGTAGTCCTGGTGGGACCAGGAAAGGCCCTTTTTGTGATTCTTGATGTCATAGGGTGTCCACCTGTGGAGCGAGTCACAGGAAGTACTGGTGTGCCCAGGAAAGACCCCTGACATTTGTGCTTATGCGGTGTCCACCTGTGGAGAGAGAGTCACAGGAAGTACTGGTGTGCCCAGGAAAGACCCGCTGTTGTTGTGAGAATTGGTATCGAGAAGTACCCAGGCTTGAATGCCAGGAACAGGATTGGTGAGACCGACCCGCGCCTTTGATATAGCCATGAGTACGCTGCACGCGGAAAGGGCAAGGCGATTTGAGCAACGGGGGGGGGGGGGGGGGGGGGGGGGGGTGGAGGATCCGACCTGCGCTATGTCCGTCTGACGTGAGACCAAAAGTGCGGTCTGTTGGAGCGCATAGCAAGAGTCTTCGGCCTGCGCGCCATGACACAATGGGGGGCTACGGCCATCCCGGTGTAGGAAGACTAACTCCGGCTGCACGCCATGGAGTAAATGCTCAAGAGTGTTACCGTTGGGGTGATAACCCTGATACGGTGGTGGGCAAGAGGTTTGCCAGAACACCAAGAATGTGCCCTGAGTGCACGGACCGTTGGGCCGAGTGGCGAACGGTTGTGATGGCTTGTGTGCGTGAAAGCACATTTTGATATATTGCCATACTTGTGATATGATATGCCTGCAGGGAAATTACCGCTGCCCCGAGAGAAGGGGTAGGGTCGTTATAATTTGGTCAGCTGAACGCTGACCGTTGGTTTTGTTTGCCACCGGTGGGTGGATTGTCCTTGCACAGGTGTTGGAGAGCCGAGCGGGACGCGTCGAGGTTGATGTTCCTGCTAGTGTTGCTGCTGCTGCTGCCAGCCCTCGAAGGCTATGATTTGATGTTGTGTGTTTTCTTTTCTTGTGGCCGGCCTGCGCGCCAATTTGTTTAGGCCACTGTGTGAAAGCCCTGTAAGGCCATAAGGCCAATACTTTTGATGTTGTAAGACATTCCTATATGTATATAAAATATGAAGTTTTATATTTGGACATGCATGAGGAGTTCAAGTAGTTTAGGATTCCGCTAGAATGCTTGTGATACTTGCGATTGCGCTACTCTGGTATCATCCTGTACCTTCACCGACTGTTTTGTGGTATATCCTGTGGGGCCCCGGCCGGACCTTCTAGAATATATCATATGAACGGATGGGGTTGTTACATAACATAGCCATTAGACCTGCTTTGAAAAGAAGGTACAACATCCATGAGTGTTGGTGTTGTGGTAAGGTAGGCCACTTTGCTATTAATTATTGGCACAATCATAGTGTGTAGAGAGTCAATGTTAGATTGCCTGTCAGAAAAGCTACAGGCAGGCATAGTAATTTTCAGTCTAACCTGCACCAAGGACCCAATAAAAATTGGGGTCCTAAGGTTAACTGATATATATCTTGCAAGTTAGTCTAAGTTCCCATACCCCTATATGGTACTTGGATAGTGGATGTTCAAGGAACATGACTAGAACAAGTAGCATACTGAAGGATTATGCCCCAGTAAGGAATGCACCAAAGGTTATCTTTGGTGGGTCAGAAAAAGGGGTGACTAGAGGTTATGGTAAGATCTCTAATGGCATAGTCACTATCACTAGAGTAGCCTATGTGGAAGGGTTGCAACACAACCTGATAAGCATCATCCAACTCTATGATCTTGGCTATACCATAGTATTCCACAAGGATGAGTTCCAAATTAGGAGGTTAAGTGACCAAGAGGTCATCTTAACAGGCACTAGAAGTGGAAATGTTTACTGTTTAGATTTCCTATGCTTAAGTAAAGACTCACCTGTATGCCTGGTTGTAGATGAGAAAGCCTCTTCCTATGTCTAGTGGCACAAGAGGCTGGCCCATATAAATTATAGGACATAGGCAATCTGTTCAGCAATGAGCATGTTAGGAATGGCCCTAAGTCTATATGCACTAAGGAGGGTATCTACTCTGCTTGCCAAAAGGGCAAACAGACTAAGACCTCCTTCAAGAGCATTGACACCAAAGACTCAGTGAGGTGCTTATACCTCATGTATATGGATCTGTTTGGTCCTATGCCAATTCAAAGTGTAGGTAGGAAAGTCTACAACCTTGTGGCTGTTGATGACTTTTCCAGATTTTCTTGGGTGTTCTTTCTAAGGAAGAAATCTGAAACCTCTGATGTCTTCCAGACATTTGTCAAGCAAATTCAGAATGAATTCAATAGCACTGTGGTCAAAATCAGAGGTGACTATGGGACTGAGTTTCAGTCTGAGTGCATGATAAGGTTCTGTGAAGGGCAAGAGATTCATCAAGAATTCTCCTCTCCTAGAACACCCCACCAAAATGGAATTGCTGAGAGGAAAATTAGGACTCTCATAGAGGCGGGTAGAGCCTTGTTAAGTTACTGATCCCTCCTGGAATACTTCTGGGCTGAGGCATTTAACACTGCATGATATGTCCTTAATAGGGCTTCTACCACCAATAGCCACAAGAAGACTCCCTATTAGATCTTGAAGGGCAGAAAACCAAACCTGAGCTATTTCAGGATCTTTGGTTGCAAGTGCTATGTGCACAATAATGGAAAAGTTCATTTAACTAAGTTTGCTACCAAATCCCATGAAGGGATCTTTGTTGGGTACAGAACTCATAGTAAGGCATATATAATCTACAATTTAACTAGCCAAGTTGTAGAAGAGTCAATGCATGTTGTTTTTTGATGAGTCCAACATAGTTAACTGTGAGCTGCCTAGCTCCTCCTCTTATAGTATTGCTGGTATAGATCAGATTTTGGACAAGCTGACCATCAAGGAAGCTACCCCACAATCCAAGATAATGATGATAGACTGTCCATTCCAAGAGAAGGGCAAGATATACCTGAAGAAATTGAATATGGTTGGCTGAAAACCCTAAAGACCAGCAAGTTGTAGCTAGATTGCCTCTAGATACCAGGCATCTAAGGGACCATCCAGCAAACCAAATCATTGGTAATGTAAATCATGGAGTCTAGATAAGAAGCAGGATCATGAATATAGCTTTCTATTCAAGCTTTCTGTCTCAAGAAGAGCCCAAGAAGTTTGAAGAAGCAATCAAGGACCAGTTCTAGATTGGAGCAATGCAAGAAGAACTGGACCAATTTAAGAGATGTAAGGCCTGGAAGTTGTTTCCCAAACCACAAGGACAAAATGTCATAGGGACCAAGTGAATCTACAGGAATAAGTTGGATCAAGATGGCATTATTGTTAAGAATAAGGCTAGACTGGTGGCTAAAGGCTACTAGCAAGAAAAAGGCATAGACTTTGACCAGACCTTTGCCCCAGTATCCAGATTAGAAACAATAAGGATATTCCTTGCATTTGCTGCCTATTATGGATTCAGAGTCTATCAAATGGATGTTAAGTCAACATTCTTGAATGGAGACCTAAAAGAGGAAGTATATGTGGATCAGCCACCAGGTTTTATAGATCCCAACACTCCAAATTTTATATATAAGCTTAGTAAGGCTCTATATGGGCTAAATCAAGCTCCTAGGGCTAAAGCAAGCCCCTAAGGCTTTGTTTGAAACCATGTTCAGCTTCCTCATTGAAAGATATGGTACCTAAACACCTAGAGGGGGGGTGAATAGGTGACCTAATCCTTTTTTAACTTTACTGACAGTAATCAGTTATATCACAGAATTCTAACTACTTTTGCATAGCAATTACACAAGCATTCACAATCACAGCACAATCACAGCACAGCAGACACAAAATTTTATAGTGGTTCCCCAAGCTTTGGGTACATCCACTTTCCCCCTTCGCCTATCTAGCAGTGTACTAGATTCGGCCAAACTTCTCCACTAGCTCAGAACCCAAATTGGTTCCTACACCTCAGGCCCAAGGCCCTATAACTCAGCTTTTCCCAAAGCCTACACTCAGCCACAAAGGCCTACACTCAGCCAATCAAGGCCTACACTCAGCCAACAAGGCCTACACTCAGAGATTTCAATCTCCTACACTCAGGCTCTCAAGCCCTACCCTCAGCCTTTATAATTACAGGCTTACAATTCACTCAGATCCAAAGGATCCTACAAGATAAAAATGAATTACAAATGTTAACTCAACAACTCAGAAACAAGAGAGGGGAGTTGAGAGTTTCTTGATGAGTTCTTGGAAGAACTCAGCTGGATTCAATCTGACTTAGCTTCCTTCAAAGCTTCTTGAGTAGAACTGAATAAGAATGAATCCTCCTGCAGTTGATCCTTGATCTCTGCTTCTTAAGATCCAGAATATATCTGAACCCTTCTTCTCAGCCTAGTTCCAAAGGCTGATTTCTTGGATGGAGCCCTCTCTCTCCAACTTCTTAGATCTGCACTTGGAGGGCTAGATCTTCTTGTGTTGATACTCTGTGTACCACTTCAATAACTATTTGAACAATAATCTGAACAACTGTTGATCATCAACAACAACAACTTCTGTAGACTGTATGAGCCTATTTATAGGCCTTCTTCATGGTAACCGGTTGGTCTAGTCCATAACTGAATTCTGACATCTTTGACAGGTGCTGTAGACCGGCTGGAACGGCAGCTGTCAAGTCATCCAGTCGGTTCTTGAAAATCTCTAACTGTCTGATAGTGTCGAGACTTTCTATCTTTAAGTGTCGACACTTATAGGCCAAGTGTCGACACAAGTTGTGTAAGTGTCAACAAAAGTCTACAAGGTGTCGACACAACTTCTTGTATGTCTCGACACAGATTCTTCTTCATGTGTCGACACTGAAATTGAGTGTCGACACAAGTACTTGATCTTCTGTAACTTGCTGAATTCTTCTAAGTGTCGACACATCTCCTTTGTGTCGACACATCTTCTTGTGTTGTATCTGTTAAGTGTCGACACTACTTCTTGGTGTCGACACATAGTCTTCTATGTTGATACTTGCTGAGTGTCGACACAGCTCCTTGTGTCGACACTTGATTCTTCTGTTGAGACTTCAGCTGAGTGTCGACACATTCCCTTAGTGTCGACACTTGTACTTAGAATATTTTGTTGATCTTTCTGTTCTTTGTTAAGTGTCGACACAGCTCCTTGTGTCGACACTTTCTTCAAGTGTTGAGTCTTCTGTTGAGTGTCGACACATTGTTCTTGGTGTCGACACTTACTTCAAGTGCTGACTCTTCTGTTAAGTGTCGACACATTGTGCTGGGTGTCGACACTTGTACTTTATCTCTGCAGACTTTTGCTGAGTGTCGACACAGCTCCAAGTGTCGACACTTTCTGGTGTAGACACAGCTTCACTGGGTGTCGACACTGCTGTTAAGTGTCGACACTTTCTGTCTGCACTTTTCTTCACTGAGTGTCGACACAGCTCCTTGTGTCGACACTTTCTGTCTGGTGTCGACTCTGCATCCCAGGTGTCGACACAATGACTCCAAGTGTCGACACTGCTTGTCTGGGTGTCGACACAAGTCTTCTTGAGTGTCGACACTTTCCCTCTAGGTGTCAACACATGGACTTAGAAATTTTTGCTTCAGTCCTGCAAATACTTAACCTGCACAAGTAACTCAAAAACACATCAAATAAATTTTGATGTATATCATTGAGTTGGGTGAGGCTTCTTCAAATCAGGTACATTTAACCAATGTACCCAACAATCTCCCCCTATTTGGAGAAGTCATAACCCTTAGTCAATGATATACACCATTCATAATAAAAATTACAAAATGATGTAAAGCAGGATAATGTACAGCAGGGTAAACATAAACATGTATAAATCTCACATGTATACACATACATCAACACAGAACAAATAAGAAATAGACATATTCACAGAACAATCATGAAATATATTGATCATATATTGTTCTAACATTTGTCTTATACATTTTCAGTAGTTCACAAAAATGTTTTACATTCAAAAGATTACAAAATAATCTTCAAGTAAATTCTTAATCTATTTCTGTTCTGGTTCCTTGATAACTATTCCTTTGCCAGCTTGGACTTTAGCTTGGACAACAGCATCAGCAGTTTCAGCATCAGCAGGCTTCTTGCCTTTCAGATCTTTCTTTTTAAGCTCTTCAGCTTTGATCTTCTGTCTTTCAAAATAATGGTATGGCTTAGGAAAGTACTTGCTAGGCTCCACTGCAGTAGGAGGTTGCTTTCCCATCTTTGCCTTCCTTCTATACTGAACTATTGCCTCCTGCCTGATCTCATGTTTTCTCCATTCAGCTTCAGAAAACTATTTGTTCCTGTCATGAGTGTTATCCTTGGCAGCTTTCCAGGCAGTTAATATTATGTTTCTAGAGGTAGGGCTCCACTGTTCAAAGTCTGGCCTTTGTTCTGCTTGTTCCCTAAACCTCTTCTTAGACAGTCTTGTCTCTGTTAGAAAGTAGAGAAAAGAAGCGAAAAGTAGAAGACAAGCGAATAAACTTTTGAATAATTGAAATTTTATTATCCAAAAAAGGTATATTTACAAAGGTATGGCCTCCCTTATATAGAATGGAGGAGATAAGAAAGAGAGTATACAAACAATGTGGGACTAAACATTTACAGTACTGAGCGGCTAGAATAATGGAGACCGCATAGGCCGCGCGGTTAGACAGATGGGCTAACCGCTCGGCAACTCCAGCAGGATAGAACAGGCCGCAGAGGAAGACCGATAGACCGCCCGGTCTCCAGGCACCAGATAGACCGCCAGACCGCTCGGTTAACAAACCGCTGGATCAGACCGCTAAGCCGCCCGGTCTAATACTTCAACACTCCCCCTCAAGCTGGAGCATAGATATCAATCATGCCCAGCTTGTCACAAATGCGGAAGAAGGAAGTAGAAACCGGCTTGGTGAAGATATCTGCCAACTCCTTGTCAGAGGTGACAAAAGGAGTACAAATCTGTTTCTTCAAAATCTCCTCCCGAATGAAGTGACAGTCAACCTCTATATGCTTCGTTCTCTCATGAAAGACCGGATTCCTGGATATGTGTATAGCAGCCTTGTTGTCACAGAACATAGGGAGAGGACAATCATATACCTCGCCCAGGTCAAGCATGAGAGCCCGCAACCACTTTAACTCACACGTAGTTGACGCCATACTCCGGTATTCTGCTTCGGCACTGGATCTGGAAACAACAGACTGTTTCTTGCTCTTCCAACTTACGAGATTACCTCCAACAAAGGTACAAAAACCTGACGTGGATTTACGATCGCCTTTGTCATCTGCGTAACTGGAATCTGAGTAGGCCTCAACCCTCAGATGGCCATTCTTCTGGAAGAGTAACCCTCTGCCCGGTGCTGCTTTGATATACTTTAAAATCTTCAGGGCGGACTGAAGATGACACTCCCTGGGAGCTTGCATAAACTGACTGACCTTTCCTACAACGTAGGCGATGTCGGGTCTAGTCACCGTGAGATAGATGAGTTTGCCTACCAAACGTCTGTACCGTGTGACATCAGATAGAGGAGGCGATTCATCCGTCCATGTTTTGTCCTCTCCAACAGCCATGGGAAGATGAGCTGGTTTGGCACCTGTCAAGCCTGCTTCTTGAAGAAGATCAAGGGCATACTTCCGTTGAGAGAGAACCAAGGAGTCAGGCTTCCGAGAGATTTCTATCCCCAAAAAGTATTTTGGAGAACCCATATCCTTCGTGACCAAGTGCTGACGGAGGTGCTTCTTCGTCAAGTCCACCCCATCTTGGTCATCACCAGTAAGGAGAATATCATCCACATATACGGCTAAAACCACCAGTCCCGAGGCCGTTTTGCGAATGAACAAGGAGTGATCGGCCGAACTCCTTTGAAAGCCGATGGTTGCCACAATACCACTGAATTTTTCGAACCATGCCCGAGGGCTCTGCTTTAGGCCATAAATGGCCTTCTTCAAATGACAGACACGTGTCTCCCCCTGAGCAACATACCCAGGAGGTTGCTCCATATAGACGTCCTCCTGAAGAGCGCCATAGAGAAAGGCATTCTTCACATCAAGCTGGGAAATAGCCCAAGCCCGGTTAACGGCCACAGAAAAGAGAACCCAGATTGTGCTGAGGCGAGCAACCGGAGAGAAGGTATCAAAGTAATCAACGCCATAAGTCTGAGTAAAGCCCTTGGCCACCAGCCGGGCTTTGTAGCGATCCACAGTGCCATCGGGGCAAAACTTCACAACAAAGACCCAGCGACAGCCAACCACATCAGTGCCCACGGGAGGAGGAACCAGAGTCCAGGTACCCCGTTCAGTAAGAGTAGCCATCTCCTCATCCATGGCAGACTTCCAATGAGGGAGAGCGAGAGCCTCCTGGTAGGTACGGGGAGTAGAAGTAGCAGAGATAGCCAAGGCAAACGACCTGCGAGAAGGAGAAAGCTGATCATAAGAAACAACAGCCGTGAGCGGGTGTTGAGTACACGCCCGCACCCCTTTGCGAAGGGCAATAGGAACATCCAGATCATCGGGAGCGTCGGCGACAGGAGCGTCAGCGACCGGTGCGTCCGTGGCGGAGAAGGCTGGCCCGGGACTAGAGAGAGACGGCAGCGGAGAGGAGGGTGGAGGGGTGGGTGGGGAGACGGACTGGGAATGAGTGGGTGGAGGAGGAGACGAAGGTGGGAAAACGTGAAGAGGTGTGGAAGAAACGGAGATATCAGAAGGAAGAGAAGGAAGAGAAGAGGAAGGAGAGAAATAGGAAGCATTTTCGAAAAAAGTCACATCTGCGGAGACAAACTGCTTGCGGAGAAGGGGGTCAAAGCAGCAATAGCCTTTTTGAGTGGTAGAGTACCCCAAAAAGACACACTTGGTGGAACGGGGGGAAAGCTTGTCGCGGGTAGCGGAGGGAGCGTGAACAAAGGCCGTACAGCCAAAGACACGGAGAGGAAGAGGAAAAGGTTCCTGGTGGGGGTAGAGAAGGGAGAAGGGAGTCCGGCCGTGGAGGACCGTGGAGGGAATGCGATTGATGAGATAGCAAGCGAGAAGCACAGCGTAGCCCCAGTAGGAGCGAGGGACGTGCATCTGCGTCATGAGAGTACACGCAACATCAAGCAGGTGACGGTTTTTACGCTCTGCCACCCCATTCTGTTGGGAGGTGTAAACACAAGTCGTTTGATGAATGAGGCCGTGTTGGTGAAAGAACGTGGAGAACTCATGAGACAGATATTCCTTGGCATTATCAGAACGTAAGACCTTAATAGAAATAACAAATTGAGTCTTAATCATAAAGTAAAAAGATTGCCAAATAGAAAATAGCTCAGAGCGATCCTTTAATAGATACACCCAGGTACATCGAGTAAAATCATCGATAAAAGTGACAAAATAGGAACTGCCCCTACCAACTGTGAGGGTAGGAGCAGGACCCCATACATCAGAATAAATAAGATCAAAAATGCGAGAGGAGCCACGGCCTTGCTTCGGTGGGAAGGAGGAGCGATGATGTTTGCCAAGCTGACACGCATCACAGTTGAGCGGAGAACTGGTGGGAGGTAAGTGGGGCAGAAGCTGACGAATGAGCCGAGGAGGAGGATGTCCAAGACGAAGATGCCACTGAAGGAGATCGGTGGAGGAGGAGTAGGCAGAAAGAGCTGAAACATCGTCGAGGAAGTAGAGGCCGCCGCTCTCAGTCCCAGTAGCAATCGTCCGTGGGTCCTCGGGTCCGAAAAGAACAAGTAGTGGGAGTGAATAAAACGAGCACTGAAGTTGCCGGCATAAAGTAGTAACTGATAACAAATTGCACGGGAACTTCGGGACATAGAGGGTATCCTCCAAGCAAAGCGAAGGAGTGAGTTGAACCATGCCCGTCCCATGAACCGGAGACGGGGAACCATCCGCCACACGAACTGGGGGTAAGCGGTCATGGGTCTCAAGACGGGAGAAGCAATGAGGGTTGCCCGTCATATGATTGGTGGCACGGAGTCAATCAGCCATTTACCTTGGGTAACGACGTGGGCACTACCTGACGTCGTGGCACAGAGGCAGACGGCCTAGAAGAGGCGGAGGCCGAAGAAGGAGCATCACCGGAAGGGCGAAGATGAGGATGTTTCTGCCAGCAGCGGTCAACAGTATGGCCAGTACGACCACAGTGAGAGCAGAAGAACCGGGAGGAACCCCGTCCGCCAGAGGAGCCACGGCCACTAGGCCCCCCCGCTGAGCTTGGTGAGCAAAGGAGTCCTGGGAAGGGGGGGAGGCCACAGAGGCCGCTGGAGGAGCGAAGTAACGGTGGCAATGCGAGCCGCAGTGGCATCCAAAGTAGGAGATTCCGCCTCACCCAAGATCTGCTGGCGGATCATATCATAAGAGTCGGGAAGACGAAGAAGATAACAAACAACCAGGAGTTCCTGGAAGTGTTTGTGCTGGTCGGCCAAGTCCGCGGAGAGGGGCGATTCTGGAGGATTTCAGCCCCAAGAGCCTGAACCTGCTGATAAGCCGCAGCTGGGGACATGGAAGGGCGGGCGAAGAGGTCCGCATAGAGAGTATAAATGCGGGACGTCTGGCCCCCCTTAGAATAGAGAGCAGCGAGGTGAAGCCATGCGGCCTTGACCGTCTCATCATGGCGAATGACGGGAAGGCACTCATCAGAAAGGCTGTTGGCCAGCCAGGTGCGAACAAGAGCATCACTCGCATCCCAGTCATCAAACTCAGGAGAGGTGCGAGGAGGAGGGTCATCGGTGAGGTGATGACGCTTGCGTTGAGAACGAAGGAGAAAGGTGAAAGAAACACTCCAATCGGGATAGTTGGAGCCAACAAGCTTGGACAGAGTGCCAAGGTTGCCCGAAGGAGGAGGAGGAGAAGGAGCTGCAGGAGTAGGAGTAGTGGTGAGACCGGAGGTAGTCATAGAACCCGGCAAGCAGAAGAAGCCGCGCAAACTGAAGCGGTTAGAAAGCAAACGAAGCCGCGCGAACAGTAGCGGCTTGAAACAGGCAAAGGCACAGGGGAAAGAGGTCGCGCGGACTGAAAAGGCCGAGCGAACAGCAGAGAGGAGAAGAGCAGGTGACCGCGACCAAGATGCGGGTAAGAAAGTAATAACCCGCACGGTCAGGCAGATCACAGCAGCGGCGAGAAGGCGGTCAAAGGCACATCGGGGAAGAGGTCGTGCGGACTAAAAAGGCCGAGCGAACAGAAGAGAAGAGAGGAGAAGAGCTGATGACCGCGACCAAGATGCGGGTGAGAAAGGAACAACCCGCACGGTCAGGCAGATCACAGCAGCAAGCCGCGAGTAGAGAGATAACACACGCGGATAGGGACAGACCGCAATGACTAGGAAGTCGGAGCGGGAGGAAAGAACAAGGAGCGCGGCGACAAGGAAACAGGTCGCTGCGACAAAGAGCAGTAGGAGAAGAGAAGAAGAAGCAAGCCGCGCGAACAGGGCAGCGGACAGAAACAGGTCGCGCGGATAGAAACAAGCCGGGCGGACAGAGAGAAGCCAAGTCGCGAAGCAAGTCGCAGAATGCGGAAAACAAGCCGCGAACAACAGAGAGCGCACAGAATCAGAGGGAAATGACCGTGTCCTCTGATACCATGTTAGAAAGTAGAGAAAAGAAGCGAAAAGTAGAAGACAAGCGAATAAACTTTTGAATAATTGAAATTTTATTATCCAAAAAAGGTATATTTACAAAGGTATGGCCTCCCTTATATAGAATGGAGGAGATAAGAAAGAGAGTATACAAACAATGTGGGACTAAACATTTACAGTACTGAGCGGCTAGAATAATGGAGACCGCATAGGCCGCGCGGTTAGACAGATGGGCTAACCGCTCGGCAACTCCAGCAGGATAGAACAGGCCGCAGAGGAAGACCGATAGACCGCCCGGTCTCCAGGCACCAGATAGACCGCCAGACCGCTCGGTTAACAAACCGCTGGATCAGACCGCTAAGCCGCCCGGTCTAATACTTCAACAGTCTCTTCTTCTTTTTGTAATGCCTCTTGCATGGCTTCAGATATAGGCTGAACAACCTTTTCAATATGGACATTGTCCTTGCCCCCAGATGGGCTGTACATGGTCTGTACCTCAGCATGAATCATTTCAAAATCTGGAGGTGGATAAATGACCTGAGCTACTTCTGGTTGCTCACCTCCAAGATATGCAGGGTTAATGCCAGATTCAGCAACATCATTGTCATCACACAGAGGAGGATACCCAAGTGTAGCTCTGATGGAATTTGATATCCACTTAGCATGGTCAGAGCTTGCCTTGACTAACACTCTCTCCCCCTTTATGACTTTTCTAGCCATATGATCTCTGACATCATCCTTTTGAAATCTAATTTGATTATCCAAGTATCTGACTCCATCTTTAAAGAAGGGTTTGAGCTTTTTAAGTTGTTCAGATATGGCCTTCTAGGAGTCTTCTATGGCAGTCTTAACAGCAGAGATTTTTTCCTGGAAGACTTTGTCAAAATCAGCTTTAATAGCAGCAATGGAAGTAGAAGGTTCAGCAGCCTTGTTCTTTAACTCTGTGACAATAGCATTATGTGAAGCAGTTAAATTGTCATTCATCCTTAGTTGATTTTCAAGAACATAGCCTTGCTTCAATGCTATGTCATCCACTTGTGCTTTGATCTTTTCCTGGTGTGTTGCCAAGTACACAACTGCATTTCCACCCTTGTGGAAGCATTCAGTCATCTCCTTCTTGTTAAGGTTCATTTCAAACCTTATAGACTTGATATCTTGGGCAAGATCAAACTGTAAAGACTTCTGCCCTTCATCTACATACTTCTCTATTGCCTTCCTGTGCTCATCCAGTTTTATCTGCAGTGCAACCATTAAAGCACTATAATCAACAGATGGTGTTTGCTGAACTATAGGCTGTGGAGCTACAGTTTGTAGAGCCTTCTTGTAACTCTGGCTTCTTCTCTTGAATACATAGATTTTCTTTTTCCTTGCCCTGGCTGCATCCTCATCTTCAGATTCTGAGGAGCTGGCTATTTCCACCCTCTCCTTAGGGCTTGGAGGCTTATCAGTCTGCACATCTTGTGCCTTCTCAGTTTCTTACCTTATTGACTATTCATGAACTTGCACTTGCTCCCCCTCAGCAGCAGCATTCTCTTCATCAGCAGTAGCCTTGTCCATGTCAAAGTCATGTTGATCTAGATTTAAAAATAAATCCTCCATAGTGTATTCTTGTGGTGATGGAGCTGGAGGAATACTAGGTTCTTCAACCACTGAATCAGTAATATCTTGAGCAACAGCAGATGTGTCTTCTATGACAGCATCTGGTACTTGACTATCCAGCTGAGTTTGCTGATGATCATCAGACAAATCAGTATCTTCTATAAGAAATTCTAAAGTATTTAGATCAGAGAGTACCTCTAGTATGGTATTGGTGGCTTGCTCACTTTCCAGTGTAGAGGGTTCTTCTACAACTGGAAGCTCCCCCTGGCTTTGATCCTTGTGGATGGGGCTAGCTTGAGGCAGCTCCCCCTGGATCTCAGCAACCTCTTGAGGAGCAGGAGTCTTTTCAGCAGGCTCTTCCTCATTGTCATCTGGAGTGAAGACAACCTGTTCTTCACTGTCAGAACTGCTAGTGGACTCTTATGCCACTGGAGCAGTCTTCCTTTTCTTCTTAGGAGGAGTGTCTTTCTCAGCAACTACCTTCTCAGGGGTTGGCATCTCTTTAGTCAACACCCTGTCCCATCTTGAGAACAACCTCATATCCATCTTCCTCATGTGGTTTATTTTACTTCCAGCAGCAGTACTCATTACTTCAGGTATTACACCAGCAAGATAAAGACTAATAATTCTGCCCAGGTTGGGCTTCTTCAAGCCCTCCTTAATCTTCTCATAAACTACTATAGACCAGTCTGTTTTCAGAGTAAAGATTATCCTTGTCATTATTCCAAACATATAGGCAGACACTCTGTCATGCCCTCCTGGCTTGCTGAGTAATACTTTACCAACTATTTCAGACATGAATTTGCCTTGGCTGTTCATGCCTTTCCTGTTAAAAACAAAACATATCTTCATCTTGGAATCAAGTCCACACCAGGTTAGAGCTTCCCTGGTCTTGGATGTAGTAACTTCTTCTTCATCTTGAGTTCTTGGCAATTGAAGCACCTTTCTCAAGCTCTTTGGCGATATCTTAACCTTAGTTCCATGAACTCTGGATTTGATTCTGTATCCAGATTCATCCACTTCAGCTCTATTTAGGAATTCAAGAACCTCTTTCTTCCATATCTTTGTAGGTTCAGAAACTAAATACTCTAACCCTGAATCTGACGACTAGGGTTACGACAGCCTGGATTTCTGCATCAGCATCACTGAAAGCGCCGCGCACCAGCTCATATCCTTCGTTGACGTTCTCCTCTAGCTTAGGCGCCATTAGGGTTTGTAGAATTTGTCTTGAGAGAAGAGAGGTGTCGACACTGAAGTTTGGTCTCGAAACTTTGAAAGCGTGTCGACAAACTAAGACAACCCTATTTATACCTTTCTAATTTTGAAGATGAACAGGCGGGATAGCTAACTGAAAATGTGTCGACACTGGGAATAAGTGTCGACACTGACTTATAATGTCTCGACACATATGTGTCGACACAAGTTTAGTCAACAGATTTTATGTGTCGACACTTGAGTATGTGTCGACACAACATAACTCGACACATTGTCGAGACTTTACTTAGAAAATTCTGAGTAAAACTTAAGTGTCGACACCACATTGGATGTGTCGACACCTACTTGACATGTGTCGACACTAACATGCTGAAGTGTCGACACCAACTTTCTAGATGTGTCGACACCTTTTTCCTGAAGTGTCGACACCACTATTCTGTGTCGACATAGACTTGTCTATGTGTCGACACCTTTTTACTTGGCCATTTTTAATTCTGTAAACTTACTCTAAGTTTATCATTCCTAGTTCAATTTTGAATCTATTGAACTTAGCTTCTTCTAGTGGCTTAGTAAACATATCAGCTACTTGATTATAAGTTTTAACATATTCTAATAAAATATCTTCTCTTTCTACATGCTCCCTAAGAAAATGATATTTAATTTCAATATGTTTTGTCCTACTATGAGATACAGGGTTATTAGCTATTGAAATAGCACTAGTAGAATCACATAAAAGTGGAGTTCTACTTACCTGAAATCCATAGTCCTCTAGCTGATGTTGTATCCATAGAAGTTGAGCACAACAACTTCCTGCAGCCACATACTCTGACTCTGCTGTGGAGATAGCCACACTGGTTTGCTTCTTGCTACTCCATGAAATTAGTCTCCCACCTAGGAATTGACAGGTTCCAGTAGTGCTTTTTCTATCTTCTTTGCATCCTGCAAAGTCTGCATCTGAATAACCTGTTAGATCAAAATCTCCATTCCTAGGGTACCAGAGGCCTAGATAGGGAGTGTCCTTTAGATATCTCAATATTCTTTTGACTGCTGTCAAATGAGACTCTTTAGGGCAGGCTTGATACCTTGCACAAACACATGTAGCATACATGATGTCAGGTCTACTAGCAGTCAAGTATAATAGGGAGCCAACTATCCCTCTATACAAGGTTTCATCCACAGGTTTCCCTGCATCATCCTTGCTAAGAGACATACTTGACCCCATTGGAGTCTTCATAGTGCTGGATGAATCCATACCATACTTCCTTATGAGTTCTAGGGTGAACTTGGACTGACATATGGATAAACCACTTTCAGTCTATTTAACTTGGAGCCCCAAGAAAAACTTCAGCTCTCTCATACTACTCATCTCAAACTGACCTTACATAAGTTTTGCAAACTTTTTGCAAAGGCTGCTTTCAGTAGACCCAAATATAATGTCATCTACATATATTTGGACAAGTATAACTTTGCCTCTAGATTCCCTAAGGAATAGAGTCTTATCTATTTTCCCCCTTGAGAACTTGTTCTCAATGAGGAAACTAGATAGGGTTTCATACCAAGCCCTAGGGGCTTGCTTTAACCCATATAAAGCTTTCCTAAGTCTATAGACATGATGAGGTAGAGTTGGATCAACAAAACCTGCAGGCTGTTCCACATAGACTTCTTCCTTAAGATTACCATTCAGGAATGCTGACTTGACATCCATTTGGTAAACCTTGAATCCTTGATAGGTTGCATAGGCTAAGAACATCCTTATGGCTTCCAGTCTGGCTACTGAAGCAAAGGTTTGATCAAAGTCAATACCTTCTTCTTGCCTATATCCTTTAGCAACCAGTCTTGCTTTATTCTTAATGATGACCCCTTGTTCATCCATCTTATTCCTGTAGATCCACTTAACTCCTATTATATTGTGGTCTCTAGGTCTAGGAACAAGTTCCCAGACCTTGCACCTTTTGAACTGATTAAGCTCTTCTTGCATTGCTTCAGTCCATTGTGGATCTTGTATTGCTTCTTCAAATTTCTTAGGTTCAACTTGAGATAGAAAACTGGAGTAGACTGCTGCATTCATGTATCTGCTCCTGGTTTGTACTCCTTGTCTTGGATCTCCAATAATCTACTCTACTGGATGATCTCTAAGATGCCTATTGGCTGGAGGCATCCTAACTTCTGGTTGAACCTCTTCAGCATCTCCATCATGTTGTATTCCTTGTACTTCATCAGCAATTGGCACATGTAGTTCTCCCCCTGGACAACAGCTACTCTCCTCTCCTTGCTGTCTTGCAGCAGGTACTTCTTCTATAGTAAGCTTGTCCATTTTCTTTGTTAAACCTGTGGGGCTGCATACAGAACTAGACAACTCATTGTTAATAAGTTTAGTCTCATCAAAAACTACATGCACAGATTCTTCTACAACTTGTGTAGTCAAGTTGTAGACTCTATAAGCCTTACTGTTATTGCTGTACCCAACAAAAATTCCCTTTTGGGACTTGCCAGCAAACTTAGTCAAGTAAGACTTCCCATTGTTAAGTATGAAGCATTTGCAACCAAAGATTCTGAAATAGGATAGGTTTGGTTTCCTGCCTTTCACAACTTCATAGGGGGTCTTGTTGAGTCCTTTAGTGATGGTAGCCCTATTTATAACATGGCATGCAGTGTTAACTGCTTCAGCCCAGAAATACTCTGGCAGTGATGTATCACTTAATAGGGTCCTACCAGCCTCTATCAAGGTTCTATTCTTCCTCTCAGCAATGTCATTTTGCTGAGGTGTTCTAGGTGAAGAGAATTCTTGAAATATCCCAAAGTCTTCACAAAGTTTTGTCATGCTATCAGACTGAAACTCAGTACCATGGTCACTTCTAATCTTGACCACTGTACTATTTAGTTCATTCTGAATTTGCTTGACAAAGCTATAGAAGACACTAGGCGTTTCAGATTTCTATCTTAAGAAGAACACCCAGGAAAACCTTGAGTAGTCATCTACAACTACAAGGGTATAGACCTTCCTACCTAAGCTGTGAACTGGCATTGGACCAAAGAGATCCATATGCAAAAGGTATAAACACCTCACAGCATCTTTGTTTTCTATGCTTCTAAAGGTGGATTTAGTCTGCTTGCCCTTTTGACAAGCTGAGCAAATACCATCTTTAACACACTTAACTTGAGGACCATTCCTCACTAACTCTTTGCTAAAGAGTTTGCCAATAGTCTTTTAGTTAAGATGGGCTAGCCTCTTATGCCATTTGACACAATGAGTGACTGTCTCATCAGCTACAAGACACACTGGAGAACCACTGTTCTCAACCTTAATGTCTAAGCAATAGACATTCCTTTTCCTATAACCTGTCAAAATGATCTCTTGATCACTTGACCTCTTGATATGACAACCATTTTTAACAAATGAGATGTCATACCCTACATCACTTAATTGACTTATACTTATTAGGTTGTGTTTCAACCCTTTAACATAAGCCACTTGAGTAATGGTAACTAAGTTACTAGAAATGTTACCAAACCCTTTGATGATTCCTTTTTCAGAACCACCAAAGGTAACCTTTGGACCATCTTTGATTGGAATGTAGTCCCTTAGTAGTCCCCTTGTTCCAGTCATATGTCTGGAACATCCACTGTCCAAGTACCATGTTGGGGTATGGCCACTTGGACTCACCTGCAAAACAGATTAATGAACCTTAGAACCCAAAGAATTCTTGGGTCCTTGGTACTTGTTAGTTTGCAACTTGACAAAGCTACCTACTGGCTTTCCAACAGGTAGTTTGGTACTCACTTTGGCACTAGCATTGTGCCAACAGTCCACTGCAAAATGGCCAACTTTGCCACAACACCAACATTCAAACTTGTTGTACCTTTGCTTAGGTACTGTCTTTGCTGTCTTATCTACAGCTGACTTGTTGAATGTTGGGGCTTTGCCCTTGGACTTAGACTTGGACTGCTCAGTCCTTGCAGGTCTAATAAAACCCAGTCCAGCCTTGCCTTTATGATGAACAAATTCATCAATTAAAGGTAACACTGACTTAGGTTTAGAAAACCTAGCAACAAGCTCTCTCTTTTTCTGAAGATTGATCTCCAGACTCTTGATTTGATCATTTTTAAATGATATAGTACCCATTTGAATCACTGTTATGTGCTTCAACCTGGCTATCTCATTCAATTTTTGATCAAAAGACTTCTCAAAATCTGTTACAGCAGCTTTAAGATCAGCAATTTCCTTTGCCTGACTTTTGGCTAGGGACTTGCTTTTCTTGTAAGCTTGCAACAGCACTTTATATTCATCTATAAGCTGATGAATATCATCCTCAGACTCAGATACACTTCCATCACTGGATGAAGATGAATCTGATTCTGTACCAGAACAAGAAACTGAACTTAGAGTTGAACATTGTACCTTACTGGGTCCTGGCTGCTCCAGGATTTTGTCATGCTCTATCAAAGCCATTAGCCCTTGGCATTGACTGTCTTCTTGTTCATAAATAGACTCCAAAATCTGCATGAATTCTTCCTCTTCTTCTTCAGCAAACAGCCCTATGTATGCTTCAGCATCAGACTCAGATTCTGAAGAAGAGATATCTGATAGAGTCTTCTCCTTCTTGACAACAAAAGACTTTTCTTTCTTGCCTTTGAAATAAGTCTTTTTCCTGTCACTAGACTCTTTTCTCTTTTCAGGACAATCTGCAATTACATGGCCTTGTCTATTGCAGCAATAGCACACTATCTTGGAACTAGTTGCCTTGCTAGACTTAGTCCTTTTCTTGTCATTCTTTGAAGACCTCTTTTTCTGATAAGAGTCTACCTTTCCTTGTGATGTAGAAGGCCTTGACCTCCACTGTTTCTTTTTCAAAAACTTCTGAAAGTGTCTAGTGAAGGCAGCAAAGTCTTCATCACTTTCACTGCTTTCTGACTTGGTGCGGACTGTTTCATCTGACTCTGATTCAGCAATCTTTGGAGGTGGAGTTGGTAATTTATTCCTGCACTTTCTGGAGGCTTCTGTCTTGAAGGCTACTGATCTTTCCTTGTGTTCAGTTCTTGTTGACTTCTCCTCCTCTTTCCTCACTGTCAATTGCATTTCATATGACAATAGCTTGCCAAACAGTGTAGGTGGAGGAATTTCTCCCAACTTAGCCATTTCTCTAATGGCACAGATCTTGGTGTCCCAATCTTTGGTTAGGGACCTTAGGAACTTGTCATTTAGTTCATAGTTACTGAACTCTCTTCCATAAGACATGAGTTCATTCACTATTCTGTAAAACTTCTTATAGCACTCAGTTATGCTATCACCCTTTCCTTGTCTAAAACTCTCATACTCTTGATTTAGCAAGGATTTTCTATCTTGCCTAACTTCTTCAGAACCTTCCATATAGACAATGAGAGTATCCCACATCTCTTTGGCTGTCTTACAGTGAATAAGATTCTGAAAAGTGGCATCATCTATGACACTCACTATGATGTTTTGTGCCCTCTTGTCCATGGTAGCTAGGACAATCTCATCCTTAGTCATCTCAGATAAATCCTTTGGGGTTCTCTGATTTGCATCTAGAACTGATATCTTCATGGGCACATAAGGCCCCTCCTTGACTGTGATGTATATCCTAGGGTCTGAGGCCTCCATAAACAGCCTTACCCTTTCCTTCCAAATCCCAAAGATTTCCTTTCTGCATATGGGCAATTTCATGGAACCCAATTCCTTGTGATTTTCAGAGGAACCCATGGTTCTTGATTTTCTTGATTACTGAATTTGACTTAGACTGAATCTGCCAATCAGGATCTCCTCAGACTGTTAGTCCTTTTTGAGTAACCTCGCTTTGATACCACTTGAAAGATATGGTACCTAAACACCTAGAGGGGGGGGGGGGGTGAATATGTGACCTAATCCTTTTTTAACTTTACTGGCAGCAATCAGTTATATCACAGAATTCTAACTACTTTTGCACAGCAATTACACAAGCATTCACAATCACAGCACAGCAGACACAGAATTTTATAGTGGTTCCCCAAGCTTTGGGTACATCCACTTTCCCCCTTCGCCTATCTAGCAGTGTACTAGATTCGGCCAAACTTCTCCACTAGCTCAGAACCCAAATTGGTTCCTACACCTCAGGCCCAAGGCCCTACAACTCAGCTTTTCCCAAAGCCTACACTCAGCCACAAAGGCCTACACTCAGCCAATCAAGGCCTACACTCAGCCAACAAGGCCTACACTCAGAGATTTCAATCTCCTACACTCAGGCTCTCAAGCCCTACCCTCAGCCTTTATAATTACAGGCTTACAATTCACTCAGATCCAAAGGATCCTACAAGATAAAAATGAATTACAAATGTTAACTCAACAAATCAGAAACAAGAGAGGGGAGTTGAGAGTTTCTTGATGAGTTCTTGGAAGAACTCAGCTGGATTCAATCTGACTTAGCTTTCTTCAAAGCTTCTTGAGTAGAACTGAATAAGAATGAATCCTCCTGCAGTTGATCCTTGATCTCTGCTTCTTAAGATCCAGAATATATCTGAACCCTTCTTCTCAGCCTAGTTCCAAAGGCTGATTTCTTGGATGGAGCCCTCTCTCTCCAACTTCTTAGATCTGCACTTGGATGGCTAGATCTTCTTGTGTTGATACTCTGTGTACCACTTCAATAACTACTTGAACAATAATCTGAACAACTGTTGATCATCAACAACAACACCTTCTGTATACTGTATGAGCCTATTTATAGGCCTTCTTCATGGTAACCGGCTGGTCTGGTCCATAACTGAATTCTGACATCTTTGACAGGTGCTGTAGACCGGCTGGAACGGCAGCTGTCAAGTCATCCAGTCAGTTCTTGAAAATCTCTAACTGTCTGATAGTGTCGAGACTTTCTGTCTTTAAGTGTCGACACTTATAGGCCAAGTGTCGACACAAGTTGTGTAAGTGTCGACACAAGTCTACAAGGTGTCGACACAACTTCTTGTATGTCTCGACACAGATTCTTCTTCATGTGTCGACACTGAAATTGAGTGTCGACACAAGTACTTGATCTTCTGTAACTTGCTGAATTCTTCTAAGTGTCGACACATCTCCTTTGTGTCGACAAATCTTCTTGTGTTGTATCTGTTAAGTGTCGACACTACTTCTTGGTGTCGACACATAGTCTTCTATGTTGATACTTGCTGAGTGTCGACACAGCTCCTTGTGTCGACACTTGATTCTTCTGTTGAGACTTCAGCTGAGTGTCGACACATTCCCTTAGTGTCGACACTTGTACTTAGAATATTTTGTTGATCTTTCTGTTCTTTGTTAAGTGTCGACACAGCTCCTTGTGTCGACACTTTCTTCAAGTGTTGAGTCTTCTGTTGAGTGTCGACACATTGTTCTTGGTGTCGACACTTACTTCAAGTGCTGACTCTTCTGCTAAGTGTCGACACATTGTGCTGGGTGTCGACACTTGTACTTAATCTCTGCAGACTTTTGCTGAGTGTCGACACAGCTCCAAGTGTCGACACTTTCTGGTGTAGACACAGCTTCACTGGGTGTTGACACTGCTGTTAAGTGTCGACACTTTCTGTCTGCACTTTTCTTCACTGAGTGTCGACACAGCTCCTTGTGTCGACACTTTCTGTCTGGTGTCGACTCTGCATCCCAGGTGTCGACACAATGACTCCAAGTGTCGACACTGCTTGTCTGGGTGTCGACACAAGTCTTCTTGAGTGTCGACACTTTCCCTCTGGGTGTCGACACATGGACTTAGAAATTTTTGCTTCAGTCCTGCAAATACTTAACCTGCACAAGTAACTCAAAAACACATCAAATACATTTTGATGTATATCATTGAGTTGGGTGAGTCTTCTTCAAATCAGGTACATTTAACCAATGTACCCAACACTCATTGAGAACAAATTCTCATGGGGGAAGATAGACAAGACCTTATTCCAAATGGAATCAAAGGGTAGGATTAACCTAGTCCAGATATATGTTGATGACATTATCTTTGGATCTACTGATGACAACCTTTGCAGGAAGTTTGCTAAAATTATGCAAGAGAAGTTTGAAATGAGCAGTATGAGTGAGCTGAAGTTCTTCTTGGGACTCCAAGTAAGACAGACTGATGATGGCTTGTCCATATCCCAGTCCAAGTTCACCAGGGAGCTAATCAAAAAATATGGTATAGAGAATGCCTCCACCATGAGAACTCTCATGGGGTCAATTATGTCTATAGGCAAAGATGAGGTAGGGAAACCTGTTGATGAGTCTTTGTATAGAGGGATAATTGGTTCCCTTCTATACCTGATTGCTAGTAGGTCTGACATCATGTATGTTATATGTGACTGTGCTAGGTATAAGGCCTGTCCTAAAGAATCTCATTACTCTGCTACAAAGAGAATCTTGAGGTATCTTAAGGGTACAGCAGATCTTGGCCTATGGCAACCTAGAAATAGGGATTTTGATCTAACAGGATTTTCAGATATTTTACAGGTTGCAAAGAAGACAGGAAAAGCACTACTAGAACCTGTCAGTTCTTAGGAAGAAGGCTAGTATCAAGGAGCAGCAAGAAGCAAACTAGTGTGGCTATATCCACTGCTGAGTCAGAGTACATATCCGCAGATAGCTGATGTGCTCAACTACTGTGGATCCAACATCAGCTCCAGGATTATAACCTTCAGGTAAGTAGAACTCCTCTATACTGTGATTCTACATGTGTTATTTCTATTGCTAGGAATCCGGTCTCATATAGCATGACTAAGCATATAGAAAATAGGTATCATTTTATTAGGGAGTATGTGGAGAAGAAAGACATCAGTCTTGAGTTTGTCCCCATAGACAAACAAGTGGCTGATATCTTCACTAAGCTATTAGATGAAGCAAAGTTCAACATCCTCAAATTTGAGTTGGGTATGTTGAACTTGGCCTAGCTTCAGGCAATCCCTTTTGCATTTTTTGTGGTGCAGGTATTGTTCCTCTTGCTGGAGATAAAGACTTCCCAATGGTATCAGTTAACTGATGCTTCTATTGAGGGGGAGTAAGTTACTCTAGAAGGGTCATCCCCTATTTTCCTATTTCTGCAGAAGTCAAAAAGGGGGAGAGAAGGTTATAGCAAGGGGGGAGATGGAAAAGGGGAGAGAAGGACATATCCAGTCATCCATAGAAGGATATGCGGCAACTGAGAGGTAAAGACATGATCACTAACATGCAGCAAACCCAAGGGGAGAAAGAGTTGTTCTCGTACAGGGGAGAAAGTGATCAATACACTCAAGTAAGGACAAACACCTTGCAGCAAAACATGCAGAAAATGAGGTACACTTGCTTATACTGCTGTGTCAGAATTAAATATTTATTTTCCTGTATCGGTTGTGTGTGTCATTGACCAAGGAGAAAATAATTTGCACAAGGGTTTTGACTTTTTCAAATAGGGGGAGATTGTTGGGACCGTTGTTCCCAATGTCCCTGATTTGTGAGAAGTCAAAGAGGTCAATGTCACACACATCAACTGTATTTGATGTATATTTGAGATCTTGAGTGCAGATTAGTCCATATCACATTGATTGGACAAGTGGACACAACAATTGGGTGCTGGACATATCAAAAATCTACGAAGTCCACAGTCATTGAGTGGAGCAAGCTCACTTAACACCAGAGGTAAGGATTCAATGTTGCCTAGCTAGAAATATACCTAAGTCCATAAGAATCAAGTGAGGACAGCTCTCTCAACGCCATACAACAAATAGCATTGAGTCTATCTTAGCCTATCTAATAGCCAAAAATATGGCCAAGTACACAGGCGTTGAGTGTAGTCTACTCACTCAACATCATACAGCTTTTAGCGTTGAGTGTTGTTATGCCTGTCAACTCCACAAAAAAGTTGGGTAAAATTTTCACTAAGTCCACTAGGGTTCAGTATAGCTTACTCACTCAATGCCATGATAGAAAAGTATGTCTAAGTAGCAATGCATTGAGTGTAGCTTACTCACACAACTCCAAGGTGCAAAAGCGTTGAATGTAGCTTACTCACTTAATGCCAGATAACAGCGAAGTTCTGTTAAGTAGTTTGGCGTTGAGTGGAGCTTACTCTCTCAACGTCAAGGCTCAGAAAATTTGGCTAAGTCCAAATGCATTGATAGCTTTCACTTTTCGTCGAGCTAAGCTGTAACGCCTCCATTCTCAACATGGAATATAATAGTGGGTCCGGCCGGGGCCCCACGCCATATTTCACAGAGAAACGGTGGAGTCACATGGGGATATCAAAATCTTTTCTACTCATAGCCTAACTCAAAGCTTTCTAGCGCAACATTTTATGTTAAAGGAACTCAGCACAGTGAATGTCCACTAATATATAAATTCCACATTTATTTATGTATGTCAGGAATGTTTAGAACACACACATGCTCACGGCCTTAAGGTCTTATATGTAGCTCTTTACAAACATATATAATTTCATACATCGGTACGCAGGCCGGCCATACATGAAATCCAAACATTCTTCACACGACCTTCGAGGGCCTTCGCAGCAAGCCTTTATTCCGCTCAATGCAATTCACTCCACCAAAACCTGCAAATCATCATCCACCCAAAGAGCAGGAAACAAAGCAACGGTCAGCATTAGCTGACCAATTATAACGACCCTACCCCTTACCCGGGGTAGTGGTTCCTTCCCTGTATGCATTGCCATCATTATATCTATCATGCTACCAATCACAACCATGTCACAAATGTCGGGATCCACCTGACGCTCCGTGCACACAGGGCACCTTATTGGTGTACCAGATATACCCATCGTTCACCGCGGATCAGAGGTTTTTAACTTGTTGGTTGGCCGGTCCTAGTCCACCAATCCTGCAGGATGGCGATATTCTGTCCATCCCACTCAGAGGTACTAACCTCCCAGCAAACATGAGCAGATCGACCCGCCCTAGTAGTGTAGCAAGTCGGGTTTATCTGTGCTCCCCAGGCATTACCACCAATAGACCTCCCATCTTAATACAAATTGACCCACCCTAGTGGAATAGCAAGCCGGGTTTAACTCGGCTCCCCAGGCATTGTCACCAATCGATCCTTCAACTAATACAGATCAACCCACCCTAGTGGAGTAGCAAGCGGCTTTACCTCGCGCTCCCCAGGCGTTACTACCAATTGACCTATCATGACAACCAGGAGCTTTCGCAAAGCACCAAACATCCATAGATCCACACATCCATACATTCATACAACAGAGCCTACATGCATATATCTTACACAACATCAAATCCATGAAGTCTTCCCCGGTTTACCCATAACCATCACCAATCCATACTAACCGTCGAGATGGGCTTCACACAGCATGCCTATGCTGTACTCCACACTTTCGGCTCTAGATATAGACTCAACCAAGGAATCACTTACGATATCCACCTCTTGGTGGAAGATTCCATGCATATGCATAAGGAAAGGACTTCGATGTACAAGAAGGAGATCGTTACCCTCGAAGATTGCTTTGGAGCCATGAACTAGCCGGATGGAAATCACTGCCTCGTCTTTGCCTTCACGAATCCAAACTCGGCTCTTGATTCCGCACTCCGCAGCTCCTCCAACAGCTGCCTTTCTACTCCCTCCTTTCCTTCACTTGCCCTCTCTCTATCTCTTGGAGAAGAAGAAGAAGGATGAAATGAAGGAGTTTATCCCTCATTTCTCGGCCTTATCTTAGCAACGAAGAGCCTGGGCCCTTGGATCCAGGATAAGGGAATCGAACGGCTCGGATTTGCCCAGAAAAAGGCTGAACACGGCTTGACACGCCCTGTGACACGCCCATGTCACAGGCCGTATCCCTTAAGCGGCACACAACTGAATCAATCCAGATAGTACACGCCCGTGTGGCACGGCCGTATCACACCCTACACGCCCGTGTCATGCCCGACACGCCCGTGTCTATCAGCCGTGTACTGCACACAGCACAACATCACCTCACCCGAGCGGGACACGGCCATGGGACATGCCCGTGTTCCAGGCCGTGTCCTCCAGGATACACCCGTGTCCTCAAGCACATGCATCCCTAGCTGAATCACACAAAGGACACGCCATGTGACACGCCCGTGTCATAGGCCGTGTACTCCCTTTTCTTATCGCTCGACGACTGTCGAGCGCAATTCGTCGACCCGAGCACGACATGCCCAGGGACATGCCCGTGTTACAGGCCGTGTCACCCACTCTGAACCCAAATTGGTCTT
Source organism: Platanthera guangdongensis (assembly GCA_039583875.1). Classification (NCBI taxonomy): domain Eukaryota; kingdom Viridiplantae; phylum Streptophyta; class Magnoliopsida; order Asparagales; family Orchidaceae; genus Platanthera; species Platanthera guangdongensis. The sequence goes on from CM077152.1 coordinate 106,154,640, forward strand.
TGGGGTGTTGCAATCCTCCCCTCCTTCAAAAAAATTTCGTCCCTAAATTTTGCTCGACTACCGACATTCACCAAACCACTCTTTGTTGCATCATCAGCAATCAATCACATCATATATATATACCACCTTTGATCGTTCACTGAAATAACACAAAGTATGCACCAACATTTCATCATTTAACACGACATATAACATTTATATACACAACCATCTCATTATTCGTGCCTTATATACAACAGTATTCACATCATCAACGTGCTACGAGTCACTTTTCTATGTTTACTTCTACTCAGCCAGGCTCCTCTTCTCTTGTACCCACTTCAAATCCTCCTCCAGCGCAGGAGCTGTATCTACCAACGCTTGAAAGCCTTGGTTCACCGAACTCGGAAGTGCCAACCTTAACTCATCACGCAGTCCCTCATAAAACCGATTCATCTTTTGAGCCTCTTCCGCGAAAGTAGACCCCGCATAGCGCCACAGTCTAGTAAACTCATGCAGGTACGTATCAATGTCAGTCTCGCCCTTCACCAGATTTTGAAATTTGTTCTCCATCACAATTCGCTGCGACACTGGCAAATACTTGGCTAGAAATAATCTGGAGAATTCATCGATTGAGACCTCCTCTAATCCTTAACCTGCCAAGTGATGCAATTCCACATCATCCCACCACAGTCTCGCATCTCCTTCTAGCAGAAAAGTGGCTAAGGTCAATTTTTGCTCCTCCGTAGTCCTGATTGCAGTCAGGATCCTCTTCACTCTTGCAAGCCAATCCTTCGCCTGCATTGGGGAAATCGCCCCACCAAACATAGTTGGATGACATTCCATAAATCTTTTCAACTGCTCATCCGTTGCTTGCTCGTCCACCGCAACTTCAGCGCGCTCTTTCCTTACATCGGGCCGTACTAACACCCCTGCAGGCCTTGCCTGCCCAGTAGGCTATGCTTGTAACACTGCGAGCACCGTCTCAGTCACCACATGTATGGTCTCCGCTGAGGCAGGTGTACATGCTTCAACTGGTGCCGCACTCTCGTCCGAACGCTGGGGCACAGACTGCCCAACACCACTCCTCGTCACCTATCAATGTACAAAAACACCATCAATCATCCATTACATAACGACAACTACACATTGACGTCACATTCACACTCCTCACATGCATGTATAACATTCCTAGTGGACATTCTTGAGTTCAATTATGTTCTCTCCTCCCATAAATCTCAAACCTGGCTCTGATATTACTTTGTAACGCCTCCATTCGCCACATGGAATATAACAGTGGGTCCGGCCAGGGCCCCACTGTCACAACCCGCATTTCCTCACCATAACCCAAGTACACACGTTCCCTTCCTTCATCCTCACACATGACTACAAATTGTCAACGTAGAGTTTGATTAACTGAATTACATGAAAAGAATCACATGCTTTTGATCAAGGAAGAATCACATGATAGAGTTTGATTAACTTAATTACATGAATCACATGTTTGGAACAAGAAAGAAGCACATAAATTAGAACGGCTACAGGAACATGAATCAACATAGCTACATGAATCACATGAACAAGATAAACTACATGCATCAACCTAGCATAGACTTGATAACTAAACAAAACTAAGCATGGAAAATCGAACTCATTGAGCAAAGCATAATCAGACTAGTGAGGGATAACCCAAAACAAGAAGAACAAACTAGGAAAAGTGAAAGAGGAAAACTAGCTATTTTGCACAATCAAAGAACAAGAAATACGATTGGCAAGGGTGAAGAACACCGCTTGCCTGAACCGAGACGATGCCGCGACGGCTGCTCCTCTCTTTCCTTGCCTTGCTTTATCCCTTGCTCCATTGAGTTCCTTTTGGACTGAGGAAGAAGATGAGGAAGAAGGTGAAATGAGGAGGAGAAACTCTGTTTCGGCCTTATTTCCTCCAGAACAGAGCTGGACCGTTAGATGCATAACCAAGGAAATGAACGGCACAAAAAAACTGGAAAAAGTCGATTTTTTGGCCCTGTCACGCCCTGTGTCACGCCCGTGACGCAGGGCGTGTACCTTAAGCGGCGCAGAAAGTCGGCAAATCCAAATTTATCCACACGGTACACGGCCGGGTACACGCCCGTGACGGGTCGGTCACGCCCGTGACCTAGGGCGTGTAGCCCGTGTCTCGACACCTCATCGACCAAAAGTGTCGACACTCAACACAGCTTGACACGCCCTGTGACACGCCCGTATCACAGGCCGTGTCCCCTCTCTCGACACCCGACACTCGACACTCAACACTCGACACTGCGGGACTCGGCCCGTGACACGCCCGTATCACGAGGCGTGTACCCCATTCGTCGAGCTCAACTCGACGCAAGAAAAATTCGCCGAGTTAAGGAGGTCACGTCCAGGTCACGCCCTGGGTCACGCCCGTGTCGGGGGGCGTGTCACGCACAAAAACGACCATTTTTCCCTGTTTTGAAAAGTGTTTCTGTGTCGTCCTAGACCATTTTTGCCTTAAGAACTTTTTACCATTTTTTTGTTTGCTGCACAAGCAACCCATTTTGAGCAACATTACCGGGGCACGAAAACGTGCAAGCATTCCCTAAGAGGCCTCACCGAGTCCCCAATTTGGACTCCGGTTTGCTGGGGAATCGTGCAACTCGGCTACCAAAACAGCCACTCGCAAGCCCGCGGGAAAAATCATGCTCGAACAACGGTCAAAGCCAACGTAACGCCCATCAAGCGTACGCAATCAAAAATCCGGGGTGTTATACCCACGCCATATTTCACAGACAAACGGTGGAGTCACATGGGGATATCAAAATGTTTTCTACTCGTAGCCTAACTCAAAACATTCTAGTGCAGCATTTTATGTTAAAGGAACTCAGCACAGCGAATGTACACTAATATATAAATTTCACATTTATATATGTATGTCAGGAATGTTTACAACACACACACGCTCACGGCCTTAAGGCCTTGTAGGTTGCTCTTTACAAACATATACAATTTCATACATCGGCACGCAGGCCGGCCATACATGAAATCCAAACATTCTTCACACGGCCTTCGAGGCCCTTCGCAACAAGCCTTTATTCTGCTCAATGCAATTCACTCCACCAAAACCTGCAAATCATCATCCACCCAAAAAGAGGGAAACAAAGAAACGGTCAGCATTAGCTGACCAATTATAACGACCCTACCCCTTACACGGGCCAGTGGTTCCTTCCCTGTATGCATTTCCATCATTATATCTATCAAGCTACCAATCACAACCATGTCACAAACGTCGGGATCCACCTGACGCTCCATGCACACAGGGCACCTTATTGGTGTATCGGATATACCCGTCGTCCACCGCCGATCAGAGGTTTTTAACTTGTTGGTTGGTCGGTCCTAGTCCACCAATCCCACAGGCTGGCGACATTCCGTCCATCCCACTCAGAGGTACTAACCTCCCACAAACATGAGCAGATCGATCCACCTTAGTAGTGTAGCAAACTGGGTTTATCTGTGCTATCCAGGCATTACCACTAATCGACCTCCCATCCTAATACAGATCGACCCACCCTAGTGGAGTAGCAAGCCGGGTTTAACTCGGCTCACCAGGCATTGCCACCAATCGTCCCTTCAACTAATACAGATCGACCCACCCTAGTGGAGTAGCAAGCCGGGTTTACCTCGCGCTCCACAGGCGTTGCTACCAATTGACCTCTCGTGACAACCAGGAGCTTTCGCAAAGCACCCAAAATCCGTAGATCCATACATCCATACATTCATACAACAGAGCCTACACGCATATATCTTACACAGCATCAAATTCACGGAGTCTTCCCCGGTTTACCCATAACCATCACCAATCCAGACTAACCATCGAGATGCGCTTCACATAGCATGCCTATGCCGTACTCCACACTTCCGACTCTAGATGCAGACTCAACTAAGGAATCACTTACGATATCCACCTCTTGGTGGAGGATTCCATGCATATGCATAAAGAAAGGACTTCGATGTCCACGAAGGAGATCGTTGCCCTCAAAGATCGCTTTGGGGCCATGAACTAGCCGGATGGAAATCACCACCTCGGCTTTGCCTTCATGAATCCAATCTCGGCTCTTGATTTCGCACTCCGCAGCTCCTCCAGCAGCTGGCTTTGTCCTCCCTCCTTTCCATCACTTGCCCTCTCTCTCTCTCTCTTGGAGAAGAGGAAGAAGGATGAAATGAAGGAGTTTATCCCTCATTTCTCGGCCTTATCTTAGCAGGGAAGAGCCTGGGCCCTTGGATTCAGGATAAGGGAAACGAACGGCTCAGATTTGCCCAGAAAAAGGCTGAACATGGCCTGACATGCCCTGTGGCACGACCTGTGACACGCCCGTGTCACAGGCCGTGTCCCTTAAGCGGCAGACAACCGACTCAAATCCAGACAGTACACGTGATAATACAGTTTGCAGTCAATTTTATTAAGGTATTTTCAGGGTTTTAAAGCAAAACATGTCTTGTAAAGTGCTTATTTTGATTCCCCTTTGTATATATTTTTGTCGCTAATGAGTTTTTCTGCTTTTTGCAGGTTTTCACGGCTTTCAGGCGAATTTTGCTGTGACACGCCCCCTGGTCACGCCCTACCCGGGCGTGTACCTAGGGAGTGTAACCCAGAGGAATGAAGCAATTGGTCCGAAACTGCATTCCGTGGAAACTTAGTGTACACGCCCTCTGTCACGCCTGTGTCACATCCGACACGGGTGTGTTCTAGAGGCGTGTACTCAGGTTCCGAGGAATCGCTGCAATGCGCTCGTTTTTCCCACTCCAAAGTCGCACCGAATGTGTCACGCCCCCGGGTCACGCCCGACCCAGGCGTGACATATGGGCGTGTACTTCAACAACCATGCCTGTCAACTCCATCAATTAATTTCAGCACTTTAAAGTCACACCGACCGTGTCACGCCCCAGGTACATGCCCGACTAGGGCGTGTTAGGGGGGCGTGACCCATCCCGAAAAAATCTATAAATTGAGCCCATCCCCAAGGGTTCAGGATCACTTTTTGGCTGAGAGGGGGAGGTTCTGCCCCTTTGTTCAATGTTCTTTTTTATGCTTTTCCCCTCTTTCTCTCTCTCTTACTTTGTATTTTTCTTAATCCTAGTTTAGTTAAGCTTTTGTAATAGCTTTTGTTAATGCTTTAGTTGCTAATGATAGGGCCAGAATAGGATTTTCAATTCCATGCACTTGTAATCTCGTTCATTTTCATGCTGTAAGATCGCTTTAATTTTAATAAAAGTGTTCTTGTTTTCTTCTCTTTACTACTTTGTGTCTTTATGCTTTACTACTCATCCCCCCTCTTCCACCTCACCATGATTAACTAATCCTCCATGTACTCGATCTTGATGATCCGAGGTTCGAGTGATTAGGTTATGATGCTTTGAATCTTACCTTTTCTTTTTATGGTTTAGCCTTGAATTACTCTTGATTTATCACGGGTTGGAGGTATATCATCGATATATATTCTCCACCTTTTCTTTCATTCTGGGCAAGCTGAGAGGCCGAAAGTTTGAAATGAGCACTCAAGAGTAAAGGGAGTTATTCGCACCCCTCGAGAGAAGCAGACGTTCAAATCTCCCGGATTGGAGTAAAAACCAATAGAGGGGTTCGCAGCATAAAGAGGGTTTTAGGCCTCCGATTCGGACGAAATTTCGGTCAGACCTTCCTAAACTCAGATGGGCATGACTTCGAGAGAAGCATGTTCTTGCTTTTAGAACCTCCGCGGTCAAGGTCTCTTGCCTTATTAATTAAAAAAAATTATTATTGCATCTTTTGATCAACTTAAGCCGAGGTGATTCTCGATCGAGTACTATCGCTTAATTATCATTTAGCTTTTCTCTAATTTGCAAGTAAAACATTCTCACTTCTCTAATTTAGTAAGCAACCCCAAAACAGCTTTTAATTGATAAGATAATAGTAACTCCTTGAAGTAGAAGTACTCAATTCGCCCCGGGTAATACGACCTTGATATTGAACTTAATATCCTCTACTATATGCAACAAGGTATACTTGCCTTCATCAAATATAGAATCGGAGAACATCTCAAGACTACACTTTCACCTTCTCCTCCCTTAACTTTGTCTTCTCCACGCATAATCCCTTCTCCGCTTAAATAATTTTATATCAAGTTTTTGGCGCCGTTGCCGTAGATTCATGTTTTGATATTTTGAAAAAATTATAGCTATTAATTTTATCGTTTTTCCTTTTCTCTCGCTCTCGTAATGGTTTTATCTCTCCCCCTCTTTCTCTCTTTTTAAGTGTATGACCCGAGAAAGCTCATCGATTATTCCTTTTGATCCTGAGATAGAGCGCATCGCTTTGCGTCGCCTCCGTTCTCGTGACCAGGAATCGCATTTTGGCATCGAAGAGTCGATCGGGGACACTCCCACAGAAACGATGGATCCTAATCCGCCCAACCCAAATGAGGCCCAACAAAGGACTATGTCCTATTATGCGAGGCCGAACTTGGAGGGTACACAATGAAGTATTGTTCGCCCCACAGTGGCGAACAATAACTTTGAGATCAAGTCCAGCATCATCCAAATGGTGCATCAGTCGGTAACCTTCGATGGTCTCCCGGATGAGGATCCAAATTGTCACATTGTAATTTTTCTCGAAATCTGTGATACTTTTAAATCAATGGAGTCTCAGATGACACCATTTGATTACGTCTCTTCCCTTTCTCTTTGCGGTCAAAGGCCAAGCAGTGGCTGGGCTCTCTTCCTAGAGGGCCCATCACCACGTGGGCCGAGATGGTAGGGAAATTTCTTACCAAGTATTTCCCGCCTGCGAAGACCGCCAAATTGCGCACGGATATTGCATCCTTCATGCAAATAGACTCGGAGACTCTCTACGATACATGGGAGCGCTTCAAGGAGCTATTGCGAAGGTGCCCACACCACGCGCTTCCAATTTGGCAACAAGTGAAAATATTTTATACGGCTTAAATTCATTAACAGGGCAAATGATCGACGCGGCCGCTGGGGGAACACTAAATAACAAAACCCCAGAGGCTGTTCAGGAACTTTTTGAGGAAATGGCTATGAATTCATATCAATGGAATGCACCTCGTGTGCTGGCTAACAAACCAGCGGTAGTCTTTGAAATTGACGCTACTTCGAATCTTGCCCTCCAAGTTCAGCGGTTAACAAAGCAGGTGGCGGAGATGACTGCTTCCTCTGCCACTCCTCCTTGGTTTAATAATTATAATAACTTTGCTTTTACAGAAGAGCATGTTGACTTCATGGGAAATGCTCCTCGGCCCTCCTATAACCCGAACAACGCACCATATAATAACACTTATAATGCGGGTTATAGGAGCCATCCGAATTTCTCATGGAGAAACCAAGGAAATGCTCAACGTCCCCATAACCCCCCTCATAATCATAGCCAAACATTTAATCTAGCTCCCCCCTTAAATTTAAATCCACCTGGTTTCCAACCGCAATAGGCAAAGCCCTCTTCACTTGAAGAGGTCTTTGCCAAATACGTTGCTACAAATGGAACGAATATAAGGAATATTGTCGGGTCCATCAAAAACTTGGAAAACCAAGTGGGACAGCTAGCCAAGATAATCTCCGATCGGCAACACGGAGCTTTGACAGGCAATACCGAGCAAAATTCAAGAGAAAGTGCAAACTCCATTACCCTCCGCAGTGGAAAAGAAGTTGCTATACCAAGCGAACCTATGGTACCTCTCCCTTCTCCTCTCTCTCCTCCTGTTATTTTAGCTTCAAATTTGCCTACTACGCCTAAGCCACATGTGTCTAATTCAAAATTACCATATCCGTCTAAACTTAAAAATGAACGCGCTGAAGAAAGTTACAAAAAAATTTTAGAAATTCTAAAAACAAATCATATAAACATGCCGTTCTGCGAGGCTATCTCTCAAATGCCGAAATACGCGAAATATCTCAAGGAGCTCCTATCAAATAAGAAAAAGCTTGAGGATATTTCACATATTTCCTTAAATGCAGAATGCTCCGCGGTTGTGCTCAACAAATTACCCCGCAAAGTGAATGACTCGGTAAGGTTCCCCATCCCATGCCTATTCGGTAATTCGTTGGTCAAACATGCGTTGGCGGACTTGGGAGCAAGCATAAATCTCATGCCCTTTTCGCTTTTTAAAAAATTAGGTCTAGGATCTCCGAACCCCACTCGTATGAGCATACAGCTAGCCGATCGTTCTGTGAAATATCCGATAGGGATTGTGGATGATGTCTTGGTCAAGGTGGACAAATTCATCTTTCCGGTGGATTTTGTCATCCTAGACATCAAAAAGATGCTGATGTACCCCTGATACTCGGCCGCCCCTTCCTTGCCACCTCCCTCGCTATTATTGATATTAGTGATGTAAAGCTCCTCCTTCGGGTTGGAGATGATGAAATCACTTTCAACATTAATCCCTCCATGCGCAACACCTTAGAGCAAGATGATTCCTGCTTTTATCTAGAGGAATTCTTCGAAAATGAATTTTTTGTGCCTTTTGAATTAGTTTCTTCATCATTTGATGAATCTCTTATCACTGAGCTCTTCTGCTTCGAGGAAGTATCTCGTACTAACCTCCCCGAATCACTTCCCATGGACACCACAAAATTCAAAACCTCTTACGAGGAACCACCCATATTGGAGCTTAAGAAACTTCCCCCTCATCTGCAGTATCTTTTCCTCGAAAATGACTCGAAGCTACCGGTTATTATCTCCTCGGATCTGAGAAACTCAGAAATTTCTGAGTTGACTCTAGTTTTTCAAAATCACCGCCATGCAATTGCGTGGCAGTTATCCAATATTAAGGGGATTAGCCCATCATTCTGTACACACAAGATTTTCTTAGATAATAACTTTCGTAGTACTATCCAGCCCCAACGACGTTTAAATCCAAACATGAAGGACGTCGTGAAGGCTGAGGTTATTAAACTTCTAGATGCAGGAATTATCTATCCCATCTCCGATAGTACTTGGGTAAGCCCAGTACAGGTCATGCCAAATAAAGGCGGGGTCACGGTAGTGGCCAATTAAAATAGTGAATTAATTCCAACCCGTACTATTACGGGTTGGCGGATGTGCATTGATTACCGCAAACTCAATGATGCCACCCGAAAAGACCACTTCCCGCTTCCCTTTATCGACCAAATTTTAGAACGACTTTCCGGTTACTCCTTCTACTGCTTTCTCGACGGTCTCTCGGGGTACCTCCAAATCCCTATTTCACCTGAAGACCAGGAGAAGACTACCTTTACCTATCCCTTTGGCACCTTCGCTTATAGACGGATGTCATTTGGTTTATGTAATGCGCCGGCTACATTTCAGCGATGTATGCTGGCGATATTCGATGAATTGGTAGAAGAAGTGATGGAGGTTTTTATGGACGACTTCTCAGTGTTTGGTAATTCTTTTGCAAATTGTTTAAAAAATCTCGAGCGTGTGTTGATTCGTTGTGAGGAAACTAACTTAGCCCTCAACTGGGAGAAATGCCATTTTATGGTCCGAGAGGGATTGGTCCTCGGCCATAAGAGTTCAGGCAAGGGGATCGAGGTCGACCAGGCCAAGATCGAAATTATTGAAAAGCTCCCCCCTCCAACGAATATTAAAGCCATTCGTAGTTTTCTTGGGCACGCGCGATTTTATCGCCGTTTTATCCAAAAGTTTTCCAAAATAACGAAGTCGATAACCCATCTTCTCGAGAAAGAGACGCCTTTCAATTTTAACAACGATTGTCTTCTTGCTTTCAATTTAATAAAAGAAAAATTAGTAAACTCTCTAATTCTAGTTGCTCCGGATTGGTCGCTCTCTTTTGAAATCATGTGCGATGCTAGTGATACTGCGGTGGGCGCGGTCTTAGGCCAGCGGGTGGATAAATTCTTCCACCCGATTTATTATGCAAGAAAGACACTCACGTCTGCACAGGCCAATTACACCACCACCGAGAAAGAGCTCCTAGCAATTATTTTTGCCTTTGATAAGTTTAGGTCTTATATCACCCTCTCCAAAGTAATCGTCTTTACGGATCACTCAGCTCTTCATTTTTTATTTAGCAAAGCGGACGCAAAGCCCCGCCTTTTACGATGGATCCTCCTCTTGCAGGAGTTTGATTTAGAAATCTGGGACAAAAGAGGGGCCGAAAATTTGGCGGCCGACCATTTATCTCGTTTAGGAAACCCTGCCAGCAAAATATTAGTGGAAGTCGACATTAACGATAAATTCCCTGAAGAGCGCCTCTTCGCTCTCGAAAATTCGAAAGATTATCCCGAGCCCTACTTCGCCGACTTTGCCAATTATTTAGTGGCTCGGGTCTTGCCAATGGAATTCTCAAGCCAGAAAAAGAAGAAATTCTTTTCTGATTTAAAGAATTACTTTTGGGAAGACCCTTTCTTATTCAGAATCTATGCGGATCAGGTAGTGCGGCGTTGCGTTTCGAGTGAAGAAGGAGTGCAAATTTTGGGACATTGCCATGAAGGACCAACATGTCGTCATTATCAAGCGAATCGCACCGCAAGAAAGGTGCTGGAGGCGGGTTTCCATTGGCACACGCTATTCAAAGATGCTCACACCCTAGTGAGTACTTGCGATAGTTGCCAGCACGCAGGCAATATCTCACGGCGGGACGAGATGCCTCAAAATTTTTTCCTCGAATGTGAAATCTTCGATCTTTTGGGCATCGACTTCATTGGCCCCCTTCCCCCATCTTATCAAAATAAATACATTCCCGTAGCTATCGACTATGTATCAAGGTAGACGGAAGCGCAAGCTCTCCCCACCAACGATGCACGAGTCATTGTAAAATTTCTAAAAAATTATTCTTTCGATTTGGCACGCCACACGCTATAATTAGTGATAGGGGAACCCATTTCTGCAATATCCAGTTTGCCAAAATTTTGGCAAAATATGGAGTAACGCACATACTTTCCACCTCCTATCACCCCCAGACAAGCAATCAAGTCGAGGTTGTTAATCGAGAATTGAAATGTATTTTAGAGAAAACCGTATCCTTAAACAGGAAGGATTGGGCACTAAAACTAGATGATGCCCTATGGGCCTATCAAACGACATATAAGACCGCCATCGGCTGCACGCCGTATCGATTGGTTTATGGTAAGGCTTGCCACCTTCCAGTTGAGTTAGAGCACCGTGCGTTTTGGGCCCTCAAAACATTAAATCTAGATCCCACCCTAACCACCGAACACCGTAAATTTCAGCTCAATGAACTCGACGAATGGCGGGCGAACGCTTACGAGAGTAATAGGCTTTATAAAGAGCGAACAAAGTTCTACCATGACAAAAATATTAAATTTCCTAAATCTTTTTCGCCGGGCGATCTCGTCCTTCTTTATAACTCTTGGCTTCGCCTCTTTCCAGGTAAATTAAAATCGCGATGGTCTGGCCCCTTTATTGTTAAAGAGGCTTGGCCGTATGGGATGGTTCTCATTTTGCACCCAGATAAGGGTGAATTTAAGGTAAATGGTCAGCGATTAAAACTCTATTTGCCTAACGATTTACTTCATACTGCGACGGAATAATTACTGCTATCGAACTCATGAACTATTTCGTTTCTCCTTCATTTGGACTGTAATAATTTAAGACTTCTTATTGTTGGATAATATTCTTTTGGTCGAGCTCAAACGACCTTTATAAACAAAGGGCGCTCTTGAGAGGCAACCCAAATCTTTTTCTCTTTTCTTTATTTTACACTTTTTGCCCCAGACGGCTCCACAAGTTGCGGCTTCTAAAATCACCGCCGCCAATTGTAACGCCCCGAATTTTTGATTATGTACGCATGATGGGCGTTACGTTGGCTTTGATTGTAGTTGAGCATAGTTTTTCCCGCGGGCTTGCGAGTGGCTGTTTTGATTGCAGAGTTGCATGATTCCCCAGCAAACCGGAGTCCATATGAGGGACTCGGTGAGGCCTCTTAGGGAATGCTTGCACTTTTTCGCGCCCGGGTAATGTAGCTCAAAATAAGTTGCTGGTTCAGGAAACAAAAAAAGGGTAAAAAGTGCTTGAGGCAAAAATGGTCTAGGACGTCTCAGAAACATTTTTCACAAAAGGAAAAAATGGTCGTTTTTGTGCTAGACACGCCCCCTGACACGGGCGTGACCCAGGCCGTGACCTGGGCGTGACCTCCTTGACTCGACGATTTTTCTTGCGTCGAGTTGAGCTCGACGAATGGGGTACACGCCCCCGTGACACGGTCGTGTCACTGGCCGTGTCCCGCTTCGTCGAGTGTCGAGTGTCGATCGTCGAGTATCGAGCGTCGAGTATCGAGTGTCGAGTCGTCGAGAGAGGGGACACGGCCTGTGACACGGGCGTGTCACAGGGCGTGTCAGGCTGGGTCGAGTGTCGACACTTTCTGTCGACGAGGGGTCGAGAAACGGGCTACACGCCCTAGGTCACGGGCGTGACCGACCCGTCACGGGCGTGTACCCGGCCGTGTACCGTGTGGATAAACGTGGAATTGCCGCCTTTCGGCGCCGCTTATGGTACACGCCCTGTGTCATGGGCGTGACACAGGGCGTGACCGGCCCGAAAATCGACTTTTTCCAATTTTTTTGTGCCGTTCATTTCCTTGATCCTGCATCGAACGGTTCAGCTTTGTTCTGGAGGAAATAAGTCTGAAACAGATAATTGGATTTCTCATTTTCTTCTCTTCATCTTCTTCTTCATTCCCAAAGAGAAAGCAAGAGACCAAGGGAGCAAGCAAGGCAAGGAAAGAGGAGAGCAGCCGTCGCGGCATCGTCTCGGTTCAGGCAAGCGGTGTTCTCCACCCTTGCCAATCTTCGTTCTTGATTCAATTTTCCATTTTTCCTAGCTTTCGATCTTGTGTTGAATTCTTCCTTATTAGCCTAGTATTGCTCTTTCAATTTCCCCTATGCTTAGTTGTTCTTCTTGATTCAAAGTATGATGCATCCTCTTGTTTGTTCTATGCTAAATTCCCTAGTCTAAATTCAAATTAGCTCCTTATGCTAAATTCAAAGTAGCTAATTCCTTATGCTAATTATACTAAACGACTTTGCTCTCCCATGTTTAGGTTTGTGATTCATGTAATTAGCAATTTTCCCTATGCTATTGTCATATTCATGTAACCGATCAAGAGAGGTGATTTTTTCCTTGATCAAAAACATATGATTGTGTTTCAAATGCGGGTTGTGACACCAATGCTGCTAAATCCATCACAAAGTCCAACAGAAGACCTTTCCTGAAGATTCAAGACACAAGCATGGGGGAGCGGCATCACTCAGCTTTCGCTGCAAAATAAAACCGGGGAAGTACCTGTTTTTCAATTCTGTCTTTCATTTCTGTACTTTCATTTTCTCTCGTTCTCCAACCTCCTTCTCCATTGAGGACAATGTAGATTTTAAGCTTGGGGGAGGACTTCCTCCTTTTTGCTTTTTGTAAATATCTTTTACTTTTTATAAATATTCTTCAAAAATCCAAAAAATCCAAAAATCCAAAAAAATATATAGCTGCATTTTGGTATTTCAATAGTACCCCATGTTTGTGTTTTATTTTTCTCAAAATTCTTTATAAACAATGTAGTTAATTATAATTTTTCTAATCATTTTTTAATCATATTTCACAAGTAAAATGTTGCCCATGCTGTGTTTCTAATTCACGGTAGCATGTTAAGGTGAAATATTTCTATAAAACGCGCATTTCTATTATGGTTTTCCGTTCTTTATTTTCTTCACTTTCTCTAAAATTCATCATCAACTATTTTCCTTTTCGTTTTTAGATAATTTTTGTAAGGACAACTTTTGAATAACGTAGTAGATATGAACGATCCAAGTCACATATTACTTCTATTTTCAAGATAATTTCATCAATCATCTTTTACTATCTCAGACTTGCTTTTTGAAATTTTTCAAATCTATGTTTTAAATAAATTTAAAAAGCGTGAAAATGATTTAGGTCGTTTTTGTTTACGTTTGAGCTTTCCTGCCAACCTAAAATCTTTTATCATTAGTTAGCCGCTTTTGATCCTTTTTTCCAATTTCGTTTGATAACTCCACATAGCATTTCATTTTCACCAAAGCCAAAATTCCTACCTATCTAATCACGCTAATTTTTTTGAGTTTCATTCAAAAATTTTCATAATCATGATAGGAAATTTTGTGTTATCTTTGGAGAAATTGTTGAAAAAAGTGTACTCAAAAGCAATGTTTGATTTTATTTGGCCAATTCAAAATGAAATAAAAAAATTTGTATGGCCTTGTTTTGAAAAAAGAAAAGAAAGAAAAAATGAAGAAAAAATAATAAATAATAATAAAGAAGAAAAAGAAAGAAAAAATATATATTTTTTGTTTAAAATAAAATTTTTTTTTGAAACTCTTTGTTTTGGTTTAGTGTGATTTTAAGCCTCCATGTTTATCTTTAAATTTCACTCCTATTCATGATCCTAAACCAAATGTTTCAGTCCTATTAAGTTCTTTTGATTCACGCCTTTTTAAATCTTATTTAACAGCTACGAAAAGAAGAAAAGTAAATCAGTTTTAGTTCTACATTTAAACTTAGATTTTTGTTATTTAATTGATATAATTATAATGTGTTGCTTGGATCTAGTAACAACTCAATACGTTCTTTTCATTTTCGTTGCCTTGCTTAAATCTATTTAAAGAATCTCGTCAAAATTCTGGATGATTTATTTTCGTTAAGTTAAGTTTATAAAAGTTAAACCATACCAAAATAATTGTTTTAGATTTACATTTTACATTCTCCCTACCTGGAATTTCGCATAGTACTTGTGTAAGCATGATTAAAACTTTTTGAATTAGTCACTTTTTATGATTAGCTAGTTTTTATATCTTTGCTTGGGGACAAGCAAAACTTAAGCTTGGGGGAATTTGATAATACGGTTTGCAGTCAATTTTATTAGGGTATTTTTAGGATTTTAAAGCAAAACATGTCTTGTAAAGTGCTTATTTTGATTCCCCTTTGTATATATTTTTGTCACTAATGCGTTTTTCTGCTTTTTGCAGGTTTTCACGGCTTTCAGCAGAATTTTAATGTGGCACGCCCCCTGGTCACGCCCTACCCGGGTGTGTAACTAGGGTGTGTAACCCAGACGAATGAAGCAGTTGGTCCGAAACTGCATTCCGTGGAAACTTAGTGTACACGCCCTCTGTCACGCCCGTGTCACATCCGATACGGGCGTGTTCTAGAGGCGTGTCCCCAGGTTCCGAGGAATCGCCACAACGCGCTCGTTTTTCCCACTCCAAAGTCGCACCGAATGTGTCACGCCCCCGGGTCACGCCCGACCCGGGCGTGACATATGGGTGTGTACTTCAACAACCACGCCCATCAACTCCAGCAATTAATTTTAGCAATCCAAAGTGGCACCGACCGTGTCACGCCCCAGGTACACACCCGACCAGGGCGTGTCAGGGGGGCGTGACCCATCCCGAAAAAAACTATAAATTGAGCCCTTCCCCAAGGGTTCAGGATCACTTTTTGGCTAAGAGGGGCAGGTTCTGCCCCTTTGTTTAATGTTCCTTTTTATGCTTTTCCCCTCTTTTTCTCTCTCTTACTTTGTATTTTTCTTAATCCTAGTTTAGTTAAGCTTTTATAATAGCTTTTGTTAATTCTTTAGTTGCTAATGATAGGGCCAGAATAGGATTTTCAATTCCATGCACTTGTAATCTCGTTCATTTTCATGCTGTAAGCTCGCTTTAATTTTAATAAAAGTGTTCTTGTTTTCTTCTCTTTACTACTTTGTGCCTTTATGCTTTACTACTCATCCCCCCTCTTCCACCTCACCATGATTAACTAATCCTCCATGTACTCGATCTTGATGATCCGAGGTTCGAGTGATTAGGTTATGATGCTTTGAATCTAACCTTTTCTTTTTAGGGTTTAACCTTGAATTACTCTTGATTTATCACGGGTTGGAGGTATATCATCGATATATATTCTCCACCTTTGCTTTCATTCTGGGCTAGACGAGAGGCCGAAAGTTTGAAATGAGCACTCAAGAGTAAAGGGAGTTGTTCGCACCCCTCGAGAGAGGCAGACGTTCAAATCTCCTGGATTGGAGTAAAAACCAATAGAGGGGTTCGCAACATAAAGCGTGTTTTAGGCCTCCGATTCGGATGAAAGTTCGGCCAGACCTTCCTAAACTCAGATGGGCATGACTTCGAGAGAAGCATGTTCTTGCTTTTAGAACCTCCGCGGTCAAGGTCTCTTGCCTTATTAATTAAAAAAATTTATTATTGCATCTTTTGATCAACTTAAGCCGAGGTGATTCTCGATCGAGTATTATCGCTTAATTATCATTTAGCTTTTCTCTAATTTGCAAGTAAAACATTCTCACTTCTCTAATTTAGTAAGCAACCCCAAAACAGCTTTTAATTGATAAAATAATAGTAACTCCATGAAGTAGAAGTACTCAATTCGCCCCGAGTAATACGACCTTGATATTGAACTTAATATCCTATACTATATGCGACAAGGTATACTTGCCTTCATCGAATATAGAATCGGAGAACATCTCACAACTACACTTTCACCTTCTCCTCCCTTAACTTTGTCTTCTCCATGCATAACCCCTTCTCCGCTTAAATAATTTTATATCAACACGGCCGTGTGAAACGCCCGTGTCACACCCTACACGCCCGTGTCATGCCCGATATGCCCGTGTCTATCAGCCGTGTACTTCATTCAACACAACATCACCTCACCCGAGTGGGACATGGCCATGGGACACGCCCGTGTCCCAGGCCGTGTCCTCCAGGACAAACTTGTGTCCTCAAGCACACGCATCCCTGGCTGAATCCCCCAAAGGACACGCCCTATGAAACACCCGTATCACATGCCATGTACTCCCTTTGCTTGCCGCTCGATGACTGTCGAGCGCAGTTCATCGACCCGAGCACGACACGCCCTGAGATACACCCGTGTCCCAGGCCGTGTCACCCACTCTAAACCCAAAATGGGCTTTGGGGTGTTACATAAGCTCAGAGTTCGTCGAACTAAGCTCTAAGTTCATCGAACTAAGCTTTCACGTTTCGTCGAGCTGAGCTCAGAGTTCGTCGAACTAAGCCCTAAGTTCGTCGAACTAAGCTTTCATTTTTAACCAAGCTGAACTCTGAGTTCGTTAAACTGAGTTATGCGTTCATCGAAGTCTTTTAGCATTGAGTGATGGTCATTCACTCAATGCCTTTGCTTCTAATGCTTGAATTTTGTCCAAGTCTAGAGATGCTGAGTTATGCTGATGTCAGCAAAGTCAAAAAGTCAACCAAAATTCAAACGTTGTGGGATTGTTGCTAGAGGCGCTAGCGACCAGCTGTCATCATCATCTGCACTTGGAAAGAAGTATTTTCATCTTTAAGTGATGGGGCCCACACACAGCAAAGAGTCGTTGAATCTAGAGTAAATGGAAAGACTGTGATGTATAACAAATCTCAGCCATCAATCCTTGTGGTGGGCCCAGTACTCGATTAGGCATTAGAGAATAAAAAGAAGAAAATTGGCCAGAGCAAACGATCGAATCCTTGTCTGGGTTTTCTGAAAACGAAAGTGCGGTCGAACTCCATCTTCTTCCTCGCCTTCGAGCCTGAAGAACATGTTCTGCACAGAAAAAATAGACGAGGAAAGAGATAGCTGAAGCAATCTCCATCTACAATAGCAGGTTCAGAATAAATTCTGAGGAAGCAGATCAACATGCTCTCCAAAGAAACAATAGCTATTTGAAGAAAGATTCAACTACCGACTTCATTGTCTTCAATAACAAAAGCTTGGGCTGATATTTGCTCAGTCCAGGAAGAAGTTGACATAGTGTTCTTGCTCTAGTGTCTAATCAAATCACCTTTTATCTCTTTTATATAGATTCTTTGTGAGTCTGAAGTTGTAAGCCTATGTTATAAAGGCTAAGGTCTCTGTGACCTATAGTTTGTCTTAGTGTTGAGTGAAAGATCTTTATGGCATGTGGTTTGGCTTAGTGCCTATGTGGTAGGTCTGTGTGACCTGTGAGGTCCTGCGGGAGTTGTGCTGTAAGCTCTTAAGGAGCCGAGCTTTGGGGGAAGAGCCTAGTCTAACACAATGTTAGAAAGGCGCAGGGGGATAGTGGATGTCTCCAAGATTGGGGAACCACAATAAAATTATTGTGTTGTTTGTGATTGTTCTTAAAAGCCAAAACTAACCTAATCACTAAGCACATAAATCAGCTAACAAGTAAGATGATTTAAATAAAGACAAAAACCTATTCACCCCCCTTCTAGGTGTTTAGCTAACCTTGAAAAAAGACTCTCACACTCAACGTTCTCAACGCCTAAATAACAGAAAGCATGGCTAAGGCACAAGGCGTTGAGTGAGGTGTGCTCACTAAACATTCTCAATGCCAGGTATGCAGAAAAGACTGCAGAAATAGTTAAGGTAAAAAGCATTGAGTGAGGCTTACTCACTTAATGCTGACAACGCCTAGATAGATAGAATTGTCTAAGTACTTTGGTGTTAAGTGAAGCTCATTCACTCAATGCTTATTCTACTGATGTTTGATTTTTGACTAAGTCCACAGGTGCTGACGTCAGCAAGTCAATAAGTCCACTTTATTCAAATTATTAAAGGCAAAGCTACAGTACAAGACAAGCTGCACCGCATAGCTACTATACGATAGTTAGCCGTTAAAGCAAGGATGCAGCTGACATTAAATGTGTGGGTCCCTCTACTCAAAGAGCCGTTGGTACATAAATTATAAAAGGAAAAGCTTTTATAGAAGAAGATAATGCTTGGAGCAGAGTTTTTGAGATAGTTCTTCTTCATCGTCATTGTTGCTGTGAAGAGAAGAACAGAGAGCAAAAAGACTGGAGGTCTAAAGGCTCAACAAATTTGCTGATTGTCTTTATCTTTGACTATAACAAGATCATAGCAAATCTCTGAAGAGGAGAAAGAAAGTTAGCTGGCGGCATTTTCTATCTGCACCTGAAAGTTCTTCATAGATGCAGTGGAATAACACTGAAGAACATCTACTGGAGGTTATGGAGAAGAATTTACGGCCAAACATTCCCACCCAGGAAATAAAGTAGAAGTAGAACTGTCTTCTGCCAGTTACTTCCAGCACAAGCTAACTGTATCCTTACTGCTGTGAAGAGGTTGAACAGAGAATTCTTCAGCTCAGGAAGCAGCAAGATGTGCTACAGTCACTTCACAAATCCTGCAGGAAATATCCCTGGTGTTGTGAAGAAGAAGTTAGAACTGAGTGTATCTCAGTTCATGTAAAGGAAGACTCGGGAAATATATTTCTGGAGTCAAAGTTGGGTTGTGTCTATCTCAGTCAAGGTAGATTGGCACAGAGAAATTTCTCTTGTGTCCAATCAAGAACGTCACTAACTCACTTCCTTCGTATAGGATCCTTCTGGATCTGAGTGGTAGGATCAAGTTTGCTCTGAGGTAGGATTCTGTTGAGAATCTAAGCTATAGGACTTGGGTTCAAGTCTCAGGTAGGTGGTCAATTGATCACTGAGTTATAGGAGAGGAATACTCTCTGAGTGTAGCTCCTTTGGGTTTGAGGTAGGATCCCTAGTGGATCTGAGGTAGGGCTGTCCTCCCAGCCTGAGTGTAGGGACTTTGGCTTGAGGTAGGTGGTCTGCTGACCAATGAGTTGTAGGCCCTTTGTGGCTGAGCTGTAAGTCTTGGAGGTGACTGAGAGATCTTGAGGGATCTGAGGTGTAAGATCTTTGGAGAAGAGTTTTGTAGAAGTACCTAGTATAACAAGATAGTTGGATAGGTGGGATGGAAAGAGGATGTGCCCTTGTTAGGGGAACCAGTATAAATCTTGTGTGCTTTGTGTTTTCTCTGTGTTGGTTTTATTGCAGGTTGCATGTCTTGAAAGCAGAATATAATCAACCAATAAAGCATTCAACCAAAAGAAAATAAAATATAGTCACTAAGGACTAAGAAACCTATTCACCCCCCCCCCCCCCCCCCGTCTAGGTGATTTAGCTATCCTTGAAATCAAAGACTTTGAATAGTTCTATTTGACATTGTTCAAGCTCATCATGTGCTGGATGTTCTTTGGAACATGTTTAGACAGGTTATCTAAGTGGTTGTGATAGGTGGTCATAAAGTAGAAAAATGGAGTGATAGAAATCCGTTTAAGTCCACAAGCATTAAGTGAAGCTAGTTCACTCAAAGCCAGATACCAAGGAAGGATGCTGGATTGACTGAAAATCAGTCAAGTCCACAGGGGTTTAGTGAAGCCATCTCACTCAATGCTAGATTCCAAAAGGCATCGAGTAAAGGTGTGGACAGACAAAGCCAAGCAATTTGCAAAGCAGTTCTACGGCTAAGTCCACAAGCGTTGAGTGAAGGCAGTTCACTCAATTCCATATATCAAGAGGCGTCGAGTACAATACAGTCTGTCAAAGCTTCAGCATTGGTAAGCTAAAAATTAACTAAGTCTAGAATCATTGAGTGAGGACAGCTCACACAACGCCTAAAGAGAAGCGATGAGTCAAGCTCAAGTATTTGAAGATTTTATCAAAGAATTCTGGCCAAGTCCAAAAGCATTGAGTGAGGACAGCTCACTCAACGCCCAAAGAAGAAGGCGTCGACAGAGCAATGATCAGTCAAAGCCTAAAGAGAGATAGACAGAAAAATCTGCCTAAGTCCATATGTGTTGAGTGAGGATAGCTCACTCAATGCAAGCACATCAAGAAAATTGGTTAAGTACAGAAGCGTTGAGTGAAGACAGTTCACACAATACCTCATCAACAAGAAGCCAAGCAAAGGCAGAAGCGTTGAGTGATGAAGGCTTACTCAACACATTCATAAAGAAAGTTGTGGATAAGTACAGAAGCATTGAGTGAATCCAGTTCACTCAACGCCTCAGTAAGAAGATAGGCGTTCAGAGAAGAAGGTAAGTCCAGGGACGTTGAGTGATGAAGGTTCACTCAACGCACTCAACGTCTGGCAGTGTAGAAGAAATTGGCCAAGTCCAAAAGCATTACGTGAAGGTTATTCACTCAACGCACTCAATGACTGAGATGAAACTGAGAATTTGGCTAAGTATATAGACGCTGACATCAGCATGAGTCAGCAAAGTTTCAAAATATTATGGGAAAGCTACAGTAGATGACAAATGGCATCACAGGTCTACAGTTTGATAAAGATAAGTTGCAGCTGTCAACTATAGTGGGGCCCTTGGTTCAAATAGCCATTGAACGACATAATATAAAAGGGATAAGATCAGGAGATGGAACTTAAACTTTTAGGGTTTACTCATTTCGAAAAGTAGCATCTAGTCTTCGTCTTCCTCCACACCATTGTTACCGAGCTTGAAGTAGGAAGTTAAACCAGTTGAACTAAAAGTTTTAGTGAGTTAGTTGTGGCAATCTTAACAAGCTACAAGAAGATCAGAAAAGCTTTCTGAGAAAGGAGACTAAGTAGTGCCTTCAAATTTTTGCAGTCAAAGTTAGCTGATTGAAGAGCAAATCAATATCAAGTTCAGAGACCTTGTTTCTGAGACACTTCCAGCACAAGCAGCAGCTTATTGAAGATCATTTATGTAACACCCCAAATTTGACAGTATAACTTTTTGTCGTTATCGTCGGGCGATAGTGGGTATCGCCGAGGCGATAGCGATACATCACGACACCATAAAGCGTTGAGTGAACTAAGTAAACTCGACACCTTTCAACGAATCGTTGAGTAAGAGACTATTGCATTGTGTTAGTGGGTATCGCGTGGCGATAGCCAGTTCTCAACACTCTCAACTCCTTAAAGCGTTGAGAGAACTCGACACACTCGACACCTCGAAGCATTGAGCGAGCTTCTAGCTTCAATAATGCCGGGCGACAGTGGGTATTGCCTGAGCGATAACAGGAAAGCGTTGAGTGAACGCAATACACTTAACACCACAAAGCGTTGAGTGAGCTATTGGCTTGCTGTTGCTGGAAACAGTGGATATTGCCAGACATTAGTGCCATATGACAGGGACACGTGTCAGATGGCCTGTTGGCGGCCGATAAGCGATGGTTAACTACGGTCAAAGCGGCGAAAAAGCCAATGTCGCCAGGCGACAGTCGACATCGCTCTGCGATATCGCTAAATTGACCAGTCAACTCAAATCTTGGCATTTGATTCCTTTTTGATAAAATAAGCTTGTGGCTGGGATTGAGCCCAAAGTTACTTATGCAAAGGTGTGTTAGAATGAGAAGTAATTCTCTTCTCATCACTCTCTCTCTCTCTCTCTCTTCATTTCCTTTTGAGCTCTTGGAAGAAGGAGCTAAGAAAAGGTTTGGATGATCTTTATGAGTGCTAAAGGCGATTCGATAATCAGAGGCCAGACCTAAGGCTAGATCCACAAAGAGGAGAGCGACGTGCTCCTTTCCATCCACATGGAAAAGCGTTGCCATGACTCCAAAATGGGCTATAATGGTAACGATCTTTCTTCTTGGACAAGTGAAGTCCTTCTTTTGGCATATGCATGGAATCCCCCACCAAAAGGTGGAGAATCGAGGGAATTCCTTTGGGTTGATTCATGAAATCCCCGTGAGTCTTGCATATAGATCCAGAAATATGTAGTATGGAATAGGCATGCTGTGTAAAGCCCATCTACATAGGTTGGTCTGGATTGGTGATGTTTATTTTGCACGCTGGAGAAGTCTTCGAGTATAAACGAGTAGTTTACGGGGTCTGCGGGGTTGTACCTGTGAACTGAAAGTAACAGGAATTACTGGAGTTGCATTCCAGGAAAATACCCATGAAATATCACAGTTTGAATGATTGTTGGATATTTTCAGGCGATAGTGAGTATTGCCAACGACGATAGCTCTTGGTGAGTTATTTGTGTTGTGAAAGTCTAGTGTTTCTGACACTGCAGGTTATTGCAGTGTTTTTGGCTGGGTCTAGTATAAAAAGTGAATTCTATGGTTAGCGTCTGACGCCAGTGAGTATCGCTGGAGATAGCTTCCAGATACCCTTTTGAATGAAAAGCCTGTCTCAAGGAGACTGTGAGGCTAATCTGTAAGATGCGAGCTCCTAAAGGCCAGTGAGCCAAACGAACAAGGGAAAGCCGACCCGCATCATACTAGATATTGATTTGACGATCTGAGTAAAGTGCAATGTTGGAACTGTATCCACATTATGGTTGTCTAACTCGAGTGCCTAAGTTATTGGCGTTCATTAGGATCGCATAATGAGAGTCTTAGATTGTACGCCCTCAAGACTAAAGTCTCAGGCCGGGGGCTATAGAGACTATAAATGCTCAAAGTTAATCGTTATGTATGAGACCTCTGAACAGTGGTGGGTCCCTGACAACAGGTACACCGAAAATATGCCCTGAGTGCATGGAATGTTTGGTCGTTGAGGCATTCATTTGTGATATATTGAATTGTGCGTGATTGCACGTTCTTGTGATATATCTGCTTGTGATAATACTATGTCTACAGGGAATGAATACCACTGCTCCGGGAATGGGGTAGGTTCGTTATAAATTGGTCAGCTGAATGCTGACTGTTTCTTTATTTGCCACAATTGCGATGGATTGTCCTTGTGCAGGTGCTGGAGAGCCGAGCTGTAAATAGCCGGCTGAAGCCCTTGCTACTGCTATGCTGGCCCTCGAAGGCCGAGCAAAGAAATTTTACTATTTTTCATGTGTGGCTAGCCTGCGTGCTGATGTTTATAATCCATACTTGTGAAATGTAACTGTAAGGCCTTAAGGCCATAACTTTTGTGTATTGTAGATGACATTCTTGTTAAGTATATAAATGGTATGGTTTATATATATTATGGACATTCAATTGATATGAGTTCATGAAACCCTAAAGCTTCATCTAGAATGCTCTGAGATAGGATTCGAGTAGTCTTTGATATTAACTTGCAATCCCGCCTCCTATTTGTGGACTATGGTGTGGGGCCCTGTCCGGACCCTCTATTTTATTTCATGTGATGGACAGAGGTGTTACAATTTGGTATCAGCTTATCTTGGTCTTCTTCCTACGAATTCGTGGTCGAATTCTTTTTGGGGTGGAGCGCACGTGTATGTGCTTACCGTTATAACATAAATGAACTCAAGAATGTCGGCTTAGGAATGAAATACACATGTTTGAGGAACTTGTGCATTCCTGTTGTTGCTTTTGCAATAGTGTGAGTTGCTTACTTATGTGTCACAAGATTATAGGAGACTAAATGAGGGGCAACAAGAACCCCAGCATTTGATGAGGAGTAATGTGCCAACGAAGATGCCAACACCTCCTCCTTCGATAGAGACTGCCCGGTTGATCGCTGATGTTGTAAGACCCTTTTTTTTCTTTTAAACCACTGGGGTCTTATGCCCAGAACCACCGCTTTGTGGTGACACCAACACACCCGGGAAGGTCGTCACTACAAAATATCGATCATGCCAGCCATACCGATCGCAAAAGAGTAGGATAAGTGTACATGAGTAAAATGAAACTAGTCCACCAGAATCACATATATATAATATAAGTCTCCACGAAGGGAGAGTCCACAGAAAAGAATAAACAAAGTACTAAAGAGGGCTCCTGCCCGATACATCAAGATCTCACTACAAGTCACTTAACGCGGAAGCAAATCTATAATAACTACTAATGATCGGGACTCAAAGTCCCTACTGGCTGGACTCCAGTGCTAGACTGTCCCGTCTCCATGCGCACTGACCTCTGGCGCTGTGTCTCCTGGTTCGTCTCCACGATCCCCTAAAATGATTTGGTCAACGACCGTTAGTCTAAAAATACTAAGTCTTATCATCCCCCACCCCTCCCCCATGGCTCATAGGCACCAAGCGGGGAGGATGAAAGGGAAGGTAATGAAGGTGGAGAGTAACAAAATAAACAGTTGATGACTGAACTAGTCTATCATGAATATATAATCATAGCAAGTATAAGTAAGCAGTAGTATGAAGCAGTATAAATATACACAAGAACAAGTGAGCAAGTATAGTATGAAGGGTAAACTAATTAACCATGACCTATAGGAATGCCCATACAAACCTATAAACCAAGGGGTCGTTTCTCAAGGCCTATTGTATAAAGCGTCCCATACCACTTTATACAATAGGTGTCAGGGGTTATATGCAATGATGATG
The DNA here is from genome assembly GCA_039583875.1 of Platanthera guangdongensis. NCBI lineage: Eukaryota > Viridiplantae > Streptophyta > Magnoliopsida > Asparagales > Orchidaceae > Platanthera > Platanthera guangdongensis. The sequence continues at coordinate 106,179,686 of CM077152.1, forward strand.
CTATAACATACAAGTATGTCATGATGTGAACATGCAAGTGCAACCCACACACTCAACTCTATGCACACAGACCTTTAGTTCCCCGGTTTTGGAGTTAGCTGAAGTCTCAGGAGCCTCCCGTCGTAGCAAACGGAGATAGTTGGCTGGGCTGCTACACTCCTAGACTAGCATTCGCACTGCCTAGCCTCTTACGTATGCCTCAACACTAAGAACACACAGTGGAGCCCCTGCTTACTAATGCTGGCAAATCCACCAGTCTTTCTTTGGCCAAGTGACATCCACACCCGCCGAGTCAGCGTATTGACGTCAGTGCGAACGACCGTCCAATACTGAATACCCACCACCTTATATCTTATGCACATGCAACATTAATGTATTTCCGGACAATCCCGTCCGTCACAAATATCTACCGACCCAAAGCTCCCCGGACAAACCCGTCCGTCACCAAAACCATTAAGCCTACTACTCATGAGACATAACCTAACTCCCACAACACCGGGGAGTGTGAGTGTAAGTATAATCCTAGTTATACTAGTTACTCTTAAACATTGATTTTTCTTACGGTTTAGGTTAGCCCAGGACTGCCCCTGGCATACCCGGTGAAGGATTCTCAAAGGGCACTAGGAACTATTATGGTAGCTGAAGCTCATCATTCTCTTTCGCAAGGCACTTACTATTATTGGTTAATACCTGATTCCCAATTCGTTTAAATATTACTCTGGATCTAACCCTAGTGTGTTTTGACTCTCTCTCTCTCTCCATAGGAAAGACGATCTTCCGTCGATCCCGAGCAGCTCCTAACACTAGTCAACCCAGCACTTTCCTCATCATGATTCCTAATGATGAACCTAGTTTCACTAACTGTTGGGTACATTGGTTAAATGTACCTGATTTGAAGAAGCCTCACCCAACTCAATGATATACATCATAATGTATTTGATGTATGTTGAGTTTACTTGTGCAGGTTAAGTAATCACAGGACTGAAGCAAAAGTTTCTAAGTCCATGTGTCGACACCCAGAGGGAAAGTGTCGACACTTAAGAAAGCTTGTGTTGACACCCAGACAAGCAGTGTCGACACTTGGAGTCATTGTGTCGACACCTGGGATGCAGAGTCGACACCAGACAAAAAGTGTCGACACAAGGAGCTGTGTCGACACTCAGTGAAGAAAAGTGCAGACAGAAAGTGTCGACACAAGGAGCTGTGTCGACACCCAGTGAAGCTGAGTCTACACCAGAAAGTGTCGACACTTGGAGCAGTGTCGACACTCAGCAAAAGTTTGCAGAGACTAAGTATAAGTGTCGACACTCAACACAATGTGTCGACACTAAGCAGAAGAGTCAGCACTTGAAGTAAGTGTCGACACCCAGCACAATGTGTCGACACTCAACAGAAGAGTCAGCATTTGAAGTATGTGTCGACACCCAGAACAATGTGTCGACACACAGCTGAAGACTCAACACTTGAAGAAAGTGTCGACACAAGGAGCTGTGTCGACACTTAGCAAAGAACAGAATTATCTCCAAAATATTCTAAGTACAAGTGTCGACACTAAAGGAATGTGTCGACACTCAGCTGAAGTCTCAACAGAAGAATCAAGTGTCGACACAAGGAGCTGTGTCGACACTCAGCAAGTATCAACATAGAAGACTATGTGTCGACACCAAGAAGCAGTGTCGACACTTAACAGATTCAACACAAGAAGTTGTGTCGACACAAAGGTGATGTGTCGACACTTAGAAGAATTCAGCAAAAGCTAGAAGAACAAGTACTTGTGTCGACACTCAATTTCAGTGTCGACACATGAAGAAGAATCTGTGTCGAGACATACAAGAAGTTGTGTCGACACCTTGTAGACTTGTGTCGACACTTACACAGCATGTGTCGACACTTGGACTATAAGTGTCGACACTTAAAGACAGAAAGTCTCGACACTATCAGACAGTTAGAGATTTTCAAGAAATGACTGGATGACTTGACAGCTGCCGTTCCAGCCGGTCTACAGCACCTGTCAGAGATGTCAGAAGACAGTTATGAACCGGATCAGCCGGTTACCATGAAGAAGGCCTATAAATAGGCACATGTAGTCTACAGAAGTTGTTGTTGATGATTAATAAGTGGATCACATTGGTGAAGAACAAGTCATCAAAGTGATACACAGAGTATCAAATCAAGAAGATCTTGCAGTCCAAGTGCAGATCTAAGAAGTTGGAGAGAGAGGGCTCCATCCAAGAAATCAGCCTCTGGAACTAGGCTGAGAAGAAGGATTCAGATTCATTCTGGATCTTAAGTGGCAGAGGTCAAGGAACTACTGCAGGAGGATTCAGTCTTATTCAGTTCTACTCAAGAAGCTTTGAAGAAAGCTAAGTCAGATTGAATCCAGCTGAGTTCTTCCAAGAACTCATCAAGAAACTCTCAACTCCCCTCTTTTATTTCTGAGTTGTTGAGTTAATATTTGTAATACATTTTTATCTTGTAGGATCCTTTGGATCTGAGTGAATTGTAAGCCTATAATTATAAAGGCTGAGGGTAGGGCTTGAGAGCCTGAGTGTAGGAGATTGAGATCTCTGAGTGTAGGCCTTGTTGGCTGAGTGTAGGCCTTGGTTGGCTGAGTGTAGGCCTTGGTTGGCTGAGTGTAGGCCTTGATTGGCTGAGTGTAGGCTTTGGGATAAAGCTGAGTTGTAAGGCTTTGGGCCTGAGGTGTAGGAACCAATTTGGGTTCTGAGACAGTGGAGAAGTTTGGCCGAATCTAGTACACTGCTAGATAGGCGAAGGGGGAAAGTGGATGTACCCAAAGATTGGGGAACCACTATAAAACCTTGTGTATGCTGTGCTGTGATTGTGCTGTGACTGTGTATGCTGTGTTATTGCTGTGCAAAAGTAAAGTAGATTTTGTGATAGAACTGTTTGCTGCCATTAAAGTGTAAAAAGGATTAGGTCACCTATTCACCCCCCCCCCTCTAGGTGTTTAGGTACCATATCTTTCAGGTGGTATCAGAGCCAGGTTCCTCAAAAAGGACTAACAGTCTGAGGAGATCCTGATTGGCAGATTCAGTATAAGGCAAAATATAGATTCAAGAAATTCAAGAAAATCAAGAAACATGGGTTCTTCTGAGAATCACAAGGAATTGGGTTCCATGAAATTACCTATATGCAGAAAGGAGATCTTTGGGATCTGGAAGGAAAGGGTAAGGCTGTTTATGGAGGCCTCTGACCCTAGAATCTACATCACAGTAAAGGAAGGGCCTTATGTGCCCATGAAGATTTCAGTTCTAGATGCAAATCAGAGAACTCCAAAGGATTTCTCTGAGATGACTAAGGATGAGATTGTCCTAGCTACCATGGACAAGAGGGCACAAAACATTATAGTGAGTGCCATTGATGATGCAACTTTTCAGAATCTTATACACTGTAAGACAGCCAAAGAGATGTGGGACACTCTTATAGTGTATATGGAAGGATCTGAAGAAGTAAGACAAGATAGAAAATCCTTGCTAAATCAGGAGTATGAGAGTTTTAGACAAGGTAAGGGTGATAGCATAACTGAGTGCTACAAGAAGTTCTACAGAATAGTTAATGAACTCATGTCTTATGGAAGAGAGTTCAGTAACTATGAACTAAATGACAAGTTCTTAAGGTCCCTAACCAAAGATTGGGACACCAAGATCTGTGTCATAAGAGAAATGGCTAAGTTGGGGGAAATTCCTCCTCCTACACTGTTTGGCAAGTTATTGTCATATGAGATGCAGTTGACAGTGAGGAAAGAGGAGGAGAAATCTACAAGGACTGAGCACAAGGAAAGATCAGTTGCTTTCAAGACAGATGTCCCCAGGAAGTGCAGGAATAAATCACCAACTCCACCTCCAAAGATTGCTGAATCAGAGTCAGATGAAACAGTCAGCACCAAGTCAGATAGCAGTGAAAGTGATGAAGACTTTGCTGCCTTCACTAGACACTTTCAGAAGTTTTTGAAAAAGAAACAGTGGAGGTCAAGGCCTTCTACATCACAAGGAAAGGAAAACTCTTATCAGAAAAAGAGGTCTTCAAAGAATGACAAGAAAAGAACAAAGTCAAGCAAGTCAACTGGTTCAAAGATAGTGTGCTATTGCTGCAATAGACAGGGCCATGTTATTGCAGATTGTCCAGAGAAGAGAAAGGAATCTGGTGACAGGAAAAAGGCTCACTTCAAAGGCAAGAAAGAGAGGTCTTTTGTTGCCAAGAAGGAGAAGACTCTATCAGATATTTCTTCTTCAGAAACTGAGTCTGAGGCTGAAGCCTACATAGAGCTGTTTGCTGAAGAAGAAGAGGAAGAATTCATGCAGTTAATGGAGTCTATTTATGAACAAGAAGACAGTCAATGCCAAGGGCTAATGGCTTTGACAGAGAGTGCCAAAATCCTGGAGCAGCCAGGACCCAGTAAGGTACAAGGTTCAAGTTCAAGTTCAGTTTCTTGTTCTAGTTCAGATTCAGATTCTTCTTCATCAAGTGATGAGAATGTATCTGAGTCTGAGGATGATATTCATCAGCTTATAGATGAATATAAAGTGCTGTTGCAGGCTTATAAGAAAAGCAAGACCCTTGCCAAAAGTCAGGCATTGGAAATTGCTGATCTAAAAGCTGCTGTAATAGATTTTGAGAAGCAATTTGATCAAAAACTGAATGAGATAGCCAGGTTGAAGCACATAACAGTGATTCAAATGGGTACTATATCATTTAAAAATGATCAAATCAAGAGTCTGGAGATCAATCTTCAGAAAGAGAGAGAGCTTGTTGCTAGGTTTTCTAAACCTAAGTCAGTGCTACCTTTAATTGATGAATTTGTTCATCATAAAGGCAAGGCTGGACTGGGCTTTATTAGACCTGCTAGGACTGAGCAGTCCAAGTCTAAGTCCAAGGGCAAAGCCCCAACATTCAACAAGCCTGCTGTAGACAAGACATCCAAGGCAGTACCTAAGCAAAGGTACAACAAGTTTGAATGTTGGTGCTGTGGCAAGGTTGGCCATTTTGCAGTGGACTGTTGGCACAATGCTAGTGCCAAAGTGAGTTCCAAACTACCTGTTGGAAAGCCAGTAGGTAGCTTTGTCAGATTGCAGACTAACATGTACCAAGGACCCAAGAATTCTTTGGGTTCTAAGGTTCATTAATCTGTTTTGCAGGTGAGTCCAAGTGGCCATACCCCAACATGGTACTTGGACAGTGGATGTTCCAGACATATGACTGGAACAAGGGGACTACTAAAGGACTACATACCAATAAAAGATGGTCCAAAGGTTACCTTTGGTGGTTCTGAAAAAGGAATCATCAAAGGGTTTGGTAACATTTCTACAAACTTGGTTACCATTACTCAAGTGGCTTATGTTAAAGGGTTGAAACACAACCTAATAAGTATAAGTCAATTAAGTGATGTAGGGTATGATATCTCATTTGTTAAAAATGGTTGTCATATCAAGAGGTCAAGTGATCAAGAGATCATTTTGACAGGTTATAGGAAAAGGAATGTCTATTGCCTAGACATTATGATTGAGAACAATGGTTCTCCAGTTTGTCTTGTAGCTGATGAGACAGTCACTCATTGTGTCAAATGGCACAAGAGGCTAGCCCATCTTAACTACAAGACTATTGGCAAACTCTTTAGCAAAGAGTTAGTGAGGAATGGTCCTCAAGTTAAGTGTGTTAAAGATGGTATTTGCTCAGCTTGTCAAAAGGGCAAGCAGACTAAATCCACCTTTAGAAGCATAGAAAACAAAGATGCTGTGAGGTGTTTATACCTCTTGCATTTGGATCTCTTTGGTACAATGCCAGTTCACAGCTTAGGTAGGAAGGTCAATACCCTTGTAGTTGTAGATGACTACTCAAGGTTTTCCTGGGTGTTCTTCTTAAGACAGAAATCTGAAACACCTAGTGTTTTCCATAACTTTGTCAAACAAATTCAGAATGAACTAAACAGTACAGTGGTCAAGATTAGAAGTGACCATGGTACTGAATTTCAGTCTGATAGCATGACAAAACTATGTGAAGACTTTGGGATATTTCAAGAATTCTCTTCACCTAGAACACCTCAGCAAAATGGCATTGCTGAGAGGAAGAATAGGACCTTGATAGAGGCTGGTAGGACCCTACTAAGTGATACATCACTGCCAGAGTATTTCTGGGCTGAAGCAGTTAACACTGCATGCCATGTTATAAATAGGGCTACCATCACTAAAGGGCTAAACAAGACCCCCTATGAAGTTGTGAAAGGCAGGAAACCAAACCTATCCTATTTCAGGATCTTTGGTTGCAAATGCTTCATACTTAACAATGGGAAGTCTTACTTAACTAAGTTTGCTGCCAAGTCCCAAGAGGGAATTTTTGTTGGGTACAACAATAATAGTAAGGCTTATAGAGTCTACAATTTGACTACACAAGTTGTAGAAGAATCTGTGCATGTAGTTTTTGATGAGACTAAACTTATTAACAATGAGTTGTCTAGTACTGTATGCAGCCCCACAGGTTTATCAAAGAAAATGGACAAGCTTACTATAGAAGAAGTGCCTGCTGCAAGACAGCAAGGAGAGGAGAGTAGCTGTTGTCCAGGGGGAGAACTACATGTGCCAGTTGCTGAAGAAATACAAGGAGAACAGCATGATGGAGATGCTGAAATGGTTCAACCAGAAGTAAGGATGCCTCCAGCCAACAGACATCTAAGAGATCATCCAGTAGAGCAGATTATTGGAGATCCAAGACAAGGAGTACAAACCAGGAGCAAATACATGAATGCAGCAATCTACTCCAGTTTCCTGTCTCAAGTTGAACCTAAGAAATTTGAAGAAGCAATACTGGATCCACAATGGACTGAAGCAATGCAAGAAGAGCTTAATCAGTTCAAGAGGTGCAAGGTTTGGGAACTTGTTCCTAAACCTAAAGACCACAATGTAATAGGAACTAAGTGGATCTACAGGAATAAGATGGATGAACAAGGGGTCATCATTAAGAATAAAGCTAGACTGGTTGCTAAAGGATATAGGCAAGAAGAAGGTATTGACTTTGATCAAACCTTTGCTCCAGTAGCCAGACTGAAAGCCATAAGGATGTTCTTGGCCTATGCAACCTATCAAGGATTCAAGGTTTACCAGATGGATGTCAAGTCAGCATTCCTAAATGGTAATCTTAAGGAAGAAGTCTATGTGGAGCAGCCTTCAGGTTTTGTTGATCCAACTCTACCTCATCATGTCTATAGACTTAGGAAAGCTTTATATGGGTTAAAGCAAGCCCCTAGGGCTTGGTATGAAACCCTATCTAGTTTCCTCATTGAGAACAAGTTCTCAAGGGGGAAAATAGATAAGACTCTATTCCTTAGGGAATCTAGAGGCAAAGTCATACTAGTCCAAATATATGTAGATGACATTATATTTGGGTCTACTGAAAGCAGCCTTTGCAAAAAGTTTGCAAAACTTATGCAAGGTCAGTTTGAGATGAGTAGTATGGGAGAGCTGAAGTTTTTCTTGGGTCTCCAAGTTAAACAGACTGAAAGTGGTTTATCCATATGTCAGTCCAAGTTCACCCTAGAACTCATAAGGAAGTATGGTATGGATTCATCCAGTACCATGAAGACTCCAATGGGGTCAAGTATGTCTCTTAGCAAGGATGATGCAGGGAAACCTGTAGATGAAACCTTGTATAGAGGGATAGTTGGCTCCCTATTATACTTGACTGCTAGTAGACCAGACATCATGTATGCTACATGTGTTTGTGCAAGGTATCAAGCCTGCCCTAAAGAGTCTCATTTGGCTGCAGTCAAAAGAATATTGAGATATCTAAAGGGCACTCCCTATCTAGGCCTCTGGTACCCTAGGAATGGAGATTTTGATCTAACAGGTTATTCAGATGCAGACTTTGCAGGATGCAAAGAAGATAGAAAAAGCACTACTGGAACCTGTCAATTCCTAGGTGGGAGACTAATTTCATGGAGTAGCAAAAAGCAAACCAGTGTGGCTATCTCCACAGCAGAGTCAGAGTATGTGGCTGCAGGAAGTTGCTGTGCTCAACTTCTGTGGATTCAACATCAGCTAGAGGACTATGGATTTCAGGTAAGTAGAACTCCACTTTTCTGTGATTCTACAAGTGCTATTTCAATAGCTAATAACCCTGTATCCCATAGTAGGACAAAACATATTGAGATTAAATATCATTTTCTTAGGGAGCATGTAGAAAGAGAAGATATTTTGTTAGAATATGTTAAAACAGATGAACAAGTAGCTGATATGTTTACTAAGCCACTAGAAGAAGCTAAGTTCAATAGATTCAAAATTGAACTAGGAATGATAAACTTAGAGTAAGTTTACAGATTTGAAAATGACTAAGTAAAAAGGTGTCGACACATAGACAAGTCTATGTCGACACAGAATAGTGGTGTCGACACTTCAGGAAAAAGGTGTCGACACATCTAGGAAGTTGGTGTCGACACTTTAGAATGTTAGTGTCGACACATGCCAAGTAGGTGTCGACACATCCAAAGTGGTGTCGACACTTAGTATTTACTCAGAATTTTCTAAGTAAAGTCTCGACAATATGTCGAGATATGTTGTGTCGACACATAACCAAGTGTCGACACATAAAATCTGTTGACTAAACTTGTGTCGACACATATGTGTCGAGACATTATAAGTCAGTGTCGACACATTTTAAGTTAGCTGTCCCGCCTGTTCATCTTCAAAATCAGAAAGGTATAAATAGGGTTCTGTCTTTGTTTGTCGACACGCTTTCAAACTTTCGAGAACAAAACTACTGTGTCGACACCTCTCTTTTCTAAAGACAAATTCTACAAACCCTAATGGCACCTAAGCTTGAGGAGAACGTTAACGAAGGATATGAGCTTGTGCACGGCGCGTTCGACGATGCAGATCAAGAAATCAGGTCGGTAGTAACCCTAGTCGCCGATTCTGGACTAGAATACTTAGTTTCTGAACCAACTAAGATATGGAAGAAGGAGGTGCTTGAATTCCTTAATGGAGCTGAAGTTGATGAGTCTGGATACAGAATCAAATCCAGAGTTCATGGAACGAAGGTCAAGGTATCACCAAAGATTCTGAGGAAGGTGCTCCAGCTACCAAAAACTCAAGATGAAGAAGAAATTACTGCATCCAAGACCAGGGAAGCTCTTACCTGGTGTGGACTTGATCCAAAGATGAAGCTAGATTCAATTTTTAACAGGAAAGGCATGAATAATCAAGGAAAGTTCATGTCTGAGATTGTTGGAAAAGTCTTACTCAGTAAACCAGGAGGGCATGACAGAGTGTCTGCCTCCATGTTCAATATAATGACAAGAATTATCTTTACTCTAAGAACTGATTGGTCAGTGATAGTCTTTGAGAAAATTAAAGAAAGTCTGAAGAAGCCCAATCTGGGCAGAATCATTAGTCTATACCTAGCTGGTGTGATACCAGAGGTAATGAGTGCTGCTGCTGGAAGCAAGATAAACCACATGAGGAAAATGGATCTAAGGATCTTTTCAAGATGGGACAGGGTGTTGTCCAAGGAAATTCCAACCCCAGAGAAGACAGTTACTGAGAAAGATACTCCTCCAAAGAAGAAAAGGAAGATAGCTCCTGTGGAACAAGTGTCCACAAGCAGTTCTGGGAGTGAAGAACATGTTGTCTTCACTCCAGATGAGCATGAGGACGGAAAAGGCACAAGATGTGCAAGCTGACAAGCCTCAAAGCCCTAAGGATAGGGTTGACATAGCCAGCACTTCTGCCTCTGAAGATGAGGAGAGTGCTAGGGCAAAGAAGAAGAAACTGTATGTTTTTAAAAGGAGAAGTCAGAGTTATAAGAAAGCTCTGCAATCTATAGCCCCACAGCCTATAGTTCAGCAAGCTCCAACTGTTGATTATAGTGCTTTACTGATTACACTGCAGATTAAAATGGATGAACAAAGAAAAGCCATAGAGGCTTATGTTGATGCAGGGCACAGATCATTACAGTTTGATCTTGCCCAAGATATAAAGTCTATAAGGTTTGAAATGAACCTTAACAAGAAAGAGATGAATGAATGCTTCCACAAAGGTGGAAATGCTGTGGTGTATTTGGCAACACATCAAGAGAAGATCAAAGAATAAGTGGATGACATAGCATTGAAACAAGGATATGTTCTTGAAAATCAATTACGAATGAATGACAATTTGACTGCATCCCACAATGCTATTGTCACTGAATTAAAGAATAAGGCTGCTGATCCTTCTACTTCTACTTCTACTGCTGCTAAAGCTGAATTTGACAAAGCCTTTCAAGAAGAAATTACTGTTGTAAAGACTGCTATCCAAGCCTCCCAGAAAGCCATATCTGAACAACTTACAAAGCTCAAACCTTACTTTAAAGATGGAATCAGATACTTGGATAGTCAAATCAGATTTCAAAAGGATGATGTCAGAGACCATATGGCTAGAGAAGTCATAAAGGGGGAGAGAGTTTTAGTCAAAGCTAGCTCTGACCATGCAAAGTGGATATCTAATTCCATCAGAGCTACACTGGGCTATCCTCCACTCTGTGATGATGATAATGTTGCTGAATCTGGAATTCAAACTGCATATCTTGGAGGTGAGCAACCAGAGGTAGCTCAAGTGATATATCCTCCACCAGATTTTGACATGGTGCAAGCTGATATTCATCAGATGTATAGCCCAACTGAAGGGAAGTCCAATGTTATTCTGGATAAAGTGGTTCAGCCTATTACTGAAGCCATGCAAGAGGCATTACAGAAAGAAGAAGAGACAAGGTTGTCTAAGAAGAGGTTTATGGAACAAACAGAACAAAGGCCAGACTTTGAACAGTGGAGCCCTACCTCTAGAAATATAATATTAACTGACTGGAAAGCTGCCAAAGACAACACTCATGACAGGAACAAGTGGTTCTCTGAAGCAGAATGGAGGAAGCATGAGATCAGACAAGAAGCAATAGTTCAATTCAGAAGGAAGGCAAAGATGGGAAAGCTACCTCCTACTGCAGTGGAGCCTAGCAAGTACTTTCCTAAGCCATACCATTACTTTGAGAGGCAAAAGATCAAGGCAGAAGAACTCAAAAAGAAAGATCTAAAAGGCAAGAAGACTGCTGATGCTGAAACTGTTGATGCCCCTGTCAAAGCTCAAGTTCAAGCTGGCAAGGGAATAGTTATCAAGGAACCTGACCAGAAATAGATTAAGAATTTACTTGAAGATTATTTTGTAATCTTTTGAATGTAACACATTTTTGTGAACTACTGAGAATGTATAAGACAAATGTTAGAACAATATGTGATCAATATATTTCATGATTATTCTGTGAATATATCTATTTCTTAATTGTTCTGTGTTGATGTATGTGTATACATGTGTGATTTATACATGTTATGTTTACCCTGCTGTACTTTATCCTACTTTACATCATTTTGTAATTTTTAATTATGAATGGTGTATATCATTGACTAAGGGTTATGACTTCTCCAAATAGGGGGAGATTGTTGGGTACATTGGTTAAATGTACCTGATTTGAAGAAGCCTCACCCAACTCAATGATATACATCATAATGTATTTGATATATGTTGAGTTTACTTGTGCAGGTTAAGTAATCACAGGACTGAAGCAAAAGTTTCTAAGTTCATGTGTCGACACCCAGAGGGAAAGTGTCGACACTTAAGAAAGCTTGTGTCGACACCCAGACAAGCAGTGTCGACACTTGGAGTCATTGTGTCGACACCTGGGATGCAGAGTCGACACCAGACAGAAAGTGTCGACACAAGGAGCTGTGTCGACACTCAGTGAAGAAAAGTGCAGACAGAAAGTGTCGACACAGGGAGCTGTGTCGACACCCAGTGAAGCTGAGTCTACACCAGAAAGTGTCGACACTTGGAGCAGTGTCGACACTCAGCAAAAGTTTGCAGAGACTAAGTATAAGTGTCGACACTCAACACAATGTGTCGACACTAAGCAGAAGAGTCAGCACTTGAAGTAAGTGTCGACACCCAGCACAATGTGTCGACACTCAACAGAAGAGTCAGCATTTGAAGTATGTGTCGACACCCAGAACAATGTGTCGACACACAGCTGAAGACTCAACACTTGAAGAAAGTGTCGACACAAGGAGCTGTGTCGACACTTAGCAAAGAACAGAATTATCTCCAAAATATTCTAAGTACAAGTGTCAACACTAAAGGAATGTGTCGACACTCAGCTGAAGTCTCAATAGAAGAATCAAGTGTCGACACAAGGAGCTGTGTCGAAACTCAGCAAGTATCAACATAGAAGACTATGTGTCGACACCAAGAAGCAGTGTCGACACTTAACAGATTCAACACAAGAAGTTGTGTCGACACTTAGAAGAATTCAGCAAAAGCTAGAAGAACAAGTACTTGTGTCGACACTCAATTTCAGTGTCGACACATGAAGAAGAATCTGTGTCGAGACATACAAGAAGTTGTGTCGACATCTTGTAGACTTGTGTCGACACTTACACAGCATGTGTCGACACTTGGACTATAAGTGTCGACACTTAAAGACAGAAAGTCTCGACACTATCAGACAGTTAGAGATTTTCAAGAAATGACTGGATGACTTGACAGCTGCCGTTCCAGCCGGTCTACAGCACCTGTCAGAGATGTCAGAAGACAGTTGTGAACCGAATCAGCCGGTTACCATGAAGAAGGCCTATAAATAGGCACATACAGTCTACAGAAGTTGTTGTTGATGATTAATAAGTGGATCACATTGGTGAAGAACAAGTCATCAAAGTGGTACACAGAGTATCAAATCAAGAAGATCTTGCAGTCCAAGTGCAGATCTAAGAAGTTGGAGAGAGAGGGCTCCATCCAAGAAATCAGCCTCTGGAACTAGGCTGAGAAGAAGGATTCAGATTCATTCTGGATCTTAAGTGGCAGAGGTCAAGGAACTACTGCAGGAGGATTCAGTCTTATTCAGTTCTACTCAAGAAGCTTTGAAGAAAGCTAAGTCAGATTGAATCCAGCTGAGTTCTTCCAAGAACTCATCAAGAAACTCTCAACTCCCCTCTTTTATTTCTGAGTTGTTGAGTTAATATTTGTAATACATTTTTATCTTGTAGGATCCTTTGGATCTGAGTGAATTGTAAGCCTATAATTATAAAGGCTGATGGTAGGGCTTGAGAGCCTGAGTGTAGGAGATTGAGATCTCTGAGTGTAGGCCTTGTTGGCTGAGTGTAGGCCTTGGTTGGCTGAGTGTAGGCCTTGGTTGGCTGAGTGTAGGCCTTGATTGGCTGAGTGTAGGCTTTGGGATAAAGCTGAGTTGTAAGGCTTTGGGCCTGAGGTGTAGGAACCAATTTGGGTTCTGAGACAGTGGAGAAGTTTGGCCGAATCTAGTACACTGCTAGATAAGGCGAAGGGGGAAAGTGGATGTACCCAATGATTGGGGAACCACTATAAAACCTTGTGTATGCTGTGCTGTGATTGTGCTGTGACTGTGTATGCTGTGTTATTGCTGTGCAAAAGTAAAGTAGATTTTGTGATAGAACTGTTTGCTGCCATTAAAGTGTAAAAAGGATTAGGTCACCTATTCACCCCCCCTCTAGGTGTTTAGGTACCATATCTTTCACTAACCAAATCCAGTAAACCATTAAACCCCAACTGCCTAAGCCCATTTCACATGCTATTCCAATTTTTTGCGGTTTTACTATACGTAGACCAATCTAAGCTAAATGATATACATGATAAGTGATACTCCAAATTTTCATTGAAATGCCCTAAAATATTTATTGGGGGCCTATCATGACATATTTAGCCTAAATCCAGAAACTTGGATTTTTTTTCTTAATAATTTGGCCTTTAATTAATTTTCCCAAAAATTGGTCCATGGGTGATTTGAACATGAAGTACTATATTTATTTAAGATCTGTCCCTACAAAAATTTTGAACATTATAGGACTGCAAGATATCAGTGAATACCAAATTTCATAAATTTTCATAAAGGAATTATTCCCTAAATAATTAAGCCAAGATAATTTAACTAATTAGGGGTAATGAAGGAAGTACCATAAATTCTAGTCCAAAAATTATACAATAATTAACAGAGCTATATTATGATCGTAACACCTTACTGAATAAGTGTCATGCAATTCCAAGGTCAGTAAACCATATATAAAAATGCCTCAATAAAATCCATCATGGTGCACTTTGTGAAGGAACATCCTTGTAATCTCAACTAAACAACATGAAATAATTTTTCCAAGCTTCTTTATGCCCTAAAAAGTCCTTTGGCTAAGTAACACAATTTTCCAGCAAGTTATAAGTATTTATCTTCTATTTATCAATGTAAGGTGCACTAGTTTACTTTACACATGGCGTACTAAGAAGAAATATTCAACTATTCCAAATAATTTACTAGTGCACCTAAATGACATTTGGTTAGCTTTTCCAGAGTTTCAAATCATTCTAAGACATTTAAACCATAGTTACAACAATGTCATCAAAAAGGGCAAGATGAAGGTTATAGCTACAAGGATGAGCTGCTGTTATCTAGACACCATATCATAAATTACAGAGGTTAATAGCACTATAACATTATCCCTACCAAAATATCATAAAGATCCAAGGTCATATGACCCATTAAATATTCCCTAAGGTATATAGACCTAAAAACTTACAAAGTAATTTAAGTGGGGTGCAAGTGCACTAATACCACCAAATCCCTTCCTAGGGCATTTCACCACCCCATGATCACATGGACAGCACACCAAGTCCATCCAAGGGCATATCACCCCATGCCCTTCACAAACCCCAAAGTTCAACCCTAGGGTTTGAACTAGGGTCCTAGGTCAAATCTAGCCAAATCCATCCCATAATCCATGGGAGTGTGTTTACTGAGATAACACATCAGGGGACCAAGTATCAACCTCTGTTGATGTGATTTGGTCACCCAATACCACAAAGGGCATTTTACCCTAATTAATCCTTTTTGGCCTAAGCTACAGTTGACCAAATTCCATACCAATTCTTATCCAAATTAAATGAATTTTTTTACAGAGTCCTCTATTAACCCAAAGGACCACTCACCAAAATTTGGGAGGGTTTGGGGGTCATTAGACCCTTTAAATAATTCATACATAAATTATTAAATTTCTACAAAAACTTTAGGAAAATGCTTTCCAAAATTCCCATTTTTGGATATGTTCTAGGTATAAAAATAGCTCTCGTCCAAAATTTCAAGTCATTTGGATTACTGGATTTATGGGGGCACTCACAACAATCTCTGATCTAGCCTAGGTATAGACCTCACCAAAATGAGTGTTGTTGTCTGACCTTAACTCCAAATTGGCTCAAATTAATTTTTAAAAAAACTAGACTCACAGATCTACAAATTTCATGTTGACAACTCTTTCTGTAGGGGAACCTAGTTATTTTTAATTTTTAATTTAAGACAGCCTAGTAAACAGGATAAAAAATACAAAAAATCAAAATAAATAAATATGATCTAGAACAGATCTTGAAGCAGATCCAACGCCTCCTGGTCATCTTCTTCCTCCAGCCAAGGGCTGGTATCAGCCCGACCTGGAGATTATTCCAAGCCTATTTCCCAGCCACCCAGCCACCTCCCTGGCCGGCCACCACCACCACCACCTTCATTAAGGTGGGGGCAATTGCCGGGCGGCGGCACGGCCGCTGGAGGGGCAGATTCTGGCGAACCCGAGGGGTTGAAAAACCATGGAAAATTTTGAAAATCTTCTCTCCAATCGGGCTCAATTGAGCCCGATTTATTTCCTAAATGATCTAAGGATCTAACCCACGAAGAGAGGCGTAGAGGAGGACCTTAGTGGTGGGCTGGAGGCGGGCCAATCGTCGGAAAGCCATGGACGGTGGTGGCGCCATCGGGTGTTCTACAACAGTACTGTCAACTTGCACGGCTCCTCCAGATGAAGTGTGGAAACTGCTCCTCTTGACCTAGGGAAGCTTTTAAAAGGGTTAAACGGGGGAGAGGATGGGTGTAGCATCAATGGCCATTAAAGGCCATGAATGGAAAATTTCGGCCATCCATGGTTTCACTAACTTCAGCCCTATATGACAGGTTATGGCTGTTAATATTCTCTTAATTAACCGGGGAAGATGAATCTAGCAAATGGAGGTGAGGAGAGGAACTCTTGATCTCCAATGGCCATTAATAGCCTTCTTTTTCCTCTTTCTCTCTCTTCCTTATTGGAGAAATTGAATTCAGCCACTTTGGTGGTTGGCCATGGCTGTCAACCTTCTCCTAACTGACTAGGGAGGAGGATCCTTGCTATCAGAGAAGAATTGACGAGGCTGTTAATATTCTCACTTTCTCTCTCCTCCATAAAGAGAAATGAAGCTTTTCTCTTTCCTAATCACCAAGGCTGAATTTGATGGCTAATCGAGCCTAATGGCAGCCCATTAGCTCATAATATTAATTAAAATAAAGTTAGCCCAAGTGGATTGGGCTTGAGCTTGGGTTAGCCCATTTGAGCTAGTTTGACCTAATCTTAAGGTAGAGTTGACCTTGGTCAACATGACCATTTAAGTTCACCCCAATAGGTCCTTGGTGACCCATTGGCCTCCCCTAAGGTCTAGGAAGACTTGGGTAGGGTTGGTTGGGCATCTTGGAGGTTACTTGACCCTTAGTGAGGGTACTTTGACCTTTTTAGGGTTATGGTTGACTTAAGTAAACTTAGCCTCTTTGGTTGACCCCAATCGGTTCTTGGTGACCCATTGGCCTCCCTTAGTGCTTGGAAAGGTCTAGGTGGGTCTGTTTAGCCAAGGGGAGGTCAGTTGATCTTGTATGAGCTTAGTTTGACCTGATTAGGGTTTGGGTTGACTTTGATCAACTTGACCATTGTAGTTGAACCTAGTGGGTTGCCATGGATCTAATGGACCCTCTATCAGGTTAGTGATGTTGTGGTGTGGTCATGGTGTCATGGTGAAGGCCTATAGTCATCCCTAAGCTAGTAATTGAAATTCTACTATTTATAGACCATGGTGGTTTCCACCTTCCAGTCTAAGCTCACTTGGTCTTCTTGGGCTTCCTAGGGTTTTGTCATGACCTAGTCATGACAAAACCACTCTTAGAGGTCTTGTTGGAAATGGGATGTTACAAATCCCAATAAATAAAAATAAAAATTTTGTCCTCAAAATTCAGGTTAGGCTGCCGGGTTTCTACTAAGAGTAACTGAATGTAACATCCCATAAGAAGTTGAATGCATACTTTACTCGGAGAGATCCGGGTACCTCTGCGGCATCAGATCCGATAGCTCCCGGGTATGCTCCTCTCGACCGTGAGTTCTCCACGAGACCTTGACTAGCGAAACCTTCTTGCGGCGCAAGACTCGTACCGCTGTATCATCTATCCTGACCGGCTCTCAGCGGACCGATTGATAAAAAGCTGTCGAGCCATATATACCAAGAACATGTTGTTCTTGCCGTAGTAGAGCATTCATAAGAGAGGATACATGGAAGACATCGTGCAAAACCACTAACTCCGGCGGTAGCTCCAGTTTATAAGCCAATGGGCCGATCCGCTCCAGGATCCTCTAACACCCCATATTCCTTGGATTGAGCTTCTTCTGCCCGTGTAACTGCGAGACTCCATGCATCAGACGTATCTTCAAAAATGCATGGTATCCATCCTAAAACTCTACTTGACAATGATGCGCATCGCAATACTTGGCTGGTCTGCTTTAGGCCTTCAGCATCATATCTCGAATCAGTCACACCTGGGTATCTTGGTTCTCCATAAATTCCGAGCCGAGTCCTTTTGGATCCTCATCCTAGACCCAAGACAGTGGAGTCCTGCACCTCCGCCCGTATAATGCCTCAAAAGGGCCATGCCTATAATGGACTGGTGACTGTTATTATAAGGGAGCTGTGTTGAATGTCGACCAAGAGTCCAAATAAGCCTAGACTGATCTTCTTTCCTTGGGCGTAAACCATTCATTCTGATCTGCCACGATCGTCTTTAGCACACCATGATAACAGACAACTACTCCCAAATCTCATGAAACACCAACAGGTGCTTTCTTCCGGATTGGGGTTACCCCAGCTACCTCGATCAATCTATCCTCGATGTTGCAATTAAAATTGTGCCTCGAGTGTGGATGTGGTAACCTGTATGTGAAATTCATAATTATACCCTCAAAATTCCACTCTAACTCGGGCAGTGACTGTAGTAGTTCCCAAAAACCTTTGCACTTGTCATTCACCAGTCGACAACCTCACTGTGCATCACAAAATCCATGACATCTTTCTTTATTCTGGGGAAATACACATTCTGGTAAACACAATTCTCTTCCATTACTTTGAGTTCTTGTTAACCATGACTATAATTTCATCAAATGTATATATTCTGGTCCTTGATGCTATCTGAGTCAAGTTTGCAGAGTAGTACCTAAGGTATACGTCTTTGATATATTGTTTGCTAATTTCTTTCAAATTTCCTAGTGTTATCATACTTATGATGTTACAACATAGCAATTTAGTCTTATCTTCCCAAATATCCTGAACCTTACTACCCGTCATCAAATTCACATGGTATCTTGTAATGGTTAAGTCTCGTAATTACTCTTCTTTATTACCATGGCATTGTCCAAGTATCATCGAATACGGTTTACTTCAATTTCACTATATTCCCGATGCAATGTTTTCTAGAAGAGGTCTAAGGGAACCCTAAATCCTTAACCACTTTTCACAATAAACAAAAGACAAGCCCCCAATAAACAAAAGATAAGCCCCTACCAACCATGGGCTAAGTATCTTTGATATTACATATTATATCCGTCCAAGCTGGGTGCACAATCCCTAGGGCATCAACCCTAAATTTATGGTTCCATCCTGAAACTTGTCGATATACTTCATACTTTAAACCCTTTAAGTCACATTTACGACAACCTTATCAAGGTCAAAATGTTCTTAATCTCGAATAGGTCTCTTCCGTACTTGAATTCCTATCCGACCCTCGGTGTTTGCCTTGGTGGTTATCTCCGGGTAATCTTATTAATGGTACAAGGGTTGAGACAAGGTGTCTTCTACCATTCTGCTAATAGATTATTGGCCTTAATTCTCCTTAAGTCGGTCCTACCGGTTTGAGTAATCCTTGATAGGGACCGTAGGGACACCTAAGTTTATGGCTTAGGTAGTCATTCTCGTGTTAAACTCCTCCTCTATTCTCTTTGAGTATCTCCTTACCTTAACCAAGTTCATACCGAAGGTCCATTTCTGACTAGGGCATACTATAAGTTGTCATAGTTAGTCATTTGTCCTAGTGGGTTGAGTCTAACTCATTGACTAAAGAATTCTAAGATGAGATATTCGCAGCCTAAAGTGCTCCCTGCTGGGGGCAGGGTTTTCCACAGGCTACAAAGAAGAATTCCAATTATTAGATTATGTAAACGTGAAACTAATGGACATAGTGGAGTTTAACATGTGATTCCGACATATGGACAAACCACAGCTTCTGCTGCTTAGTTTGTCCACAAACTAAACTCGACCGGTGGTGACCAAGGGGTAGTGGACTTCTACTTTTCTGATCGAGGTTTGCCTCTGATATCAGTTTGTAGGACCCCATTTTTTTCTTTTAAACCATCGGGGTCTTATGCCCAGAACCGCCGCTTTGCGGTGACACCAACACACCCGGGAAGGTCGTCACTACAAAATATCGATCCTGCCAGCCAAACCAATCGCAGAAGAGTAGAATAAGTGTATATGAGTAAAATGAAACTAGTCCACCAGAATCACATATATATAATATAAGTCTCCAAGAAGGGAGAGTCCACAGAAAAGAATAAGCAAAGTACTAAAGAGGGTTCATGCCCGATATATCAAGATCCTCACTACAAGTCACTCAACACGGAAGCAAATCTATAATAACTACTAATGATCGGGACTCACAGTCCCTGTTAGTTGGACACCAGTGCTAGACTGTCCCATCTCCATGCACACCGACCTTTGAGGTTGTGTCTCCTGGTTCGGCTCTACGATCCCCTAAAATGATTTGGTCAACGACCGTTAGTCTAAAAAGACTAAGCCCTATCATCACCCACCCCTCCTACATGTCTCTTAGGCACCGAGTGGGGAGGAGAAAAGGGAAGGTAATGAAGGTGGAGAGTAATAAAGTAAGCAGGTGACGGCGGAACTAGTCTATCATGAATATATAATCACAGCAAGTATAAGTAAGCAGTAGTAGTTAAGCAGTAGTAGGAAGCAGTATAAATATACACAAGAACAAGTGAGCAAGTATAGTATGAAGGGTAAACTAAGTAACCTTGACCTATAGTAATGCCCATACAAACCTATAGACCAAGGGGTCGTTTTGCAAGGCCTATTATATAAAGAGTCTCATACCACTTTATAAAATAGGTGTCAGGGGTTATATACAATGATGATGCTATGACATGCAAGTATGTCATGATGTGAACATGCAAGTGCAACCCACACACTCGACTATATGCACACAGACCTTTAGTTCACCGGTATTGGAGTTTGCTAAACTCTCAGGAGCCTCCCGTCATGGCAAATGGAGACAGTGGGTTGGGCCGCCACACTCCTAGACTGGCATTCGCACTGCCTAGCCTAGCCCTTATGTACGCCTCAACACTAAGAACACACAGTGGAGCCCATGCGTACTAATGCTGGAAAATCCACTGGTCTTTCTTTGGCCAAGTGACATCCACACCCGCTGAGTCAGCATATTGATGTCGGTGCGAACGACCGTCCAATACCAAAGACCCACCACCTTATATCTTATGCACATGAAACATTAATGTATTTCCCACCGAGCTAAAGCTCCCCGGATAATCTCGTCCGTCACAAATATCTACCGAGCCAAAGCTCCCCAGACTAACCTGTCTGTCACCAAAACCACCGAGCCTACCGCTCGTGAGACCTAACCTAACTCCCATAACACCGGGGAGTGTGAGTTTAAGTATAATCCTAGTTATACTAGTTACTCTTAAACATTGATTTTTCTTACGGTTTAGGTTAGCCCAGGACTGCCCCCGGCATACCCGGTGAAGGGTCCTCAAAGGGCACTAGGAACTATTATGGTAGCTGAAGCTCATTGTTCCTTATCGCAAGGCACTTACTATTATTATTTAATACGCGATTCCCTATTCCTTTTAATATTACTTTGGATCTAACCCTAGTGTGTTTTGATCTCTCTCTCTCTCTCAACAGGAAAGACGATCTTTTGTCGATCTCAAGCAGCTCCTAACACTAGGCAACCCAGTACTTTCCTCATCATGATTCCTAATGATGAACCTATTTCCACTCACCAAAACCAGTAAACCATTAAACACCAACTGCCTAAGCTCATTTCACAAGCTATCCCAATTTTTTGCAGTTTTACTATACGCAGACCAACCTAAGCTATATGATGTACATGATAAGAGATACTCCAAATTTTCATTCAAATGCCCTAAAATATTTATTGTGGGCCTATCATGACATATTTAGCCTAAATATAGAAACTTGGAATTTTTTTTCTAAATAATTTGGCATTTAATTAATTTTCCCAAAAATTAGTCCATGGGTGATTTGAACATGAAGTACTAAATTTACTTAAGATCTATCACTACAAAACTTTTGAACACTATAGGACTGCAAGATATCAGCGAATACCAAATTTCATATATTTGCATAAAGGAATTATTCTCTAAATAATTTATCCAAGATAATTCAACTAATTAGGGGTAATGAAGGAAGTACCATAAATTCTAGTCCAAAACATATACAAAATTAAAAGAGCTCTATTATGATTATAAAATATTACTGACTAAGTTTCATGCAATTCCAAGGTCAGTAAACCATATAGATAAATTCCTCAATAAAATCCATCATGGTGCACTTTGTGAAGGAACATCCTTGTAATCTCAACTAAATAACATGAAATAATTTTTCCAAGCTTCTTTATGCCCTAAAAAGTCCTCTGGCTAAGTAACACAATTTTCCAGCAAGTTATAGTATTTATCTTCAATTTATCAAAGTAAGGTGCACTAGTTTACTTTACACATGATGTACTAAGAAGAAATGTTCAACTATTCCAAATAATTTACTAGCGCACCTAAATGACATTTGATTAGCTTTTCCAGAGTTTCAAATCATTCTAAGATATTTAAAACATAGTTACATCAATATCATCAAAAAGGGCATGATGAAGGTTATAGCTAAAAGGATGAGCTACTGTTATCTAAACACCCTATCATAAATTACAGAGGTTAATAGCACTATAACATTACCCCTATCAAAATATCATAAAGATCCAAGGTCATATGACCCATTAAATATTCCCTAAGGTCTATAGACCTAAAAACTTACTAAGTGGTTTAAGTGGGGTGCAAGTGCACTAATACCACCAAATCCCTTCCTAGGGCATTTCACCACCCCATGATCACATGGACTACACAGCAAGTCCATCCAAGGGCATATCACCCTATGCCCTTCAAAACCCCCAAAGTTTAACCCTATGATTTGATCTAAGGTCCTAGGGCAAATCCACCCAAATCCACCCCATAATCCATGGGAGAGTGTTTACTAACATAACACATCAGGGGATCAAGTATCAACCTCTGTTGAGGTGATTTGGTCACCCAATACCACAAATGGCATTTTACCCTAATTAACCCTTTTTGGCCTAAGCTAGGGTTGACCAAATTCCATACCAATTCTTATCAAAATTAAATGAAATTTTTTACAGAGTCCTCTATTAACCCAAAAGACCACTCACCAAAATTTGGGAGGGTTTGGGGGTCATTAGGCCCTTTAAATAATTCATATATGAATTATTAAATTTCTACAAAAACTTTAGGAAAATGATTTCCAAAATTCCCATTTTGGGATATGTTCTAGGTATAGGTAAAAATAGCTCTCATCCAAAATTTCAAGTCATTTGGATGGCTGGATTGATGGGGGCACTCAAAACAATCTATGATCTAGCCTAGGTATAATGTAACGCCCCAAAACTCAAAAGAGCGACGAGAGGCGTTTTGGGCCAATTTTGGAATTTGGCAGGGGGCACACGGCCTGGAACACGGGTGTGTCCCAGGGCGTGTCGTGTTTAGGTCGACGATTTGGCCGAGAGATTGACGAATTCTGGCTTGTCGAGCTCGTGTCGATGATCTGCTAGGGAAGCCGACGATTTTCTCTCGACGATGTGTCGAGATACGGAACATGGCCTAGGATACTGGCGTGTCCAAGGCCGTGTTGGGTGGTCGACAATCTGTGATCGACGAAGTGTCGAGATAGTGAACACGGCCTGGAGCCCAGGCGTGTTCGGGTATGACACAGGTCTGTCAAATAGGACACGGGCGTGTCCAAGACTCGTGTGAGTCTCGGGTTGGTGTTGGTCCGGTGTTGATGGAGGAACACATCCGGGAACACGGGCGTGTACTGGCTGACACTGGCGTGTCAGGTTGAACACGGGCATGTCGGGTGCCCGTGTGTTTTTCGAGACGCATCGATTTTGACGGTGAATGGGGGACACGACCCTGGACATGGGCGTGTTGCAGGCCGTGTTAGGTCCAGATTTTGCATTTCAGGCCCGAATCGTAGCTGTTCGTTTCTTTAATTTGGGATACGATGGCTGAGAGCTGCTAGTGATTAGATATACCCAGGATTGGGCCTTTGAAACCCTCATTTCACTTGAGTGGTTCTCTTTCTAAGTCTAGAGAGAGGGGAGAGCAAAGGAGGAAGAAGATGCCTAGATCCGGTCACCAACGGAGCTTCGGAGCTCCAAATCGCGAGCCGACTTCGGATCTACGGAGGCAAGGAGATTGCGGTGCTTTTCATCTGCATATATTTCTATGTCGCCAAGGAAGAATGCTAGGGTAACGATTCTCTACTTTAGCATGTGAAGCTCTACTTATTTTGCATAGGGAAGCCCGCTCTCGCGAGTTTGCGGTGAGTTTGAGGCGTTCCTTCAGGTAGACATGAATAGTCCCCGTTGTGTACATGTAGAGTCCGTAATCGAGAACAGACATAAGCATGATGTGTGAAGCCTACGCGGACAAGTTGGTCTGGATCGTTGATGTTGCATTGTATAAGGGCCGGAGAAGACTCCGTGCGAATGGTTGTTTTTCGGGTTTTCTACGTGGTAGATTGCAACAGGGAGCCTTGGGGATTAACTCCAAGGTGCATCCAGAAAACTGGGCAGATGCGTGATTCTGCCAACATGGTGGCCTGGGAGACAACTTGAACATAACCGGGTTATGTGAAGTGTGTACGGAAACGAAACTCGGAGAAGTTTGACCAGCGCATATGGCTTAAATTGTCATTGCGATGTGAGCATGGGTTAGGCGGAACCGTACCCATTGTAACGGCCTCCCCAGTACCATGCTTGCAAGGACGGCCGCCGGCACCCCTAGCACCATGCTCGAAAGGGTTCAGCCTAACCAGGTCTACAGACCATGCACCCCAACCCCTCTCCATCACAGGCGGGTTGTTGAGGCTGGGGATCGAACCTGAGACCTTCTTGATAAGGAGTTTTCAAACCACTCCTCATCACCAACTGAGCTGCAGCTCAATTGGTGATGAGGAGTGATTTGAAAACTCCTTATCAAGGAGGTCTCGGGTTCGATCCCCGGCCTCAACAATCCGCCTGTGATGGAGAGGGGTTGGGGTGCATGGTCTGCAGACCTAGTTAGGCTGAACCCTTTCGAGCATGGTGCTGGGGGTGCCGGCGGCCGTCCTTATGAGCGTGGTGCTGGGGAGGCCGTTACAAAAAAGTGCACTTTTTATAACGATCCAGGCCCATCCCATGGGAACCCGCTGGCACCGCCGGCCTACCAGGGTCCAGACCCGGGCCCACCACTGGTAGTCAGCCTTTCACATTCAAGCCTGCAAGCCATGCACCCCAACCCCTCTCCGGCCTGTTTATCAGCGCGATAGGTTATTGCCACTGGGTCTCGAACCCAGGACCTTGATAAGAGAGCTTTCCACCACTCCTTATCAAGGAGGTCTCGAGTTCGATCCCTGGCTTCAACAACCCGCCTGTGGATGGAGAGGGGTTGGGGTGCATGGTCTACAGACCTGGTTAGGCTGAACCCTTTCGAGCCTATTGCTGGGGGTACCGGCGGCCGTCCTTGCGAGCGTGGTCTGGGGAGGCCGTTATAAAACGTGCACTTTTTATAACGGTCCAGGCCCATCAACATGGGACCCAGCCAGACCGCTGGCCTACTAGAGTCCAGACCCGGGCCCACTGCTAGTAGTCAGCCTTTCACATTCAAGCCTGCAGGCCATGCACCCCAACCACTCCCCGGCCTGTTTATCAGCACGGTAGGTTGTTGACACTGGGTCTCGAACCCAGGATCTTGATAAGAGAGATTTCTTCCACTCCCTCATCACCAACTGAGCTGCAGCTCAGTTGGTGATGAGGGAGTGGAGGAAAGCTCTCTTATCAAGGTCTTGGGTTCGAGACCCAGTTGCAACAACCTACCGTGATGATAAACAGGCCGGAGAGGGGTTGGGGTGCATGGCCTGCAGGCTTGAATGTGATAAGCTGACTACCAGCAGTGGGCCCGGGTCTGGACTCTGGTAGGCCGACGGTCTGGCTGGGTCCCATGTTGATGGGCCTGGATCGTTATACCCGTTCTATGTCGTTCGGTGTGAGTCGTTGGCATAGATGAGGGTCTTCGGCGGTGTATGTCTTAAATTGACGTGACCCATGCCGGGAAGACAAAATGCTCATGGTTTGGTCGTCAAAGTGGAGGTGGTGAGACCGGGGTGTCTATGGCTTAAATTGACGTGACATTGACCGGTTCATCGATAATGTGCCCTGAGTGTACGGGGTGTGTGGCCGTGCGTGCCCACGCCTATGATGTAGTGTATTTTTATACTGCTTTGTTATGCTAATAAAGTGCAGGGAAGGAGCATCACCGCCACGAGTTGGGGGCAGAATCGTTATAATTTGGTCAGCATTGCTGACCGTTGCTTTGGTTTGCCACCGTTGCGGTGGATTGTGCTTGCAGGTGCTGCGGAGCCGAGCGGTAAATAGCGGGCTAATGCCCAAGTTGCAGTGTCGGCCCTCGAAGGACTAATGCTTAGTGTTTTCTTTTACTCATGTATGGTCGGCCTGCGTGTCGAGGTTTGGAAAACACTTCTATTTGAGTAAAAAATTGTAAGGCCTTAAGGAAATTGTACTTGTGTATTTGTACGTTCATTCCGTGGCTTGTTAGTGGACATTCATGCTAGTGTTGGGTTCTTTATTAATGTAACCATTAAAATTGCTTCCGCTAGAATGCTCTGTGTAGGACAAATTCTTTTTTAGGGGTATTACATATAAACCTACCCAAAATGAGTGTTGTGGTCTGACCTGAACTCCAAATTGGCTCAAATTAATTTTAAAATAAACTAGACTCACAGATCTACAAATTTCATGTTGACAACTCTTTCTGTGGGGGAACCTAGGTATTTTTAATTTTTAATTTACAACAGCCCAGTAAACAAGACAAAAAATACAAAAAATCAAAATAAATAAATATGATCTAAAACAGATCTCGAAGCAGATCCAACGCCTCCTGATCATCTTCTTCCTCCAGCCATGGGCTGGGATCAGCCTGACCTGGAGCTTATTCCAAGCCTATTTCCCGGCCACCCAGCCACCTCCCTGGCCGGCCACCACCGCCAACACCTTCGTTGAGGTGGGGGCTATCGTCGGGCAGCGGCACGGCTGCTGGAGGGGCAGATTCTGGCGAACCCGAGGGGTTGAAAACCATGGAAATTTTTGAAAATCTTCTCTCCAATCGGGCTCAATTGAGGCCGATTTCTTTCCTAAATGATCTATGGATCTAACCCACGAAGAGAGGAGTAGAGGAGGACCTTAGTGGTGGGCTGGAGGCGGGCCAATCATCGGAAAGCCATGGACGATGGTGGCGCTGTCGGGTGTTCTGCAACAGCACTGCCAACTTGCTCGGCTCCTCCAGATGAAGTGTGGAAACTGCTCCTCTTGACCAAAGGAAGCTTTTAAAAGGGTTAAACAGGGGAGAGGATGTGTGTAGCATCAATGGCCATTAAAAGCCATGAATGGAAAATTTCGGCCATCCATGGTTTCACTGAATTCAGCCCTATATGGCAGGTTATGATTGTTAATATTCTCTTAATTAACCGGAGAAGATGAATCTAGCAAATGGAGGTGAGCAGGGGAACTCTTGATCTCCTGTGGCCATTAATGGCCTTCTCTTTCCTCTTTCTCTCTCTTCCTTATTGGAGGAATTGAATTCAGCCACTTTGGTGGTTGTCAACCTTCTCATAACTGACTAGGGAGGAGGATCCTTGCTATGAGAGAAGAATTGAGGAGGCCCTTGGCCTTCCATGGCCATGAATGGCCCTCTTTTCTCACTTTCTCTCCTCCATAAAGAGAAATGAAGCTTTTCTCTTTCCTAATCACCAAGGCTGAATTTGATAGCTAATCGAGCCTAATGGCAGCCCATTGGCTCATAACATTAATTAAAATAAAGTTAGCCCAAGTGGATTGGGCTTGAGCTTGGGTTAGCCCATTTGAGCTAGTTTGACCTAATCTTAGGGTAGAGTTGACCTTGGTCAACATGACCATTTGGGTTGACCCCAATGGTTCCTTGGTGACTCATTGGCCTCCCCTAAGGTCTAGGAAGACTTGGGTAGGGTTGGTTGGACATCTTGGAGCTCACTTGACCCTTAGTGAGGGTACTTTGACCTTTTTAGGGTTATGGTTGAGTTAAGTCAACTTAGCCTCTTTGGTTGGCCCCAATGGGTCCTTGGTGACCCATTGGCCTCCTTTATGGCTTGGGAAGATCTAGGTGGGTCCGTTTGGCCGAGAGGAGGTCAGTTGATCATGTATGAGCTTAGTTTGATCTGATTAGGGTTTGGGTTGACTTTGGTCAACTTGACCATTCTAGTTGAACCTAGTGTGTCCCCATGGATCTAATGGACCCTCTATCAGGTTAGTGATGTTGTGGTGGGGTCATGGTGTCATGGTGAAGCCCTATAGTCGTCCCTAAGCTAGTAATTGGAATTCTACTATTTGTAGACCATGGTAGTTTCCACCATCAAGTCTAAGCTCACTTGGTCTTCTTGGGCTTCTTAGGGTTTTGTCATGACCTAGTCATGACAAAACCACTCTTAGGGGTCTAGTTGGAAGTGGGATGTTACAAATATGGTCTTCGCAGTGATCAAAGCCCAATGTAAGAGGCATGTACAACCCTTAGTTCTGGTTGTGAGTTCAATGTCGGTTGGTGTACTTGAGTAGATTGCAAAAGGAAGAACATCTGCCCCACCATTGAATATATGTCTGATGCAAGGACCGTACATGGTGGAGGAGTACTTTCATGCATTTGTTAGGCTAAGACAACATGCAAACTTTGTGTTTGAGACCGAGGAGACTAAGACCAACAGATTTTATGATGGTTTGCATGATGAACTACGACGTCTGTTGGTGGGTCCGAAGTTAATTCGATTTCATACCTTGGTGATGACGGCTAGGTCTTTGGAAATGGACATGGAAAAATTCAAGGCGAAACGAGAGTTCAACGTTACGAACTTGGCAAATGTGTCAAAATCAAACTCTTACAAGCGGAAGAAGAAGTTACATCTGTTGGAATCAACATCTCCACAGTCATAGGTTCAAAGAAAAGGTGGGGTCCATATGTTTGCTTTTCTTGTGGCAAGGTAAGACATATTGCCCGAGAATGCCATGGTTATGTGCCAAGGACAAAGAAAGCTAACACTGGAGCAGTGGTAGGGCGAACTCCACGTGCTTGCTACTCATGTGGCAAAGAGAGACATATTGTAAGACCCACTCCATGAACACAAAACACGGCACGAGGGGAGTCTTATGCCCAGAACAGCCGCCTTGCGGTAGCAATAGCACACGGGCTAACCTGTACCATAAGACGCCTATCCTGCAGCTATAATCAATATCAAACATTGCCAACCCAACCAAGATTATATAACAGAAATCAAATCAACACATAAGTAAATAGTCCATAAGTACATAAAATAAAAGAAGCATCAACAAGCTTTTATAATATCAGAGTACGGCAGTAGCGACAATAGAGAAGGCACCATCCCTTCAGGAACTGATGGTAGCGACGGCACCGTCCCTTCAAGCACTGTCGTCCTGGCCTGGTTGTCCTGCTACATAACCTGTTGTTGCTCTATCTGCGGGGTTTCCTCCTAAAAAGGAAGACGTAGCTACCATTAGTCATAAGACTAAGTGGCTATTGTGCGAACAATAAAAACAGACCGAAAATTTGGAGTGATGCAAATTTTATTATCAAAAAAATGTATCAATTACAATTGTATAGCCTCCCTTTATAGAATGGAGGAGATGAGAGAGATTACAAATAAGCAATGTGGGACTAAAAATTTACAAGGGTATGCGTCTTTACAAAAAGACAAACCGTACAGGCCGTGCGGTTAGACAAGCTGGCTAACCGCCCGACCACCAACAAGAGAAGAGAGCAAGCTGCCATAGGAGACCGCTATACCGCCCGGTCTCCAAGTCGTCTGAGACAAGCCGCCTGACCGCTGGGATACCAAATAGTAACAGCCCGGCAGACAGACCGGCTAGTATAAACTGCCAAACCGCCCGGTCTCCGAACAGCAACAGAGAGCCCGGATTCCATACTGCAACACTCCTCCTCAAGCTGGAGCATAGATATCAATCATGTCCAACTTGTCGCAGATGTGGAAAAAGGAAGCGGACACCATCTTGGTGAATACGTCTGCCAACTCGTTGTCGGAAGTGACGAACGGAATGCAAATCTGTTTCTTCAAGATCTCTTCCGAAATAAAATGACAGTCGACTTCTATGTGTTTTGTTCTCTCATGAAAGACCGGATTTTTGGAAATGTATATCGCGACCTTGTTGTCACGGAACATAGGAAGAGGATAGTTGTAGACCTATCCTAAGACAATCATGAGAGCCTGTAACCATTTCAACACACATGTGGTCGACGCCATACTGCGATATTTCGCCTCTGCACTAGACCTGGAGACCACAGACTGTTTCTTGCTCTTCCAACTCACAAGATTGCCTCCAACAAACGTGCAGAAACCTGATGTTGACTTGCGTTCCCCTTTGTCATCAGCATAGCTTGAATAAGAGTACGCTTCAACCCTTAGGTGACCATTCTTCAGAAAAAGGAGTCCTTTCCCTGGTGCTGCTTTAATATACTCCAATATCCTCAGGGCAGATTGTAGATGACACTCCCTAGGAGTTTGCATGAACTGGCTCACCTTGCCAACAACATAAGAGATGTCCGGTCAGGTTACCGTGAGATAAATGAGCTTGCCCACCAGACGTCAGTACCTCATAAGATCGGATAGAAGAGGCGAGTCATCTATCCAAGTTTTGTCTTCTCCAACAGCCATGGGACAACGAGCAGGTTTAGCACCAGTCAATCCTGCCTCCTTTAGAAGATCAAGAGCATACTTCCATTGGGAAATGACCATGGAGTTGGGCTTCCTAGAGATTTCAATTCCCAGAAAGTATTTCGGGGAGCCCATATCCTTTGTGACCAGGTGTTGACGGAGGTGTTTCTTTATCAACGTTACCCCATCCTGGTCTTTGCCAGTAAGAATAATGTCATTAACATAAACTGCAAGAACTACCAGACCATAGGCAGTTTTCCGAACGAACAAGGAGTGATCGGCTGAGCTTCTTGTAAAACCAAGTGGGCGCAACAATGCTATTGAACTTGTCAAACCAGGCACAAGGACTCTGCTTGAGTCCATAGATAGCCTTCTTTAGCCGGCATACACGTGTCTCCCCCTGAGTAACATACCCAGGAGGTTGCTCCATGTAAATATCTTCATGTAAATCACCATAGAGGAAAGCATTCTTAACATCCAGCTGCTAAATGGGCCAATCCCTATTGACAACGACAGAGTTAAGGACCCGAATGGTGCTGAGGCGAGCTACGAGAGAGAAGGTGTCGAAGTAATCAACACCATAGGTCTGACTGAAATCTTTGGCCACCAGATGGGCCTTGTAGCGATCCACACTGCCATCGGGATGGAAACACAACAAAGACCCAACGGCAGCCAACAACATCCGTGCCCAAAGGTGGGGGAACCAGGGTCCAGGTGCCCCGTTTAGTAAGGGTAGCAATTTCCTCATCCATGGCAGCCTTCCAATGAGGAATAGTGAGAGCCTCCTAGTTGGTACGAGGTGTGGAAGTCGTTGAGATAGCCAATGCAAACGCCCTGCGAGAAGGAGTGAGATGATCATATGAAACAACAGCAGCCAGCGAGTGCTGGGTACACGTCTGCACCCCTTTGCGAAGTGTAATTGGAAGATCCAGGTAGGCATGTTCCTCAGTAATCGGAGCATCCGTGGCAGAGAGAGCTGGACCGGGAGAGGAGAGAGATGGCCGCAGAGAAGAAGGAGATGGCAGTGGTGATGAGGAAGAGAGGGAAGGAGGAGATGGTGGAGGTGGTGGTGGGAAAATCTCGACAAGAGTAGACGGGGTGGAGGGGACGATGGGAGAAGGAGGTGGAGGTGGAGTCGGGTCGGAGGATAAATAAGAGAAATTCTCAAAGAAGGTCACATCTGCGGAGACGTATTGTTTCCGCAGAACTGGATCAAAACAATAGTAGCCTTTTGTGTAGTTGAGTAACCCAAAAAGATACATTTGGTGGCATGTGAGTCAAGTTTGTCATGCGTTGCGGAAGGATTGTGCACAAAGGCCGTGTACCCAAAAATACGTAGAGGAAGAGGAAACACATCCTTTCCAGGATAGAGAAGAGAGAATGAAGTTTGTCCGTGGAGAACCGTGGACAGAATGTGATTAATGAGTTAACAGGAGAGGAGGACAGCATATCGCCAATAGGAGAGAGGAACGTGCATTTGTGTCATCAGAGTGCGGGAGACATCAAGAAGGTGACGGTTCTTGCGTTCTGCCACCCCATTTTGTTGCGAGGTATATACACAGGCAGTTTGATGAATAATACCAATTTGCACACAAAAAGAAGTGAATGCATTGCTAATATATTCCTTAGCGTTGTCAGAACGAAAATTTTTAATAGATATATCAAATTAATTTTTAACCATATGATAAAAAGATGTCCATACAGAAAAACGTTCTGAATGATCTTTTAAAAGATACACCCATGTACATCTAGAGAAATCATCAATAAACGTTACAAAATATGAACTACCCCGACCAATGGTGAGGGTAGGAGCAGGACCCCAGAGGTCGGAGTGGACAAGTTCAAACGGCCGGGAAGATCCACGACCTTGCTTTGGTGGGAAGGAAGAGCGGTGATGCTTGCCAAGTTGACATGATTCACAGTTGAGCAGTGGGCCTTGTAGAGGAAGATGTGGTAGAAGTTGACGAAGAAGACAGGGAGGAGCATGACCAAGACGAAGGTGCCACTGGAGAAGATCAGTAGAAGATGCGGAGAAGGCAGAGAGAGCAGAAATGTTGTCGAGGAAGTAGAGGTCGCCACTCTCAGTCTCAGTAGCAATTGTCCGCTTGGTGCCCGGATCCTAAAAAGAACAAGTAGTAGACATGAATGTGACAGAGCATTGTAGTTGTTTGCAAAGAGAAGTAACAGATAACAAGTTGCAAGGGAACTTGGGCACGTAGAGGGTATCCGTCAAGCGAAGAGATGAAGTTACTTGAACAACCCCCATTCCATTGACCGGTGAGGGAGAGCCGTCCGCAACAAGGATCGGGGGTAGCCGGTCATGCTGTTGTAGGAGAGAAAAATAGTGTGGATTGCTGGTCATATGATTTGTAGCACCAGAGTCGATCAGCCATTTACCTTGAGTAGCGATGTGGGCACTACCTGAATACGTGACCACAGAGGCGGACGACTTCGAAGAGGAAGAGGAGGCGTCACCATATGGTCGAAGATGAGGATGCTTCTTCCAACAGCGATCAACCGTGTGGCCGGTGCGGCCACAATGAGAGCAAAGAAAGCGGGAAGCACCACATTCGCTGGAGGGGAGGTGGCGGCCACCAGAGCCACTGTGCTGAGTATGGTGAGCGGAGTTGTCCGATGGAGGAGGTGAGGACAATAGCGGATATTGGATCAAAGAAGTAACAGCGGAGATGCGGGCATCGGTGGCATCCAAGGTGGGAGACTCCGCTTCACCAAGGATCTGTTGTCGGATCATGTCATATGACTCTAGAAAGTGTAGAAGATAACACACCACCAGAAGCTCCTGGAAGTGCTTGTGTTGCTCAGCGAGATCAGCAGAGAAGGGTCGATTTTGGAGAATTTCGGCTCCGAGAGCCTGAACTTGCTGGTAAGCAACCGCTGGAGACATGGAGGGACGGGCAAATAGGTCTGCATATAAAGTATAGATGCGAGACGTCTGAGCCCCCTTGAAGTAGAGAGCGGCAAGATGTAGCCAAGCGGCCTTGACGATTTCATCATGACGGATGACAGGGAGGCATTCATCAGAGAAGCTGTTAGCCAGCCATGTGTGGACAAGAGCATCGCTGGCATCCCTATAACGCCCCCGATTTTTCGATGATTTTATTTGAATGGGCGACGTCATATTTATGACGTCGTGGCGTTACCTTTAACGTCGAGTTGACGACGCGAGGCCGTTAAGGCATTTTTGAATCCGTGCGATGGAGTCGGCCGAATTCTTGTTGTAATGGGAAAATTTTGCATTTGGAAATTAAGTTAAGTAATTTTGGACTTGCTCGTACAGTTTCGTCGTAATCCGAGCATTTTTTGAGTCTCGGCGCGCGATTGAAGTTTTGGATTGTTTATGTGCTGCGTATACTTTGAAGATTAATATCTCGGGAATAGCTCGTCAGATTTTGGTTTTGACTTCTTCGTTGTGTTCGTACCGTTAGTGTTCGCCTACGGTGCGAATTTCGTTTGATTCGGCGCGCGTTCGGGCCTTCGTTTTGATCTCGTAGTTTCCTTATTCAAAAATATATAAACATGAATATTTTAATATTAAAATACTTTTCAAAAATGAAAAACACTATTCATTGATATAGTTTAATCATAGGGTTATATCTGCAAAAAAAATTGTTAATTCTGTAATGTATACTCAAGTGTTGTAATGACATACTCGAGTTTTGCTGTTCAATATACTCGAGTCCTGTATTTCCTCTCGAGTAGCTATTTCCTGCCTCTCGAGTATAATCACTGTTCACACAATTATTTTCTTCAGGTACACGAGTGAATTTTTGGACCTACATGAGTGAAATTTTGGACCTACTCGAGTGACTATTTTCCACTCGAGTTGTTCTGCTCAGTCTGCGTTCGGCTGCTATTTTTAGGGTCAAAATGATGTCGTATGGAAACATGGTCAACATGCAATTTGTTCGTATCGACGAGATCTACAACTTTCATGGTGGACACTTTTCGATTTGATGCAATCTTGGACATCTATTTTTGATTTTCCCGAAATTGCTCATAGATAGCCCGTTCGACTGATCTACTCGAGTTCTATGTCTTCTATCTCGAGTAGACTTGATCTACTCGAGTTCTATGACTTTTATCTCGAGTCCCTATGACCATCTCGAGTTCCCAAAGCCTCCAACTCGAGTCTCCATCTCGAGTAAGCCCCTCCAACTCGAGTAAACCCCTCCATCTCGAGTAAACCAGTTTCCTCTCAAGTAGTCTGTACAGTCTAAGTTCGGGCACCATTTGTAGGGTCAAAACGGTGTCGTACAAAATAATGGTCAACATGAAAT
The DNA here is from genome assembly GCA_039583875.1 of Platanthera guangdongensis. Lineage (NCBI taxonomy): Eukaryota > Viridiplantae > Streptophyta > Magnoliopsida > Asparagales > Orchidaceae > Platanthera > Platanthera guangdongensis. The sequence goes on from CM077152.1 coordinate 106,214,304, forward strand.
TTGTTCGTGTCGGCGAGGTATACAACTTTAATGTTAGACACTTTTTGATTTGGAGTCAGCCTAGACCTCTATTTTTGGTTACCGCAAAACTGCTCGTAATAACCCATTTTTGACAAAACGTTTTATAAACATTATATGTATATATATATATATATATATATATATATATATATATATATATATATATATATATATATATATATATATATATATATATATATATTCTTAGACTTAGGTTTTAGAACCAAATTCATCTTCTCCGAAATTTTTTCTCCCGAACCAGAGCAGCGAGCGAAAGAGAGAGTTTCTATTTCGTGAACCTTCTAGTTGTCGCCGACAGTGCTCCGGTGCTCAAAATCTTCAACCGAATATAGATCTGAAAAGCTCTCGCCGAGAGCTATGCCATCGTGGTAATATCTTCCCAATTTCTTGAGATTTCTCGTTAGGGTTTTTTGTCCCTAACCTCTTTTTCGGTCGTTCTTGTTCATATTTCGATTCCTCCTGCATCTTTTTGCCCCGATCTACGACGTGCAGTGATTCAGAGGACTTTTCCGGTAAAAATCAAGGCAAGTGGTGGTTTCCCCTCGTTTCTCCTTGTCCGATTTGATGGTAACGGCTATGCTTTCATGTTCCTTAAATTTTTCTACACTTGTTCTTCCAAAATATTGTAATGATTAATCTTCTCAATGATCACATGATGTTGTAACGTGTTGTCATGGTGAACTCGATTAAGTCCGGATATGTTTGATCGTTCTTGAAGTGTCTTATTGATGGCTTTAAACGCCTTAGATTTTGTTGTTGAACAGATTAGAGTTATCTAGGATTGTAAATCGTTCCTAAGGGTTGATCAACCGTATCTTGAAACTAGAAGTGTCAAGTAGAATCTGACGAGCCAAATCTTGAGATATGTGGTATTTTCTTGGTGGTTTTCTTGATTGCGGGAGTTAGTGGACGATTCCACCTCCGCAGTGCTTGTTTCCTTCATTAGTGCACTGTGGAAGTCTACCTGGTTTTTGGGTGTCTGCGGTGTTTGCTGGAGAGTATGAGACTCCCTTGCTATTAGATGGATTTTATATTCGTGTGGGTATGCCCAAGAGTGACCACCACGCCCGTGTTTTTGGGTGGTGTGTCCACGAGTGACCACCTCGCTCGTGTTTTTGGGTAGAGTCGACCACAGGTGCATAATAAAGGTTTTGTGTTTCTTCCATACGAATTTTTCATGTTGTCACCTTATAGCCTCGTGCGTATGGTGTACTATTGTTGTACGTGACGAATCACGTAAGAGTTTTTTTCCCGATGATGACTTATTCCTTTTTTTGTGCTTTATTTCAGTACTGTTGGTCTTGGGTTGGTACCCCTTAGATCTTTGCTTATTTTGGCTTATTAATTCTCTGCCACCATTTGTACCTTCTTGCCGAGGTGTTCTGTCTTTGGAATGCCTCAGGTTCAGAGCAGTAGCAGATATCAGAGCTAGTTTTGGAGTTTCTAGGTGGCAGTGTTGGCCGTGGTTGTTATCTCGTCTCAGCGAGGTAGATTGTTGTATATTTAGTTACGGGTTCAGACTTAATTTTCTGTAAGTGGGTTCGTGTCAGTTGTTGGCGCCCACAATATTATCATTTGTTTGATACTTGATAGCTGCTTATTTCTCTATATGTGCATGTGGATTACTTGCTCTCTGGGAGGATTTATGCTAGGAATGCATGTTAGGTATTTTTAAGAATAAAATCTATTACTATTACTTCATGAACTGTATAATTTAAAAACTCTAACTTGTTATATTTAGCGACCGTAAAAGCAATAATTACTACTATTATAAATTTAGAGTCTTGCATAGCATGAGTTGTCCTTTGGGGACGTTTATACTCATGTAGGATGTTGGAGTCAATCTAAATAAGTATTTTTCCGCAGCTTATAATTATATTTTGATTCGTGGACTAAATGAGTCATTAAGCCGAGGGATAGGGCTAACTATTGCACTTAACTAATTTTTCCTTAAAATAACTTAAACATTCTTTCTTCATGATTAAGTAGGCGACTGCCTGAGCGTCCGCAGTTATCCCCTGCTGACGTGGCATCATGACACACATTTTCCCTTACTCTGATAAGTTATTATACGGTGAAAATACGGGTTGTGACATTTGGTATCAGAGGGATGTTGCTTGACAATTGGTCGGGCAACCTTTTCTTGTTAGTGTTAGTTGTTTAGTGACATTTCATGCACACACCGATGTGTCATCATTACGTCTTAGCCGAAGCATAGTCGCTACACTCATAGCATGATAAGAAGTATACGGTGCATATTATGTAGTATGGGATGCATAATATGTGTTTGTATATGGATCCACCATAGGTGGCAACATGTGACAGTTATGTAGTATGGGATGCATAACCACCATCACATAGGTGCCCATTTGCACGGTTTCTTTCCTCGTTGCATGCGATGTTATGTAGTATGGGATGCATAACATTTCATGTGTACGCCGCTCACAACATGCATTATGGCCTTTATAGAATGCATAGCACTACATACATTGCATATCATTGCATAAGCACGCGTGCTAAGTTAAGGTTTACATGATGACACATGTACACACAAGATTTTTAATAAGAATAAAGAATACACGCATTCATGTAATAGGCACATGAGTCAATAGGATGAGAGGATATCATTCTAAGTAGGACATATCATCATTATAAAATTCCAGAGCAAGTTGCAGTGTAAGCAAGTGTCTTTTATGTATGGTCTGAACTAGTCGTGTGGCTTTATTATAAGCTAGGATTTTGATGAGTTGTCCGTTTGCTTTTTAGAAATGCCGCCAAAGCGTCCTGCGACGATGTTGACTCCCCAGTCGGAGGGTAAGTCATCAGGTGCGCAAAGTGATGCGATTATCGAGAGTATACATCAGAGCAACGAGGCTTTGTCGAGGCAATTAGTTGCGATGCAATCGCAAATTGAGTCTTCGTTGTCTGCCGCTCCCGCGCAACAACCTTTAGTGCAAGAGACTGCCTTGGGCCAAGCTGTGTCTGATACCCCTGCTCCACTGGTGCCCCCGATGGAGATACCACCAGAAATGAACTTCATATCGCACTTCCAATGGTTGGGACCTCCCACCTATGATGGGAGTGTCGACTTCTTATTTTAGATAATTAGATCATCTCCATCGAGGAGATGTTTTCGTATTCCAGAGTTCTAGAAGCCCAGAAGGTGATTATTGCAGCCTATCAGTTAAAAGGCCTGGCAAAGAGTTGGTGGATTCGGAAAAGGGAGAGTCTGAAGGAAGGCTGTTCTTGGGAATCTTTTAAGAAGATGCTGAAGAAGTTTCTACCCTCGGTCAAGCAGGACCGCCTGATGAATAACTTCCTGCATCTGAAGCAGAGACAGCTCACCGTGAGCGAGTACGAGATTGATTTTAGCAAGTTGAGCAGATTTGCCGCCGATTTGGTAGCTTCGGAGGACGGTAGAGTAAAGCGATTCCTTGGAGGACTAAGAAGCGATGTCCAGCAGTTGGCATGCGCTTATAGAGCAGAAAACTTTGCTGAGGCAGTGGAAGCCGCACTGAAAGTTGAGGCGATTGAAAATGCCAAGAACCGCGGTGCTGCGGTGAGAAAAGAGAAAAGGAAAGGCGTTGAGGATGGTAGCTGCAGGGCATCTGGCCCTTCTTCGAAGAAGAAAAGTAAGGAAGTGTGTAGCTTTTGTGGTTATCCTGGCCACCCTTATGAAAGGTGTTTCAAGAGGACTGCCACCCTGAGGTAGCAGCAGGTGCACGCCATCCAAGGTACACCCAAGGGAGAGCTAGAGTGCTCATTCTGTGTAAGGAAGGGTCATGATGTGAGTCGGTGCTGGATGAAAGAAAGGATTTGCTTCTAGTGCGGGCAGAAGGGACACCAGAAGTCTTCGTGCCCCCAGGCTCAGCCCCCACTACAACCTACCCCACTTTGAGCTCTGCCGCCACCACCAAACCTAGATAAAGGAAAAGGAAAGCTGAACGCGATGACCAGCGAGGAAGCCCAAACCTCTATGCAAGTGATATTAGGTTAGACTCAGTTTAATTTATCTTTATTATTTATCGTTATTTCCCTAGTTATCGTTCGTTTAGTTATGTATGTTACGGTTTTAGGGGAGTTTAAGGTGCGGAATAGGTGGGCGCGCGTTCTTTTTTATTCGGGTGCCACCCTATTCCTTTGTGGCCCAGAGATTTGTTGATAAGAATCGCCTGAATGTGGATCAATTAGGAGATTCCTTCAACGTCAAGCTTCCCTCCGGTGATTCGATGATATCTAATCAAGGAGTTTTGAGATGCCCTATTTATCTTGGCAATTTTTTGACCTTTGCGGATCTGATGATTTTAGATCTGGCGGACTTCGACGTGATTTTGGGCATGGACTGGCTGTCCAAGTATGATGCGGTCATCCAGTGCAAGGCTAAGCGACTGGATTTCAAGATGGACGACGTACAACCTATGAGCGTCTATGGATTTCAGGACAGAGTTTCCCCGGTTATTTCTGCAGTACGTGCTTGTCGTGCTATAGAGTCTGGTTGCGAGGCGTTTTTGTTTCTATATCTGCTCTGGAAACAGCTTTTGTTACACCACGTCTTGAGGATGTCTCGGTGGTGCAAGAGTTTCCAGATGTCTTTCCTGATAGCCTTCCAGGGATTCCTCCTGAAAGGGAGATAGTGTTTGTGATAGACCTCGAGCCAGGTACTCGTCCTATTGCCAAAGCACCATACCGTATGGCTCCGCGTGAGTTGGATGAGTTGCGTACTCAGCTCGATGAGTTGCTGATTTGTGATTTTATTAGACCAAGTTCTTCTCAATGGGGTGCTCCTATTTTGTTCGTAAAAAAGAAAGATGGATCGATGAGGCTTTGCATCGATTACAGGGAATTGAACAAGGTAACCATTAAGAACAGATATCCCCTATCAAGGCTTGATGATCTGTTTGATCAGTTGTGTGGTAGCTCGGTATTTTTAAAGATTGATCTTCGCTCAGGCTACCACCAGTTGAGAATTCGTGAGGCAGATATTCCACGAACCGCTTTCCGTTTGCGGCATGGACATTATGAGTTTTTGGTGATGTCTTTCGGTTTGACCAATGCACCCTCTACTTTCATGGATTTGATGAATAAGGTGTTTAAGGATTTCTTGGACCGATTCGTTATTGTGTTCATAAATGATATCTTGGTATATTCCCGCAATGTTGAGGAGCATACTCAGCATTTGCATTTGGTTTTGTCGACCCTAAGGGAGTATAGGCTACATGTGAAGTTGAGCAAATGTGAGTTCTGGCTACCTCAGGTGTCCTTTCTGGGTCATGTAGTAAGCAAGGATGGTATTTCTGTAGACCCGACCAAGATTTCTGCTGTGATGGAATGGGAAAGACCGTCTACACCTAAGGAGATTAGGAGCTTCTTAGGCCTAGCTGGCAATTATAGAAGATTCGTGGAAGGATTTTCGGTGTTGTCTGCTCCTCTAACTAGACTTACTCAGAAGAATACTGCATTCATTTGGAGTGATAAGTGTGAAGAGGCTTTCCAAGAGTTGAAGAAGAGACTGTGTACTGCCCCAATTTTAACCTTACCTACTGAAGGAATTGAGTATGTCGTGTATGTCGATGCATCACACATCGGACTTGGTTGTGTTTTAATGCAAGATGGTAAAGTGATCGCGTATGGATCGAGGCAACTAAAGATTCACGAGGGAAACTATCCTATGCACGATTTGGAGTTTGCTGCCGTAATTTATGCGCTGAAGCTATGACGACACTTATTGTATGGCACGTTGTGCAAGATCTATACGGAACATAAGAGTTTGAAGTACGTCTTCACTCAGAAAGAACTAAATCTGTGCCAGCGTCGGTGGTTAGAATATGTGGCGGATTATGAAGTGGAAATTCTTTATCATCCAGGAAAGGCTAATATAGTAGCCGATGCTTTGAGTAGAAAGACCGCTAAAATTTTTAATCTGTCAGTACAGTCCTTGGTAGAAGAATTTTTGTTGATGGATATTGAGGTTGGGAGTCATACTGTGCCTACTAGTTTCAAAGCGGAAGAACCCTCTTGGATTTCCCTTACTCGAGCACATCAGAAGGATGATCCTGATTTGTTGCAACTTAGGAATAGAACCGTGAAGGGAGAGCTACCAGATTTCTCCTTGGATGAGTTGGATACCTTGAGGTATCGGGGTAGATTATGCGTCCCCGCCTTTGGCGACATTCGGGCTAAGATCTGTGTTGAAGCTCATGGTTCCAGTGTAGCCTACCACCCTAGTTCCACTAAGATGTATAAGGATCTAAAGCAAATTGTTTGGTGGTCAGGGATGAAGAATGATATCGCGAAGTTTGTTTCAGAATGTTATACTTGTCAGTGTATAAATGCTGATCATAGAAATCTTGGTGATAAATTGACACCGCTTGATATTCCAAGTTAGAAATGGGAGAGTATTTCAATGGATTTCATCACCGATCTACCAAAATCTCCCCGTGGGCACGACTCAGTTTGGGTCATTGTCAACAGACTGACAAAGTGTGCTCACTTTGTTCCGTTTAAGATTGGGTATTCGATGAATAAGATAGCTGAGCTATATCCTGAAGAGGTCATCAGGTTACATGGAGTACCTGTTAGCATTGTATCAGATTGAGACTCCAGATTTACGTCTCGTTTTTGAATAGTTTACAGGAGGGGTTGGGTACTGATTTAAGGTATTCCACCGCCTATCATCCGCAGATGAATGATTAGATGGAAATAAAAAATCAGATCGTAGAGGATATGATCAGTTGTTATATATTGGTTCATGGTGGTGCTTGGGATGAGCGTCTCAGACTCATGGAGTTTGCTTACAATAATAGTTATCAAAAGAGTCTGCAGATGGCCCCGTTTGAGGCCTTATATGAGAGGCGTTGTAGAACCCCATTATTTTGGGCTGAAGTTGGTGAGAGACCGTTGCTAGGTCCAGAAGCCCTTGAAGAGATGAATTGTGCTGTGACTCATATTCGAGAAAAGCTCCGTGTGCCTCAAGAGCGCTATGAGAAGTATGCTAATCAACGAAAGGTCGATCTAGAGTTTGTCGTTGGAGACTTGGTTTTTTTGAATGTTTCCCCGATGTCTGGCGTTAAAAGGTTTAGAAGGAACCACAAGTTAGACCCCCGGTATGTGGGACCTTTCCAGATTCTTGAGCGCATCAGAGTGTCACCTTATAGGTTGGAGTTGCCTGCAACCTTCCCTGGTGTTCATGATATGTTCCATGTGAGCCAGTTGCGGAAGTGTGTTTGTAACGATCGTCAAGTCCTCGACTCGATGCCCCAGATTCAGCCCAACCTTACGTATGTGGAAGAACCTACTCTTATTCTGGATTCTCAAGAGCGTGTGTTGCGGAGAGAGACCATCCCTTATGGTGAAGATTCTTTGGAGAAATCAAGACGTCGAGAGCGCGACGTGGGAATTGGAATCAGCAATGAGAGAATCTCATCTGCACCTCTTCTCTTAGTTTCGGGTATGTCGTTATGTTTGATTTTATCATTTTGATTTGATTTTGGTGTTGTGTTAAGTTTCGGGACGAAACTTCTTTTTAGGGGGAGTGACTGTAACTCCCCCGATTTTTCGTTGATTTTATTTGAATGGGCGACGTCAAATTTATGACGTCGTAGCGTTACTTTTAACATCGAGTTGAAGACGCAAGACTATCAAGGCATTTTCGCATCCGTGCGGTCGAGTCAGCCGAATTCTTATTGTAATGGGAAAATTTTGCATTTGGAACTTAAGTTAAGTAATTTTGGATTTGCTCGTCCAGTTTCGTCGTAATCCTAGCATTTTTTGAGTCTCGGCGCGCGATTGAAGTTTTGGATTGTTTATGTTCACCGTATACTTTGAAGATTAATATTTCGGGAATGGCTCGTCGGATTTTGGTTTTGACTTCGCCGTTGTGTTCGTAGCCTCAGTGTTCGCCTACGGTGCGAATTTCGTTTGATTCGGCGTGCGTTCGGGCATCCGTTTTAATCTCGTAGTTTCCTTATTCAAAAATATATAAACATGAATATTTCAATATTAAAGTACTATTTAAAAATGAAAAATACTATTCATTGACATTGTTTAATCATAGGGTTATATCTGCAAAAAAATTTGTTAATTTTGTAATGTATACTCGAGTGTTGTAATGACATACTCGAGTTGTGTTTTGACATACTCGAGTTCTGCTGTTCAATATACTCGAGTCCTGTATTTCCTCTCGAGTAGCAATTTTCTGCCTCTCGAGTATAATCACTATTCACGCAATTATTTTCTTCAGGTACACGAGTGAATTTTTGGACCTACTCGAGTGACTATTTTCCACTCGAGTGGTTCTATTCAGTTTGCGTTCGGGCGCTATTTTTAGGGTCAAACTGATGTCGTATGTAAATATGGTCAACATGAAATTTGTTCGTCTCGACGCGATCTACAACCTTCATGTTGGACACTTTTATATTTGATGCCATCTTGGACCTCTATTTGGGATTTTCCCGAAACTGCTCATAGATAGCCCGCTCGACTGATCTGCTCGAGTTCTATGCCTTCTATCTCGGGTATACCTGATCTACTTGAGTTCTATGACTTTTATCTCGAGTACCTATGGCCAACTAGAGTTCCCAAAGCCTCCAACTCGAGTCTCCATCTCAAGTAAGCCCCTCCAACTCGAGTAAACCCCTCCATCTCGAGTAAACCAGTTTCCTCTTGAGTAGTCTGTACAGTCTGAGTTCGGGCACCATTTGGAGGGTCAAAACGTTGTCGTACAAACAAAATGGTCACCACGAAATCTATTCGTCTCAACGAGATCTACAACTTTTATGTTGGACACGTTTTGATTTGGAGTCATCCTAGACCTCTATGTTTGGTTACCGCGAAACCGCTCATAATAATCCGTTTTTGACAAAACTTTTTATAAACATTATATATATATTCTTAGACTTAGGTTTTAGAACCAAACTTCATCTTCTCCGATATTTTTTCTCCCGAACCAGAGCAGCGAGCGAGAGAGAGAGTTTCTATTTCATGAACCTTCGGTGGCCGCCGACGGTGCTCCGTTGCTTGAAATCTTCAACCGAATATAGATCTGGAAAGCTCTTGCCGAGAGCTACGTCATCGTGGTAATATCTTCCCCATTTCTTGAGATTTCTCGTTAGGGTTTTTTGGCCCAAACCTCTTTTTCGGCCATTCTTGTTCAAATTTTGATTCCTCCTACATCCTTTTGCCCCGATCTACGACGTGGAGTGATTCGGAGGAATTTTCCGGTAAAAATCAAGGCAAGTGGTGGTTTCCCCTCGTTTCTCCTTATCTGATTTGATGGTAACGGCTATGCTTTCATGTTCCTTAAATTTTTCTCCACTTGTTCTTCCAAATTATTGTAATGATTAACCTTCTCAATGATCACATGATGTTGTAACCTGTTGTCATGGTGAACTCGATTTTGTCCAGATATGTTTGATCGTTCTTGAAGTGTCTTATTGATGGCCTTAAACGCCTTAGATTTCATTGTTGAACAGATTAGAGTTATCTAGGATTGTAAATCGTTCCTAAGGGTTGATCAACCGTGTCTTGAAACTAGAAGTGTCAAGTAGAATCTGACGAGCCAAATCTCGAGATATGTGGTGTTTTCTTGGTGGTTTTCTTGATTGCGGGAGTTAGTGGACGATTCCACCTCCGCAGTGTTTGTTTCCTTCATTAGTGCCCTGTGGAAGTCTACCTGGTTTTTGGGTGTCTGCGGTGTATGGTGGAGAGTATGAGACTCCCTCGCTGTTAGACGAATTTTATATTCGCGTGTGTGTGTGCCCAAGAGTGACCACCTCGCCCGTGTTTTTGGGTGGTGTGTCCACGAGTGACCACCTCGCCCATGTTTTTGGGTAGAGTCGACCACAGGTGCTTAATAAAGGTTTTGTGTTTCTTCCATACGAATTATTCATGTTGTCACCTTATAGCCTCGTGCGTCTGGTGTACTATTGTTATACGTGAATAATCACGTAAGAGTTCTTTTTCCGATGATAACTTGTTCCTTTTTTGTGCTTTATTTCAGTACTGCTGGTCTTCGGTTGGTACACCTTAGATCTTTATTTATTTTGGCTTATTAATTCTCTGCCACCATTTGCACCTTCTTGCTGAGGTGTTCTGTGTAACAGCCCAAAGTTCAGAAACAGGCATTTTTGGGTGACACGGCCTGGGACACGGGCGTGTCCCAGGGCGTGTCAGTTGACACGGCCTGCGACACGGGCGTGTCGCAGGGCGTGTCGGGGTTGTGTCGACGATTGGGCTTTGTCTCGACGATTTTTGTTCTCGACGATCCGTCGAGAGGAGGCACACGGCCCAGGACACGGGCGTGTCCAAGGCCATGTCGCATTCTCGACGAGTTTTTCTCGACGATCGTTGAATGTCGAGAAGTGAATGTCGAGTGTTGAACATGGCCTGTGACACGGGCGTGTCACAGGGCGTGTCAAATCAGGCGACGAACTCAGCCCGCCGAGGTTTCGACAGGGCGTGTCTTTGTGCCGTGTCTGGGCACACGGCCTGGGACACGGGCGTGTCACAGGCCGTGTGAAGTCTCGGGATGATTTGGGATTTTTTTCATCCAGGTACACGGCCACAGACATGGGCGTGTCTGAAGGCATGTTGGTGACACGGCCCATGACACGGGCGTGTCCCGTGGGCGTGTCACTGGTTTGGATAAGTCGGTTGACCACCGCTTGAGGCACACGGCCTGGCACACGGCCGTGTTCGAGGCCGTGTCGGGTCAAAATATGTGTTTTTGGCAGAATCGTGGCCGTCCATTCCTTCAGTCTGGATCCAAGGGCTGAAGCCTCTTCCTCTTTTTCCTTCAAGGCCGAAATCAGAGAAGGCTTCATCATTTTACTTTGGCCTTCATCTTTCTTCAAGAGAGAGAAAGAGAAAGAGAAAGGAGGAGGAAGAAGGAAAGAGGGCTGCTGCTGGTGGTGCTGCGGTTTACCGACGAGAGATCCGAAGCCAGCGTTGCGGAGGAAACGCTCTTGCGAGTCTTGCAAGCTAGCTTGGAGGCCATGACACCGAAGCGATCGTCAAGGGTAATGACTTTTCTTCCTAGCCATGTGAAGGCTTCCGTTTTGGCATATCTTTTGATTCCCCCACCAAGAGGTGGCTGCTTTTGGGAGTCGTTTGGGTGATTCTTGAAATCCCCTTTTGTTGTGCATATAGATCCGGAAATGGAGTACGGAATAGGCATGCTGGGTGAAGCCCATCTGGACAGGTTGGTCTGGATTGGTGATGGTGCATACGAACCGGAGAAGACTCCGTGATAAACGTGTAGTGTAAGGAGTCTACGGGTTATGCCTGCGAAAAGGAGTAGCAGGAAGTACTGGGGTGGTAGCCCAGGAAAATAGCCATGTGATGGTTTTGGGTCCAACCTGTGAATGAGGCACAGGTAGTACTGGTGGGACCAGGAAAGGCCCTTTTTGTGATGCTTGATGTCATAGGGTGTCCACCTGTGAAGCGAGTCACAGGAAGTACTGGTGTGCCCAGGAAAGACCCCTGACATTTGTGCTTGTGCGGTGTCCACCTGTGGAGAGAGTCACAGGAAGTACTGGTGTGCCCAGGAAAGACCCGCTGTTGCTGTGAGGAAATGGGTATAGTGAAATACCCAGGCTTGAATGCCAAGAACAGGATTGGTGAGACCGACCCGCGCCTTTGATATAGCCATGAGTACGCTGTACTCGGAGAAGGCAAGGTGATTTGAGCAACGGGGGGTGGAGGATCCGACATGCGCTATGTCCGTCTGACGTGAGACCAAAAAGTGCGGTCTGTTGGAGCGCATAGAAAGAGTCTTCGGCCTGCGCGCCATGGCACAATGGGGGGCTACGGGCCATCCCGGTGTCCGAAGACTAACTCCGGGTGCACGCCATGGAGTAAATGCTCAAGAGATTTACCATTGGGTGATAACCCTGATATGGTGGTGGGCAAGAGGTTGCCAGAACACCAAGAATGTGCCCTGAGTGCACGGACCGTTGGGCCGGGTGACGAACAGTTGTGATGGCTTGTGTGCGTGAAAGCACCTTTTGATGATATAGCTTGCCATACTTGTGATATGATATGCCTGCAGGGAAAAATACCGCTGCCCCGAGAGAAGGGGTAGGGTCGTTATAATTTGGTCAGCTGAACGCTGACCGTTGCTTTTGTTTGCCACCGTTGGGTGGGTTGTCCTTGCACAGGTGCTGGAGAGCCGAGCGGGACGCATAGAGGTTGATGCTCCTGCTGGTGTTGCTGCTGCTGCTACTGTTATCCCTCGAAGGCTAAGTGTGTTCTTTTGTGTGTTTTCTTTTATTGTGGCCGGCCTGCGCGCCAATCTGTTTAGGCCACTGTGTGAAAGCTCTGTAAGGCCATAAGGCCAATGCTTTGTTCATGTTGTAAGACAATCCTATATATATATATATAAAATGTGGAGTTTTATGTTTGGACATTCATGAGGAGTTCAAGTAGTTTAGGCTTCCGCTAGAATGCTTGTGATAGGTGCGATGCGCTACTCTGGTATCATCCTGTACCTTCACCGACTGTTTTGTGGTATATCCTGTGGGGCCCCGGCCGGACCTTCTAGAATATATCATATGAACGGATAGGGTTGTTACATTCTGTCTTTGGAATACCTCAGGTTCAGAGCAGTAGCAGATAACAGAGCTAGTTTTGGAGTTTCTGGGCGGCAGTGTTGGCCGTAGTTGTTACCTCGTCTCAGCGAGGTAGATTGTTGTTTATTTAGTTACTGGTTCAGACTTACTTTTCTATAAATGGGTTCGTGTCATTTGTTGGCGCCCACAGTATTGTCATTTGTTTGATACTTACTAGCTACTTATTTCTCTATATGTGGATGTGGATTACTTGCTCTCTGGGAGGATTTATGCTAGGATTGCATGTTAGGTATTTTTAAGAATAAAATCTGTTACAATTACTTCATGCACTGCATAATTTAGAAACTCTAACTTGTTATATTTAGTGACCGTAAAAGCTATCCTTACTACTATTATAAATTTAGAGTCTTGCATAACATGAGTTGTCGTTTGGGGACGTTTATACTCATGTAGGATGTTGGAGTCAATTTAAATAAGTATTTTTCCGCAGCGTATAATTATATTTTGATTCGTGGACTAAATGAGCCATTAAGGCGTGGGATACGGCTAACTATTGCACTTAACTAAGTTTTCCTTAAAATAACTTAAACAATCTTTCTTCATGATTAAGTAGGTGTCTACCTGAGCGTCTGCAGTTATCCCCTGCTGACATGACATCATGACGCGCATTTTCCCTTACTCTGATAAGTTATTATGCGGTGAAAATGGGGGTTGTGACAATCCCAGTTGTCAAAAAGTGGGGAATCATGTGGAGGAGGGTCATCTGTGAGATGATGACGTTTGCGTTGAGAGCAGAGGAGGAATGTGAAGGTGACACTCCAATCTAGATAGTTGGGACCAACAAGCTTGGAAGCCATGCCAAGATTACCAGAAGGAGTGGGAGGAGTAGGAGGATGAGCGGAAATGGGATTAGTGGTGGTGGAGATATCGGAGTTGGCCATAGATGAAAGAAGCGAGAGAAACAAGCCGCGACAAGAAGGAGAAGTCACTAGCAAGGTCGTGGCGACTTAACTATAGGTCACGGTGAAAAAGAAGAGGAGATTGGATGGAACAGGTCGCAATGACTTGAGTACAGGTCGCAGGGACAAAGAAGAAGATTGGCTAGAAAAAGATGAAGGAAAAGGCTGTAAACAGGGAGAAGCAAGTCGCGCGAACAGGGCAACGGTCAGAAGAGAAATCAAGCCGCGCGAACAGGGCTACAGTTAGAAAAGGAATCAAGCCGCGAAAATAGGTCGTGGAAAGAAGAAACAAGCCGCACGTGCAGATAAAGCTCAGTCAGGCGGAAAGGACCGAGTGCTCTGATACCATGTGCGAAAAATAAAAAATAGACCGAAAATTTGGAGTAATGCAAATTTTATTATCCAAAAAAGGTATCATTTACAATGGTATAGTCTCCCTTTTATAGAATGGAGGAGATGAGAGAGATTACAAATAAGCAATGTGGGACTAAAAATTTATAAGGGTATGCGGCTTTACAAAAAGACAAACCGAACAGGTCGTGCGGTTAGACAAGCCGGCTAACCGCCCGACAACCAATAGGAGAAGAGAGCAAACCGCCACAGGACACTGCTAGACCGCCCGGTCTCCAAGTCATCTGAGACCAACCGCCTGACCGCTGGGATACCAAACAACAACAGCCCGGCAGACAGACCGGCTAGGATAAACTGCCAGACCGCCTGGTCTCCGAACAGCAACAGATCGCCCGGCTTCCATACTGCAACAGCTATCACATCCGCTCCCCCGGTGATTCCTCGGGATCGGGCGGAGAAAAGAACAGGGGTACAATATATATATATATATATATATATATATATATATATATATATATATATATATATATATATATACAACAGTAGTACAAACAGGTGGTATAGAGTGAGCAATATCAAGTATATCAGCAGTATAATAAAAATGTAAAGCTACAATAGAAAGTAGCTCAATTTATATGAATGCTCATACAAACATATAAGTTGAGGATCGCCTCAGCAATAAAGTAACCCATCGTATAAAAGTGCTCATATAAACTTATACGATGAGGATCTTGTGTATGCAATGAAATGTACTGCCATGAATGCAATGCAATGACTCACCCTTGATCACGCACAAGCAACTGCTATGTCGACATAGAATTGAATTTCCCACTTCTCGCGCAGATAGCTAACCTCTCAGGCATCAACCGTCGTGGCCAGACGGTGAAAGTGGAGCGGTCTTGTCCACTACTAGGCGTACATCCACACTACCAAGCCTAGGCCTATGTACGCCTCAACACTAAGAACACAACAGCGGAGCTCACATGCATACTACGACTCAGCAGGAGTCTCGGGTAGATGTGCACTGAGAACCAAGCCCTGAACTGGTCTGTGTTGTGACCCGGAAGGAGCCTCGGAAAAAGCACGAGGACCAAGCCCAGCCGTCCACTTGGCATGAAAGGAGCATCGGGAATGAAGACTGAGGACCAAGCCCAACCGCCCAAAGTCTATCTGTAGACTCCCATTGGTGTGATGACTGGCGAGCCCGTATACTTACCACACTATCCTTAACCTAGGATTATGACACCACGTGTCAACTCACACCACATGCATTTCATATACGGGGCTCCACTTTGAGCCCCCTTTTCATTATTCACATTTTATGCTCAACAGCACGAAAGTGCTCCACACCGAGTTCTTACCATTACATAATTCCAGTGCGGCAACACTCACACACTTTCAACCCTTCCACATTTTTGTGCATCCAAGACACCAAGGGTTCACCATCAACATAATGGTACTCCACATATATTCACCAACCATTTGGTTATCATAATTAATAGAAGTTATGTACAACAAACTTCAAGTCAACTTCATCATTATTCAATATTTTACCATTATCAAATACATCCCTATCGATTCACGTATTTAAATCATTCCTACCATCACAACACGTCAATCCATTCGTTCACTAACCTCCACCAAATTGCCTCGATCAAGTACACTTTACTACACCATTTATTCATTAGGGATCTATCCAACAAATGTCATTAACATATTTTATCTCAATCACTTATAGGCTAAATTCAACAAACATTAACGTTACTGTACTACAATCTTTCTACCAAACCCAAGCCGATACAAAACAAACAAGAGAATTATATATGTAGGAATGATTACTGTACAACAACTTTGATCAGGGATTCTCGAGGCTACAGGAATCCGGTGAAGTCGTGTAACCCCTAGTTGGAAAGGTATTTCCAAGGGCTACGACTTTCGTGTTTAGTCGAAAGCCCAGATCTGGATGCATCATGTCTGAAAATGTCCTTGAGGATTGCTTCGCGTAGAAAACAGATTTCTGCGCGCCTCTTAAAGCAGATCGAATGTCATCTGTTTGTCTTCTTCCTCCAACCAAACTTTCCAAATAACATCCAGAGTTACTCCTCCCTTATTCACCCTCATATGGTCACTTCTCTTCACGAAACCAGTTCATAAACTTCATTTGAAGTGAGGAGAGGTTGAAGACTCTAATTCCTAGGACACAAGCCTTAGCATGGCCTCTTCATGGAAACCTTCTTCTCCCAAATCAAGACTCTTTTCAGTTGATATCTCTCCTAGAAATAACTAGATATCCAGCACCAAGAGAGAGGGTAGGAAGCTGACCTCATTTCCGACATTTCCACCATTTCCAGCAATGGATCTTGTCACCCTTCTTGGCGGCATCTTCTTCTCCTTGGTGGTGTTTGTTCTTCACGGAAAAGAAGATCGCCTCTAGCAATCTCTTCCTCCCGACAGTTTCTTACAACGACGTCTTGGTAAATGAGATAAAAGGAAGAAGGCTAGGGTTATAACACCCCCAGTTTTCAGACCTGGAGTCGTTGGAAGCTAGCGCACGAACATTGTATCTAGTGCGCACGACCACTGGTCGTGCGCCACTGATCGTGCGCACCATTCTCCATTTTCAAAGTTCTGACTAGGGCAATCGCACGACCATTGGGCATAGTGTGCACGACCACTGGTCGTGCGTCGCTGCTCGTGCGCGTTTATCCCATTTTCTCTAGAGTTCTGCCATTATTAATAGCACGATCATGGGATCCAGTGCGCATGACCACTGGTCGTGCACCACTAATCGTGCGGGCGGGTGCTGTTCTGTCATTTTCTTTTGTGGTCGTCCGATGCTTCCTTAAACTCGATCCAAAGGCACAGTATCTTCCTCCCAAAAGGGCTTTAATAGTGCTAAGAGTGTCTTTCCCCTCATTTCTCTCATCTTTTAGAGTGAGAGTTAGGGTTGGAAAGGGAGATAAGGGAGGAGGAAGGAGAGAGATAGCTTTCTTCCACCATTGACGGGGCTTCAGATCTCCAATCGTTGTTTCGAGACCAGATCCGTGGAGTGGGCGTGGAGGCGCTCGTGTCAATCTATTCAAAGCAAGGATTCCGTGGCTAGGAAGAGGGGTTGTAAGGTAACGACATTTCTCCTCTCGGTTTCTAGGATGCGTGCATAGCATCTTTTTCTTTCTTGCTTTTTAAGCTTTTGGGCACCAAATCTCTCAAATGAGAGGGGTTTGGGTCGCCAAGGTTCAAGAGGAACCACCGGGTCGATTGTATCTGTCCCCGGCATGATATTACATTAGAGATCTGCTCCGTTAGTGGATTAGGCATTGTGGATGAAGACGTAGTCGCGACCGTTAGTCTGACTAGATGATGTTGCATAGCGAGCCTTAAGGATTTTGTATAAATCCGTTGCGGCAAGATGTCGTTTGTGATATATGTGTTTTTCCCCTTTTTGAGTGAGTACGTGTAGCCGGAACCAGACAAAGTTAGCTCCATGTTGGCGGTAGATGGTTTCCTTGGTGTGCGGGAACGTTGCAGTATGAATGATGGATTTGGGTGGGAAATACTATGGATTCTGATGTGCTAAGGTGCAGCTTTGTATCCGTGGTCAGCTGGCTATCCCGTGATGTGCAAGTCATTTGGGGAGAGTGTCATGGTGAGACTAGTCCCCTTCTGTGAGACTGACGAGAACGCCAAGCATAGGATAAGCCCGGGCATTGAAGCCCACGAGTGGGTGGGGTCCAACAATGGTTCTTAGAATCGGTTTGTCTGTGAGACGGAATCCTGATGTGAGAAGGCAGAGTTTGCAGGGAAGCCCAGGTCTAAAACCCACGAGCGGGTGGGGCCTTGGAAAGATTTTCATATGGCGGCTTGTATGTCGTTAGGGGAATTATAGTACCCTTTTTGTTTGCAGCTTGATGCCGATGGGGAAATTGGAAGTACCCAGTTGTTATGATGATGTGCTAGATGCATATGTGATAGGGTGCCTTGGGTGAAGCCAGAGTTTGCATACATACTGCATAGTAGGCCCCTTTGATTATATGTTCAACATAGAAAACATGTTTGTTGTTTGAGACATACAAACCTGTTTTTAAAGCTTTACATGTTTATGTATATGGCATACGAAGTGCTTACTTGCAGGTTGGAGGTGTACCCCGGGGTCCGTTAGAGGCGGCTGGGAGGAGATGTGTTGGTTACACAGTAGAGGTCAGCCTTTGCTAACCCACGTTTCCACAAATTTTTACAGGGCAAGGATAGCAAGCGGGAGCAAGTGCGCCGGCCAAAAAATCCTAAGCCTCATGAAGTGATTACCATGCTTACTAGCTTGTTTTCTTCTTGACTGTGATGCTCCATGTTGTTGGTATTTCTGGCTTGCATGCCGAGGTAGCCTAGGAGTGATTTTGCACGTTGATGTTTGACCTTGTTGTCATTCAGTTTTGAACTTATTTTGTGTGAGGCCTTAAGGCCATTTTGATACTCCTAATTGGTAGTGGATAACTTCTAGTTTTGTTGGTATGTTTTTGCTGTTGCATTATTCTGAGTTTTGAGTTGGGTAGTTAATACCATCTTTTAATGCTAAAGCTGTGGTGTCCGTATGTTGTGGGTCACCGGCCATACCGATATAATATGGTCATTATAGGGGAGGCATTATAATTTAGTATCAGAGGGAGGTTGATGTCTAAGGTCCGGTTTAGCAGTCAATTTAACGTAATCGGATCTCGTATAGAAGTTATCCACATAGGGGTATCGCGGGACCGTGAGTGTCCTTATGTTTGAGCCTTGTGATTAGAGACTGATTTCTTGTTACTGTGCTTTTGTTAAGAGTGCAAGCAACGAGGCGGGGATGTCGAGGCCAAGAGAAGAGCTTTCAGTGAGCAGCATTGCTGCTCAGGGTACTTTGGGAATGGGTGTAAACTGCCGATTTTTGTCGCATGATTGTAGAAGCAATGGTGGCAGCCCAAGCTGCAGCGGCAGCAAAAGTTGCAACCCCTGTTGCTCAAGTAGCAACTCTTGCTACCCCGGATACGGCGACGGCCATGCCGGGCAAAGAAACCAGGAAAGTAGAGCCGATGGCCGAAAGGGTGGTTGTCAGGCATGGGGACTGGCAGATGAAAAATTTCCTGAGCTTCCATCCTCCAATGTTTAAGGGAATTGACATGCCGACTGATGCAGAAGATTGGTGGGCATGGATGCAAGAACTTCTGAGGGTGGTAGAGACGCCAGTGGAAAAGAAATTTTATTTTGCGACCTTTATGTTGGAAGGAGATGCGAAGTTATGGTGGGTGAGCCATAGCGGCCGCCAGTTCCCTGGACTCACCCCGTCCATGGAAGAGTTTGGGAATGCTTTCCTAAAGAAGTACATTCCTGCTTCGATGAAGTTTTGCCCTTCAAAGGCAATTTCTGCACTTGGTGCAGCGGGATAAGACGGTGGACGAGTAAGTTCAGGAGTTTACTCGGCTGGGTCGTTATGCAGGAACAACAATGACAGATGATGAGGAGAGGGATAACCTCTTAACCCATGGGCTAAGGGAGAATCTGAGACAACCCCTCATCTCCATGAAGAATGCTAGTTTCAACGAGCTGGTTGAGGTGGCCAGAACGCTGGAGAGTGATTTGGAGCGAACCCAACGTCGTAAGGGTTTCGCAACCAAGCAAGGGGATGCGAAGCCTTCTCAATACCAAGGGAAGTCCGAAGGGAATAGATGGAAGAAAAAGCCTCATCCTTTCAAGTCCGGTGAGAAAAACAACATGACGTCCGGAGGGTCTCGCTTTAATTGACCACCGACATGCTTTAATTGTGGCAGGGTGGCCCACATAGATTGTTTTTGTACTCAAGGAGGTGCTGAGCAAGAGCCAAGATAGGAGTAGTCAATGCGCTTCGGCCCCAGTGGCGTAGAGAAAGGAAATATGGCAGAGTCTAGCGCATCTCGGTTCCAACCCGTACAACCAAGGGTTTATAACCTTGGGCAGAAGGAAGCGATCCATCAACCCAACGTGGTGATAGGTATGAGAAAGTTTAAATTTAACCTTATACTTCATAATTTCAAGACCGTTTATGTTTGTTGCCTGTGTTTAGGCTTTGTGTTGGTTTCTGGATGCCCCGCTAGGGTATTGTTTGATATGGGAGCGTCGCACTCTTTTCTTGCAGAAAGCTTTATATGGAGAATTGGAGTTGAGTCTTTATCAGAGGACGCAGAGCTGAAGGTGTGGATGCCCAATAGGTCATCCATGACCACCAGGGCAAACGGGTGAATTTTTTGGAATCTAGGCGAGGTTGACTTCACGGTGATAGCAGCGGTTTTAGCGTTGGTGGAGTTCGATGTCATTTTGGGAATGTACTGGCTTGCAGAGCAACGTGACAGTATTGACTGCCTGTCTAAGGTGGTGAACCTAAGGGGTGAAGGGAGGTTAGAAGTTAAGTTTGAGGGACTCAGTGGAGCGGCCTTTTCCCTGATTTCGGCAATGTAGTTGGTGCAGGCAGTTGACCAGGGGGTGTAGCTCTTCTAGCATTGTTGGAGGTTCGTCTTTCCAAGTTATCACTTGGGGAAGTGCCAGTAGTGGCGGAGTATGAGGATGTGTTTCCTGA
This sequence comes from Platanthera guangdongensis, assembly GCA_039583875.1. Classification (NCBI taxonomy): domain Eukaryota; kingdom Viridiplantae; phylum Streptophyta; class Magnoliopsida; order Asparagales; family Orchidaceae; genus Platanthera; species Platanthera guangdongensis. Next base: position 106,234,799 of record CM077152.1, read on the forward strand.
GGAGCTTCCTGGAGCTCCTCCTCGACGGGAGATTGATTTCTCGATCGTATTAGTGCCAGAGGCTAGACCGGTGTCACGTCCTCCTTTTTGGATGAAACCAAAGGAGTTGGCCCAACTCAAAGTACAGTTGCAAGAAATGTTGGAGCAAGGGTATATTAGACCCAGTTCTTCTCCGTGGAGCGCACCAGTGCTATTCGTGAAGAAAAAGGATGGTAGTATGCTGTTGTGCATAGACTACCGAGAGTTGAATATATTGACTATCAAGAATAAGTATCTGATTCCTCAGATAGACAACCTGTTCGACCAGTTGGTGGGGTCAGTGGTGTATTCCAAGTTGGATCTGAAGTCAGGGAACTATCAGTTGAGAATTCAAGATGAGGACATACCCAAGACCTCTTTTGGTACGAGGTATTGTCACTTTGAGTTCTCGGTGATGTCATTCGGGTTGAAGAACGCCCCATCTGTGTTCATGGACTTGATGAATCGAGTATTTTGGGAGTACTTGGACTCTTTTGTAGTGGTCTTCATTGACAATATCTTGGTGTACTCCAAATCGGAGGCCGAGCATGAGACTCACTTGAGAGTGGTCTTGCAAGTGTTGAGAGAGAACTAGCTTTATACAAAGTTCTCGAAGTGCGAGTTCTGGTTGGAGAAGGTGGCTTTCCTGGGCCATGTGATTAGTGGTGATGGGGTGGCGGTGGATCCGGCAAAAGTTGAAGACATCAGAGATTGGCCAATTTTGAGAACCGTGGCGGAAGTCTGAAGTTTTCTTGGACTAGTCGGGTACTATATAAGGTTTGTGGAACACTTTTTGTGGGTAGCTCTACCCCTCACCTCTCTAAATCGTAAAGACCAGAAGTTTATTTGGACTCCAGAGTGCAGTCAGGCGTTGACACTCTAAAGGGGAGGCTAATGGCAGCTCCAATCCTAAGCCTTCCTAAAGGGACTAAAGGATTTTATATTTTTAGTGATGCATCTGGATGCAGTTTGGGTTGCGTGTTGGTACAACATGGCAGCGTGATAGCTTTTGGGTCTAGAAAGCTAAAGCATCACGAGAGGAATTACCTCATCCATGATTTGGAGTTGGTGGTGGTAATTTTTGCTTTGAAATTATGGTGACACTATGTATATGGTGCGAAAGGGGAGATCTTCACGGATCACAAGAGCTTGAAGTTTCTTCTAGATTAGAAGGACTTGAATATGTGGCAGCACAGATGGGTCGAGTTCCTTGGAGACTATGAAGTAGCGATTCAGTATAAGCCGGGCAAAGCCAACGTGGTGGCGGATGCCTTGAGTAGGAAATATTCTGGTCAAGGGAGTTGGATCAAAGCTCATGATGAGCGGTTGATGCGGGTCTGGGTGTCCCTTGGCATGGAGTGTGTAGCAAGAGGCGAGTCTAGCGTGGCTCGGTTGAACTGGATTGAAATGCAGAACGACCTGTCCGATCGTATTCGGGAAGTGACCCATTTGGATGTGGAGTTCTAGTCATACATGGTGGAAGCTCAAAAGGGCGAGAGTAGTGCCTGGGAGTTGATTGATGGGATTCTGAGGAAGAACGGAAGGATTTGTGTACCGCAGTTCTACAAGCTCCGTAAGGAGTTGATGTTTGAGGCTCACTTCACAAAGTACTCCATTCACCCGGGCAATATAAAGATGTACTTGGATATAAAGAAATCCTTTTGGTGGCCTGGTTTGAAGCGAGAAGTAACTTTCTACGTGAGTCGATGCCAAACTTGTGCCTTAGTGAAGGCCGAGTTTCAGAAGTCGGGTGGGTTCCTGAAGCCTCTTCCTATTCCCAAGTGGAAATTTGATGATATCTCCATGGAGTTTGTACATGGGTTACCTAGGTCGCAGCAGGGTAACGATGCGATTTGGATGATCGTGGATCGCTTGACCAAAGTGGCACAATTCATCCCAAATTGGAATGACGACAGCGTGGAGAAGCTGGTAGAGTTGTATGTTCGCAACATTGTGCGACTACATGGAATTCCTAAGAGTATAGTTAGTGATCGTGATGGACGTTTCACGTCCAAGGACTGGAGGTTGGTTCAGAAGAGTCTGGGCACGAAACTCAAGTTCAGTACGGCTTTCCATCCTTAAACTGATGGGCAAACCGAACGAACGAATCATACTATGGAGGATATGCTAAGGATGTGTACTCTTGACTTCTGTAAGAAGTGGGAAGATCACCTCTTCATGGTAGAGTTTGCTTATAACAACAGTTACCAAGCAAGTATAATGATGGCGCCATACGAAGCTTTGTATGGGAGGCAGTGTCGAACACCGATGTCTTGGACAGAGGCGGGAGACACCAAACCTTTGGTAAAAGAAGTGGTAGCTGATGCATGTGAGTTGGTGTGAACCATTCAAGAGTGTATGAAGGTTGCTCAAGATCGGCAAGTAAAATATTTTAATGCTCGCCATAGGAAGGTGGAGTTCACGGTAGGCGACTGGGTCTATCTAAAGATCAAGCCGTTCAAAGGCGTTTCGTGGATTCGCCCACTCAAGAAGTTAAGTCCGAGGTTTTTGGGACCTTTTGAGGTTATAGAATGAGTGGGAGAAGCAGCGTACCTGATGGTATTGTACACAGAGTTGAGTGGATTACATGATGTTTTCCATGTCTCCGTCTTGAGGAAAGCCTTAGTGGAGGCTAGTGTGGTGATTGAATCGGCATCGGTGCCGATTCAAGAGGACTTGAGGACGCGAGTTCGTCCAGTTAGTATAGAGGATACAGAAGTTCGGCAGTTGCAGAACAAAGAAGTTAATCACGTGAAGGTGCGTTGGGGTAACTGCGGGCGTAACTAGTTCTCTTAGGAGCGTGAGCAAGCAATGTGTGAGGACTATCCCGAGTTATTTGTGTAATGCTGGTTTGAAACAGTAACTGATATGTAGCAACAATGTTTTAATTTGTTGCAATAATTTTTCTTGCTGTCTTCTTGTATGAAGATTAATTTCAGGGACGAAATTCTTGTAGGGGGGGGGGGGAGGAGTTATAATACCCCCAGTTTTCAGACATGGAGTCGCTGGAAGCTAGCGCACGATCATTGGATCTAATGTGTACGACCACTGGTCGTGTGCCACTGATTGTGCGCACCATTCTCCATTTTCCAAGTTCTTCCTAGGGAAATCGCACGACCATTGGGCATAGTGCGCACGACCACTGGTCGTGCGCCGCTGCTCATGCGCGTTTATCCCATTTTCTCTTGAGTTCTGCCATTGTTAATCGCACGATCATGGGATCCAATGTGCACGACCACTGGTCGTGCGCTACTGATCGTGCGGGCGGGTGCTGTTCCATCATTTTCTTTTGTGGCCGTCTGATGCTTCCTTAAACTCGATCAAAGGGCCCAGGATCTTTCTCCCAAAAGGGCCTTAATAGGGCTGGGAGTGTCTTTCCCCTCATTTCTCTCATCTTTTAGAGTGAGAGTTAGGGTTGGAGAGGGAGATAAGGAAGGAGGAAGGAGTGAGAGAGATTTCTTCCACCATTGACGGAGCTTTAGAGCTCCGATCGTCGTTCTGAGACCAGATCCGTGGAGAGGGCATGGAGGTGCTCGTGTCAATCCATTCAAAGCAAGGATTCCATGGCTAGGAAGAGGGGTCGTAAGGTAACGACATTTCTCCTCTCAGTTTTTAGGATGTGTGCATAGCATCTTCTTCTTTCTTGCTTTTCAAGCTTTTGGGCACCAAATCTCTCAAATGAGAAAGGTTTGGGTCGCCATTGTTCAATAGGAACCACTGGGTCGATTGTGTCCGTCCCCGACATGATATTGCATTAGAGATCTGCTCCGTTAGTGGATTAGGCATTGTGGATGAAGCCGTAGTCGAGACCGTTAGTGTACCAACCCCATCCGTTCATATAATAAATACTAGAAGGTCCGGCCGGGGCCCCACAACATATACCACAAAACAGGTAGTGACGTCACGGTATGATACCAGAGTAGCGCAGCACACCCTAACACATTGCATTCTCCTGAAATAGGTCACAGTCAGGGTACACGCCCGTGACGGCCAAGTCACGCCCGTGATATAGGGCGTGTACCTCACTCGAGTCATATTCACGACCTACTCGAGAAGGCTACTCGAGTAGTTAGTTATGACACGCCCGTGTCACCAACTCGAGACCCACTCGAGAGGACTTACTCGAGAGAAAATCAACTACTCGAGTACTCAGATTGGACATGCCCATGTCGAATGACACTCCCGTGTCACCGCCCCCTTACTCGAGTACTTTTCCACTTACTCGAGAGAGAGTGTCGACCTCTCGACACAGCGGGACACGCCCTGTGACACGCCCGTGTCACAGGCCGTGTACCCCATACTCGACGATCGTCGAGCGCAGTTCGTCGACCAAAAATCTTGTGTCGACCAAAGGAGGACACGCCCTAGGTCACACCCCCTGACACGCCCGTGTCACAAGCGTGTACCTCCCAAAAATTCATCGAATGAATTTCGTCAACCATGCGCCCATCTGCTCAACCCAAGCAGGACATGCCCTGGGACACACCCATGTCCAAGGCCGTGTCACCCATGCCTGAACCCAAATTGACTTTAGGGTGTTACAATCCTCCCCTCCTACAAAATATTTCGTCCACAACATTTGTACACAGGAAGGAACCAGCAAGAAAAAAGTTATAACATCAAATTGTTTAGGTTACAACAAACTTTTCACTACTCAACCATTTTTACAAAAACAACACGGTAAAATCAGCTCACATGGTTTGCTCTCGCTCCCATGTAAGCTTCTCACGGCCGCAATTGTCCCATCGGACTTTGACCATCCCGACCGTCTTGTTCCGCAGTTTCTTCTCGTCACGATCCTCGATCTGAATGGGCCTAAACTTCGTCGTTAGCCCATACTCTACCGGCACACGATCATTCGCGATCACTTGAGCTGGATCTTTCACGGCCCTCCGAAGCACTGAGATGTGAAACACATCATGTAATCCACTCAAGTCGGCCGACAGATCTAGCCGATATGCAGCTTCCTCGGCTCGCTCGACCACTTCAAATGGACCAAGGTATCTTGGACTCAACTTTTTCAGACGTCGAATCCTGGATACGCCTTTGAAGGGCTTGATCTTCAAGTATACCCAATCACCTACCGCGAACTCCACATTCTGATGCTTGGCATTGTAGTATTTCGCTTGTCGATCCTGGGCTATGAGTAGCCTCTCTCGAATAATACGTATGGTCGAGTTTGCTTCATCGACTTCATTACGGTTATAAACTCGAGCTTCGCCCGCTTCTACCCAAGCCAAACGAGTACGACACTTCCGGCCATACAAAGCTTCATACGGTGTCATACCAATGCTCCCTTGGTAGTTGTTATTGTAAGCGAACTCCACCATATTGAGATGATCTTCCCATCTCTTCCCAAAGTCGAGGGCGCATATCCGGAGCATGTCTTCCATCGTTCTGTTGGTCCTTTCAGTTTGGCCATCTGTTTGGGGATGAAAGGCCGTACTGAATTGTAACTTCGTGCCCAACATTTGATGAACTAATCGCCAATCATTCGATGTGAACCGCCCGTCTCGATCACTTACGATGCTCCGAGGAACACCGTGTAGCCGCACAATCTGGTCAACGTATAATTTTGCCAAAGTTTCCACCAAATCATCTCGTCTGTTCGGCAGAAAGTGTGCCACTTTTGTTAGCCGATCAACAATTACCCAAATAGAGTCATTTCCGCGCTGAGATCTCGGCAACCCGTGCACGAAATCCATGGAAATATCGTCAAATTTCCACTCTGGAATCGACAACGACTTCAAATAACTGCCCGGTTTCTGGCATTCCGCCTTCACCATAGCACAGGTTTGGCATTTGGCCACATAAAGAGCAACATCTTTCTTTATCCCTATCCACCAGAACAGCTTTTTCATATCTCTGAACATCTTCGTGCTCCCTAGGTGGATTGAGTACTTCGTATAATGCGCTTCATACATCAGTTCTTCCCTCAATTTACCCAAATTTGGGACGCATAAACGGCCCTCTTTCCGCAAAAGACCGTCATCCCAGGAGAATTTGCCCTCTGGCCCCTCTTTCGCATAGTGTAGGAGCTCTTCATCTAGCATCGTTGCTCGTCGAATCCGGTCCGCAAGGTCACACTGCACCTTCGTCCAGTTCAATCATGCATCTGCTATAACTCCTGGATGAGACGTTCATCATGCCTCTGCAACCAGCTTGCTCTTGCCAGAGCTCTCCGGCTCAAGGCATCCGCAACAACATTCCCCTTCCCGGAAGTATAGTGAATCTCGAAGGTGTAGTCCCCGAGGAACTCCAACCACCTTCGTTGTCGCATATTCAGGTCCTTCTGCTCCAACAGGTACTTTAGGCTCTTGTGATCTGTATAGATCTCCACCTTCACACCATAAAGATAGTGTCGTCACAGCTTTAGTGCAAAGATCACCGCCACCAATTCTAAGTCATGGACGGGATAGTTTCATTCATGCACCTTCAGCCGGCATGAGTCATAAGCAATCACCTTTCCATTTTGCAGCAGAACACAGCCTAAGCCGCTCCCTAAGGCATCACTATAGATTACAAATCCATCGGTACCACATGGCGATGACAATAGAGGAGCCATGGTCAACCGAATCTTCAGCTCTTCAAAATCTCGCGCGCACTTCGGCATCCAAATGAACTTCTGATCTTTTCTCATCAGCGTGGTTAGCGGCAAATAAATCCGCGAGAAGTTTTCAACAAATCTTCGGTAGTAGCCTCGTAGTCCAAGGAAGCTCCGGACCTCGGCCACTGAAGACAACACTGGCCACTACTCTATGGCCCTTATCTTTGTTGGATCCACTGCTATGCCCGCTCCACTCACCACATGGCCTTGAAAAGCCACCGACGCTAACCAAAATTTGCACTTCGAGAACTTGGCATAGAGCTGATTCTGCCTTAATATATTCAACACCAACCGCAAATGCTTCTCATGATCAGCTTCTGATCTCGAGTACACCAAGATATCATCATTGAACACTATCACGAACAGATCCAGGTACTCGCGGAATATTCGGTGCATCAAGTCCATAAATACCGAGGGCGCATTACACAGCCCAAACGACATGACTGTGAACTCGTAGTGCCCGTACCGTGTTCCAAATGCGGTTTTGGGAATGTCTTCTTCCCGGATCCTCAACTGGTAATAATAAGATTTCAAGTCCAACTTGGAGTAGACGGTCGATCCCACTAGCTTATCAAACAGCTCATGAATCCGCAGAATCAGATATTTATTTTTCTCGGTCAGCTTATTCAATTCGCGGTAATCAATACATAACCGCAAGCCACCGTCTTTCTTCTTCACAAAAAACACAGGGGCGCTCCAAGGAGACATACTTGGGAGTATATACCCCTGCTCCATCAATTCCTGCAGTTGGACTTTCAACTCCGTCATTTCCTTAGGCGCGACGCGATATGGCGAGCTGGCCACAGGTTTCGCACCTAGCACCAACTCGATCATGAATTCAATCTCTCGCTGGGGTCGTAGCCCAGGGTGATCCTTGGGAAACACATCTGTAAATTCTGACACTATCGTAACATTGCACACACTGGCCTTAGGCTCCACAGCCTGAATTAACGTGAAGTACAACTCTGCACCTTTCCGAACAGCTTTGGCAACTTGGAGTGCAGACATCAACGTCCCTCCCACTCCTCGCATCCCCGCGAACTTAGTCTCCTGCTCGGTATTCTGGCCCAACGTGATCTCTTTGGACTGGCAATCAATCAAGGCATGCTGCTCCGCGAGCCAATCCATCCCAAAGATCACGTCGAATTCCGATAGCGGCAAGACAAATGCAGTTAAACCAAAGTCCCGACTTCCTATTTGGACCGCCACATCGCAAGCTCGATCCGCAAGCATTAAACAACCATTTGGCAACACCACTCAGACGCTATCTGTCTTCACACGACTAGGAATCCCAAGCCACGCTATAAACTCTTTAGACAGAAAAGAATGAGAAGCAACCGTATCGAACAGGGCTCGCGCTAGCGTGTTCTGAATCATCACAAATCCTGTGATGATCATGTCACACATACAAACCACAGACACATAAGCAATAAACCAAGCATAAAAGCAATACAATACTCAAAAACTTAACTCGTACCTGTGACGACGTCACTTTGCTTGATGGCCTACTGCAGGCCAAGATTGTAAACCCGGGGCTGCGCCTGCGAGGCAGAGGAACCACCACTGCCTTTCCTTTTTTCGCATATGACGCTCCCGCCTTCTTTTCACTCTTTGGCGGCACCCGACAATCCCGAGCTATATGGCCCACCCATCCATAATTGAAGCACGTACGAGTGTCCGGCTTTGAGGTGGCCCCCGACATTGCTCCCGATGCAACTGAATAAGGAGCTTGTCTCGCCGTCTTGGGTCTCTTGCCCCATTTCTTCTTATAAAATGACTTCGTCGGTCGGGCCGCCTTGAATTCCGGCTGTGTCACAGCCAAGGCCCTCTTCCCTTGCACCCTCTTCATATCTTTTTCCAGCGCGCAAGCAGTGTCAACTAATGCCTGGAAGCCTTGGTTCACAGAACTAGAAAGCAGGAATCTCAACTCGTCCCGCAGACCTTCATAGAACCTATTCGTCTTCCTCCGCTAATCAGCAAAACTCAAACCTGCATACCGCCCCAAGCGTGTAAACTCATGCAGGTAAGCTTCCACACTGTCATCTCCTAGCGTCAGCCCTTGGAATTCATTCTCCATGGCTATACACTGTGTCGCCGTGAGGTGCTTCGCCAGGAAGAGCCGAGAGAATTCCTCCATGGACACTTGTGTCAACGGTCTACCCGCCAAGTGATGTAGCTCCATCTCATCCCACCATAAATGCGCCTCGCCTTTCCAGCAAGAAGGTGGATAAGGTGACTTTTTGATGCTCCTCCATCCCAATCGCCTTCATGATCCGCTTGACGCGCGATAACCAATCCTCAGCCTGTGCAGGATATCCCACTCCCCAGAACGTAGGCGGGTGTAAACTCATAAATTGCTTCAACTGCTTCTCAGCTGCTAGAGGATTCACAGCCGGTACAGGTTCTGGCCTTGCCTCCACCTGTTCTGGCCTCAATGACGGCTGTGCCTGCCCTTGCGCCTGCTTAACCGGCTGTCTTTGAACCATAGAAAACAAAGCCTCAACAATTTGTCGCACAGTTTCCGCAGAAGGCGGAGGTGTAGTCACCTCAGCTGGTGCCATACTTTCATCAGACCGTTGGGGCTCCGATTGCTCTGCGTCACCTAAAGGTGGACAAGCCACACACTTGTGCAACCGTACACAAGCAATAGCAACAAGATAGGAACGCAGAGGTTCCTCAAACACATGTATTTGCATTCCTACCATGGTTATTCAGGAACTCAGTCGTGTTATCTTGGTTCGCACAAACATGTGCTCGCCACCCCAAAAAAGAAGTCGACCACGACTTCGAGAGGGAAAGACCAATATAGCTGATACCAAAAATATAACAACCCCATCCGTTCATATAATATATACTAGAAGGTCCGGCCAGGGCCCCACAGCATATATCACAAAACAGGCGGTGACGTCACGGTATGATACCAGAGCAGCGCAGCGCACCCTAACACATTGCATTCTAGCGGAAGCTTATTACACTACACATGAACTCCACACCTGAATGTCCAACATATAAAACCCTCATAGTTTATATATCATAGGAATGTATGACAAGACACATAAACAGTTGGCCTTATGGACTTACAGAGCTTTCAAACAGTGGCCCCAAACATTGGCACGCAGGCCGGCCACATCAAAATAAAACATAACACTTTCATTTCTTTTAGCCTTCGAGGGCTAGCAACGGCAACATCAAATGCAGCAGGGACTTCAACCGTTATTCGTCCCGCTCGGCTCTCCATCACCTACACAGGGACATTCCACCCAAGGGTGGCAAACAGAGGCAACAGTCAGCATTCAGCTGACCAAATTATAACGACCCTACCCCTTTCTCGGGGCAGCGGTATTCTTCCCTGCAGGCATAGCATATCACAAGCATGTATATATGTCTCATATAATGTGCTTTCACGTACACATGTCATCACAACCGTCAGCCACCCGACCCGACAGTCTGTGCACTCAGGGAACATGCTTGGTGTACTGGCAAACCAGTTGCCCACCACCGTATCAGGGTCACAGCCCAACGACAAATCACTTGAGCATTTACTCCATAGCGTGCAGCCGGAGTTTTATAGTCTTAGTGAACCGGAACTGGCCCTTAGACCCCTCTAACTCAACATCGGTCTCATAACCAAAAATAGAAAGAGAAGTTTTTATTTATAATTCATTAGGATAAGAGTCATCCAGGTCTTTCCATTCATTTAGATTCACGAGTACAGAGTTGTACTTGTCTTCTTTAGTGTCACTATCAGATAATGATAGTGGGGCTCTGATACCTTTCATGGTAACAGTAGTTCCATTTCTTCAAACAGTGTCATTAGCCCAACATAGGCTTCTTTTTCTTCAATTTGTGAAGATCTTGAGTCGCTGTCACTCAATGACTTTTCCTTGTTAGCCAAAAGGCTCTTCTTAGATCTCTTGTATGGAAGATGTGTTTTCTCTTCAGATTTGTTGTTGCTTCTTCTCTTCGATGGACAGTCAGTAATCACGTGACCTGTATTTCTACACCCAAAGCAAAAAGTTTCATCTGGATTTAAATTGTTTTGTTTAGTGTCATACCTATCCCTCTTTGGGTCTCTTTTGGATCTTTCTGAGTTGTTGTAGTGCTTCTTAGAGTTAGAGGAGGATGATGATTTTTTTCCATTACATCCTCCTTCTCATCTTCTTCAATTGCCTTGTGAACATGGTCATACCTCCATCAGATAGCTCATCTCCAAAGGTACTATGTTCAGATTCCTTTGACTCAGCTAGTCTTCTTGGAGGGGATGGGGCCTTCTCTTTTCCTTTTCTGGAGCTCTCACCCTTTAGAGCCACTGACTTCTTCTTGTTATAACCTTTCTCACTTTTCTTGGTGTTCAGGTGCATTTCATGAGACAACAACTTCCCATATAGGCTCTGAGGATGGATGTTGCCCAAATTTCCCATCTTTAATATAACACAAATCTTAATATCATATTCCTTGTTAAGGGATCTTATTATTTATCATTTACTCATAGTAAGTGCAGGACCTTCTGATAGTCTTTTATTTCAAGGATAGCTAAATCATATAGAGGGGGGTGAATAGGTTTGTTAATCTTTGTGATTATCTTTTGCTTTTATCTGTTTTAGCATCTGTAGTGATTAAGTTACTCTTGCTTTCAAGATGATCACACAGACAACACAACAATTTTGTAGTGGTTCCCCAGATTATGGGTACATCCACTTTCCCTCCCACATTTCTATCAGCTTTTTATACAAGGCGCTTCTCCAATCTCGGCTCCTAAGAGCTTACAACACAATCCCGTAGGACCACTCAGTCTCCTCCAAGACCTACAGCTCAGGCACAAAGCTCTATAACTCAGTGATCCAAAGATTGCCTACCTTATGCCCAAAAGCCCTATAACTCAGGCTGGGAGGATAGCCCTACCTCAAAGATAATAACTCTCATACAGCTCAGGAGCAAAGACACTACATCAGATCAAAAGGATCCTATAACTCATGCACAAGTGCCCTACAACTCAGAGAGAATGACTCTCCTACCTCAGGCTCAAAAGCCCTACCTCAGATCTAAAGGAGCCTACTCTCAGGCCAAAGCCCTACCTCAGGCACATAGGCCCTATACTCAGATCTGCAACCAGATCCTACACTGGGCCTTTATTTATTCAGGCCTACAGCTCAGATCCAAGAGGATCCTACAAGATGAAAGTGGGTTGGTGACATATGACAACAGAGATATGATCTCTGAGTCTACCTTCTTGGCCTGTGTAAGACCCCCCTTTTTTTTTCTTTTTAAGACGCCGGGGTCTTAGGCCCAGAACCGCCGTTTTGCGGTGACTCCTTCACGCCCTGAAGGGTCATCACCACAAAGCGCCGATTCTGCCGGCCAATTCGATCACAGAAAAGTAGCATAATGAAGTAAATGTAAACTATCAGTCCATAGAAAATCACATGTCATAATAAAATATAACTCCACGAAGGGAGTGTCCGCAGAATAATACATCAGAGTAGCAAAATACGGGCTTAAGCCCGGTACAACATATCCTCACTACAAAAAGATCACTCAAGCGGAAGCAGAAAAACTACTCAAGGTCGAGACTCACTGTCCCGGCTGTGTGAACTCCGGAGCTAGACTGCACCACCTCCAAGCGCACCGGTCTCTGGGGCTGCTCCTCCATGCTGGTCTCCACGATCCCCTAAATGATACGGTTTGAAAACCGTTAGTCTAAAAGACTAAGTCCTATCATCCCCCGCCCCTTCCCCCACGACTCCTAGGCACCGAGCGGAGAGGAAGAAAGGGGAGGACTTGAAGGTGGAGAATATCAAAAAGCAGATGGTAGTGGACCTATACTAGCAATTCTATAACATGTATGGACTATAAGCTGAAATATGAAAAGTAACCTTCACTTATGTGAAAACACATAAGCCAAGGGGTCTTCTGCAAGGCTCCCATCGTATAAAAAGTCCCATACCAATTTATACGTTGGGGTGTCGATGATCGAACAGCAGTAACTATATATATCAAAATTAACCTTAATTTATAAACTTGCCCACACAAGCTTATAGACTAAGGGGTCGTTTTGCAGGTCCTAAAGTATAAGCGTCCCATTCCACTTATACTTTAGGTGTCAAGGTTAAAGGTAACGATTATGCTATGACATGCAAGTGGGTATGATGGACATGCAAGTGCAACACACACACCCGACTCTGTGCACACAGACCTTTAGTTCCCCCTTTCTGGAGCCGTAACCTCCCAGGATACCTCCGTAGTGGCAGACGGAAGCGGTGGGTTGGGCCTCGCCCACCTCTAAACCAGTAAAGCACTACCGGTCAGACCTATCATACGCCTCAACGCTTGGTGCACGAAGCGGACTCCTGTGTACTCTTGCCGGCTGGCGCACCGGACTTCTGTTGGCGAAGTGCTAACCCCACTTGCCGAGTCAACGTATTGGCGTCGGTGCATCGACCCTCCGATACCGAAGACCCACCACCTTAATTTCCTTTCCTTTTATGCACATGCAAATTAGCGTAATCAAGAACCGAGCCGAAGCTCCCCGGACCAACACGTCCGTCTCAAACAATCGAGCCGAAGCTCCTCGGACCCAAAGTCCGCCTTTTAACCATCCGAGCCGAAGCTCCCAGCTAACATCCCGTGCCATCAGTGTCTCTGAAATGTGCAACCCTAATTACTAAGTTACTCTTTTCAGCTTGTTAAATAGTTTACGTTAACCCAGGACTGCCCCCGGTATTCCCTGTGAAGGGCTCTCAAGGGGCACTAGGAACTGTGTTGGGATTACGCCCAGCGTTCCCTTTCGCAAGGTACTTATTTTGTTATTGGTTGATTCCCTTACCCATTATTTTCTCATCTTCCGATATGCTAATACTAGGGTGATTTGACCCCAACTCTCCTTGGGTAGGACGATCTTTCGTCGGACCCGAACGCCTCTAAACCCTAGACAAAAACCACACTCTACTCACTCATCTTCTACATATGCCACCCATTCTACATATCCTTCCAGCAATCCATCAAGACCCATCACACGTGCTCTAATTCATATCCAAAATGATTTCCTGCAGTTTTGCTATATGCAGACCACTTAAGCTACACGACCCGTAAAAAGGGAAGTACATGAAATACTCATCCAGTACCCCTATGATAATTACTAGAGGGCTAAAATGATATTTGAAGCATAAATCCAGAAATCCATAATTTTCCTAATTTGTCTGATAATTTATTTATTTATTCTAGTATCCAGAAGGCCCAAGTTTGAACCTGAAGTAGTAATTTCATACAAGATAATGATCCAACAAATTTATGGTAATTACAAAATGCATAATCAAGTCTAAGGCCTAAATCTTCAAATTTTTTAGCAAGGTTTGGGCCCTTAATTTTAATTTCAAAGTTACCTCATAAAAATCAATTTAAAAGGTTTTACAGTAAACATGCCACCAAAAATTCAGAGAAAATTCATGGGTGATTTTAATGGCCTACAAATACCCTAGAAAAAGTTTCATAATTTATCCTTTTAAATTAAGGCCATATTTGATTTTCTCATGAAATTTCAAGTTTATGGGTTAATGAACAAAGTATACTAATTAACCATCAAATATTTCCACAAAAATTCCCACATGATATTATTGAGCTAGAAACACTATGCAGCAAGTTTTATGATTTTTCAATAAGTAATGGGCTCTTGCAAGAATTATTTAGTATGTAATCAAAATAAAGCACTTGTGAAGTAGATGCCCTAAATAGATATCCAAAAATTCTAACAAAATTCATACAAGATTATTATAGCCTAAAACTAACTCTGCCCATGTTTTATACCCTTTCTATGGGCAGTGAGACCACAATAGCCAAATTATTAATTAGGGCAATACTATTGATTACCAATGAAGTGCTACAAATATTGATCAAAATTTCTCAAGTAAATTATCAGAGGCTCAAAATACCCTAATACCCTCACTACCCAAATTTGGTTAAGTTTCAAGATGTTTAGCTAACCTAAACCTACACTACAAGTTTTAGGTCCTAAGCTAGGGTTAGGGTTTTGGGGACCCTACCATTTTCACAATTTGCTAATATTTTTAATAGAGGGTTTTATATATCCTAGGAACCTCCTTGCAAAATTTGGTGTTCATCCAAGGTGTTTAGGACTCATGCCCTTCACAAGGCCAAAAGGTCCCTCCTTAGGGTTTGACCTAGGAACTTAGGGCAAATCTATTCCTCACTATCCCATATTCCATGGGGAGGTGGTAAGTGCCATAACAAGTCAGTGGCCCAAATTTCAGCCTCTGTTGAGGTGATTTGGTCACTCAAAATTAAAAGTGCACTTTTGACCTAAATGCCCTTAATAAGGTATAGTTAGGGTTGGGTAAAAACCTATTCAAAACATATCCAAATTAGGTGAAACTCTATACATGTACCTAAAGTGAACCCAGGGACCACTCACCAAAATTTGGGAGGGTTTGGAGGTGTTTAGGGCACCTATTTAATTTATTTAATAATTATTAAATGTTTATAAAAACTATAGAAATATTTTCTCCAAAAATTCCCAATTTTGGACAAGCCCTAGGTATAGCTATGATAGACTCCCTACCAAAATTTCAACTGCTTTGGGCTAGGGATGAAGTGTGGGCACTCAATTTAATGACTGCCTAGCCCTAAGGGTATGTCCCACCAAAATGGGTGCCCTGGTCAGACCATGCACCCAAATGGGTTCAAACAAATTTTAAAGTGATATAGACTCAGAGGGCTACAACTTTTGTGTTGGTGACTTTTCCTGCAGAGGTGCCTAAGTATTTTTAAAATTTAAAACCAATATATATCAAAATCTGTGACATAATACACATGAATATATATGAATCCTATAGTTTGAAATCAGGGGAGGCACGAATCTTGACGCAAATTCGACGGAATCCCGTCGTCTTCTTCAATGCGCCAACGGCCAGGATTCATCCCGCCTGGAGCCATTTCCAAGCCTTGCCGCCGGCGATCCAGCCCCTTCCCCGGCCGGCCACCGCCACCAACACCTCCGTTGTGGTGGTGGCTATCGCCAGGCGGCGGCTCTGCCGCCGGAGAGGCGTTTTCCTGCGGTTATAGCAAGAAGATTTCTTGCCGAAACCATAAGGAATCCTGGATTTGATCGGGCTCAATTGAGCCCGGATCTTAAACCTAAAGAGTCATATGATCTACCCACGAGTTAAGGAGAGGAGGAGGACCTTCCTGGCGGCTTGGATGCGAGAGGAGCGGCGGGATGCCATTGATGACGGCGGCGGCACTCGGCTTCTGCAACCGCACAGTGGGATGGCTCGTCTCCTCCAGGTAAACGCTCTAAAATGATCCCCTTGGCCCCCTGTTGGTGTTTAAATGGCAAATGGGGGAGAGGGGAGGCTGGTTCTTCAATGGCCATTAACACCATTAAAGGTGTGGCTCAGGTAGAGTGGAGGGGGGCTGAACCCATCCCTTGGTGGCCGGGAAATGGCTGGAATCAACTCCTCTCCCCTAGAGGAGTTGATTGCAGCCATAAATGGTGGCTGTTAGCCTCCCTTGGCCGGCCTTCCACTTCCCCTTCCTCTTCCTCAATTTCTCTCTCCTCCATTATCATGGAGGGGAGCTCCTTTCTCTCTCCTAGTCACCTCTAGTTGACTAGTCAACCTCACAAGCTAAATGCAGCCCACTTGATTATGCTGGTCATGGGGGTGGGGTTAGCCTAAGGGAGAAGTGGCTTGGGCTTGGGTTAGCCCTTTTTGGGCTAGGTTTGACTTGACCTAAATGAGGGTTGACCTGGTCAATTTGACCATCTGGGTTGACCCCATTGGGTTTTTAGTGGCCCATTGGACTCCCTTAAGGTCTAGGGTTACTTGAATAGGGTTGGTTGGGCCTCTTGGTGGTCTCATGTCCCTTGGCAAGGGCACTTTGACCATCTTAGGGCTATAGTTGACTTGGGTCAACATGACCAACTGGGTTGACCCCTATGGGTCCTTGGTGACCCATTGGCCTCCCCTAAGGCCTAGGTAGGATTATGTAGGGTTACCCTGCACTTTGGAGGTCACATACCCTTAGTAAGGGCACTTTGACCAGATTAGGGGCTTGAGTTGACTTGGGTCAACCTGGCCCCTAGGGCTGACCCCAATGTGTCCTTAGTGACCCATTGACCTCACTTTAGGGTTAGGAGGGCATAGGTGGGGTCCTCTAGGCTAAGAGTAGGTCAGTTGACCCTAAGTAGGCTAGTTTGACCCATTTAGGGCTAGGGTTGACCTTGGTCAACTGAGCCTCTTGGGCTGACCCTAATGGGTCCTTTTGGCTCTAATGGGCCTCCCAAGGTATTAGGGGTGTTGTGGTAGGGTCTTGGGGTTAGGGTGTGGTCCATGGTCATCCTGAACCATGCTCAGAGTTCTACTATTTGCAGACCATGATGATCTTCCACATTTTGTCCCCTATCTCTTGGCCCATTTCTGGCTTCCTAGGGTTTTGTCATGACCTAGTCATGGCCAAAACCACTCTTAGGGGTCTAGTTGGAAATGGGATGTTACAAATCCCAATAAACAAAACAAAGATTTCATCCCCGAAATCAAGGTTGAGCCTACGGGACTTACTACCGAAGAAAAGGACCTTGTAACATCCCATCACGACGCCTTGTTTGCTAATTTAGGTTTAAAGGGAAGCCTAGATCTATGACCATTTCGCCCAATCGGCAAACCAGGATCCCAATAAACAAGGATAAGCCCCCAATAAACAAAAGATGAGCCTCTATCTGCCTAGAACAACCCTTAGTAATTTAAAGCAGGAAAATAAATTAACTTCTTGAGGGGTCTGAGAGGTATACCTGACTGAATAGCTCTGGGTATCTTTGTCGCATTAGGTCCTGCGGCTCCCAGGTATGCTCCTCCTGGCCGTGGTTCCTCCACAGGACCTTGATTAGTGGGACCTTCTTGCGTCGCAAGACCCGTACTCCTCGGTCGTTGATCCTCACCGGCTCCAAACGAACCGACCGGTCTGAAGCTACCGGCCCTTCGGTGGTCAAAATCTGCTGCTCCGGGCGTAGCAGAGCCCTCCTCAGCGAAGAAATATGGAAGACGTCGTGCAGTGCTTCCAGCTCTGGTGGTAACTCCAGCCGGTAGGCTAGGGGTCCGATCCGCTCCAGGATCCTGTAAGGGCCCATGTACCTAGGGCTGAGCTTCTTCCTCCGACCACGCACCCGCGAGACTCCATGCATGGGCCGGATCTTCAGAAACACCCGGTCTCCCACCTGAAACTCCACCTGCCGATGTCGGGCATCATAGTACTTAGCCTATCTACTCTGCCCCTCAAGCATCCTGTCCCTGATCAGCCTCACCTGTGCCTCGGTGTCTTCAACAAACTCTGATCCCAACACCTTCGGATCTTCGTTCTGCACCCAAGAAAGCGGGGTCCGGCACCTCCTCCCGTACAAGGCTTCGTAAGGCGCCATCCTGATGCTGGACTGGTAGCTGTTGTTATAGGAGAACTCGACCAGGGGTAAGAGTTTCTCCCACGGCTCCCCGCGGTCCAAAATGCATAGCCTCAAGAGGTCTTCCAGCGTCCGGTTGGTGCGTTCTGTCTGCCCGTCTGTCTGGGGATGAAATGCAGTGCGGAAGGTCAATCGCGTGCCTAAGCAAGCTTGAACTGATCGCCACTCCGTGGATGTAAACCGCCCATCACGATCTGACACTATCGTCCTGGGCACGCCATGATAACGAATGTACTGCTCCACAAACTTCCGCACCAGTACTCCTACTGAATCGTCCTTACTGATCGGTATAAATCGAGCCACCTTGGTCAACCGATCAACGATTACCCAGATCGAGTCATTCCCTGTCCGAGACCGGGGAAACCCATGTATGAAGTTCATGGCTATGTCATCAAACTTCCACTCCGGCACCGGGAGTGGCTGCAATAATCCTGCGGGGTTCCTGCACTCCGCCTTCACTAGCTGACATGCCTCACAATGGGTCACGAAGTAAGAGACATCCTTCTTCATGCCCGGCCAGAACATAGTCTTCTTCAAATCAGCCGTCATCTTTGTGATCCCCGGGTGTACAGAATACCGGCTGTAGTGTGCCTCCGTCATAATATCCTCCCGGATCTGGCCTCCCTCCGGTATATACACCCGTCCTCTGAAGCACACCAGGTCGTCCCTCAGAGTGTAATCTCCTGCAGTGCCTGCCTCCAGAGCTTGGAAGATGGGCTCTAACTTGGCATCCTGCCTCTGTCCATCTCTGACTCGGTCTCTGATGTCATCGGTAATGCCCATCGCGGCCAAGTACTCCTCGTAGAGCTCAGGATCGTTAGACGACACCAGATTAATGTGCATGTCCTCTAGTCTCTGCAGCAGCTCCATAGACATCAACTGAGGCTCTGCTCCTGCTGTGGCAGCTCTCCTACTCAGTGCATCTGCTACCACGTTCGCCTTCCCCGGGTGGTAATGCATCTCATAC
Organism: Platanthera guangdongensis; assembly: GCA_039583875.1. NCBI lineage: Eukaryota > Viridiplantae > Streptophyta > Magnoliopsida > Asparagales > Orchidaceae > Platanthera > Platanthera guangdongensis. Next base: position 106,253,855 of record CM077152.1, read on the forward strand.
TGATAGTCAGATAGAAACTCCACCCACCGCCTCTGCCTGATGTTCAGTTCCTTCTACATGTCCACGTACTTAAGGTTCTTATGATCGGAGTATATATCACAGTGGACTCCATAAAGGTAGTGTTGCCATATCTTCAGTGCGAATACAACTGCTCCCATCTCCAGGTCATGCACTGGATAGTTCTTCTCATGGGTCTTCAGCTGGCGGGAGGCATAAGCTATGACGTGTCCGTTCTGCATCAGTACTGCTCCCATCCCCTGATATGATACGTCGGTGTAGACCTGAAATCCCTCCCTCCCCGAGGGGAGAGTAAGAATGGGAGCCGAGGTTAGCCGATCCTTCAGCTCCTGGAAAGCTGTCTGGCACTGCGGGGTCCACACGAACGGTACCTCCTTCTTCGTCAAGGATGTGAGCTGGAGGGCGATTCGAGAGAATCCCTCCACGAACTTCCGGTAATAACCGGCAAGTCCTAGAAAACTCCGTACGTCGGTGGCTGTCTTCAGCTGCGGCCAATCCGAAATAGCCTGAATCTTTGCCGGGTCCACTGCCAGGCTGGCTCCGCTGATAATGTGGCCTAAGAAAGCCACCTCCTTCAACTAGAACTGACACTTGCTGAACTTCGCATAAAGGCGATGCTCCCGCAGTCTCTCCAAGGTCAGTGCCAGATGTCGTGTGTGCTCCTCCTCCGTCTTAGAATAGATAAGGATGTCATCTATGAACACTATGACGAACACATCCAAATAAGCCTCGAAGACCCGGTTCATGAGGCTCATAAACGCCGACGGAGCATTCGTGAGCCCGAAGGGCATCACGATGAACTCATACAATCCATATCTGCTACTAAAGGCCGTCTTCGGAATATCCTCCTCCTGGATCCGCAGCTGGTAGTAGCCTGACCTCAAGTCCAGCTTCGAGAAATAATGGGCTCCCTCCAGCTGATCGAACAACTCGTCTATCCTGGGGAGCGGATAGTTATTTCGGACGGTCAGCCTGTTTAGTGCTCGATAGTTGATGCACAGACGAAGAGTGCCATCCTTCTTCTTCACGAATAGGACCGGAGCTCCCCATGATGAGGAGCTCGGCCTAACAAATCCTGCTTCCACCAGCTCCTACAACTGTGTCCGAAACTCCGCCAACTCCTTCGGGGCCATCCGATAAGGGGCCTTGGATACCGGCTTAGCCCCTGGTACCAACTGAATATGGAAGTCCTTCTCCCTATGCGGAGGCAGTCCTGGCTGAAAGTCCACCTAGTGTCAGCTATGTGCACCTATGGGGGGGGATAGGTGATGAGTAGCGCTTTTGCGGAATTTACGAACGTACCTGCACAATAAAAATAGAAAGCACAGCACACAGAATACACAGGCAAATTATAGTGGTTCCCCGACTTGGGTACATCCACTTTCCCCCTTCGACCTATCTCCCCAACAAGGGACGACTCGGTCACTTCTCCAACGGGATTGAAATCCAATCCCTGCACTAACGGAAGGAACCCTTCCACACGTGAGAGTCAACACTCCCACAAAACGGGTTGCACCCAACCCTTACAACACGGAACAAAAGTTCCTTTACAACAAAAGTAAATATAGAATGTATACGAGATACAAACTTCTTTCGGAGACTACGGTGTTCCTCTTCGTTTGACGACGTGTTCGTGAAGTCAACGAAGAGTCTACAACCTTGGTCTCTCTTGGAGAGGATCTCCCCGGAACCGGCGGCGGCAACACGAGCGGCGGCTAGCTTCGGGATCGGCGGCTACGATGATGAGCGGCTGCTGAACTTGGAGATCCAAACTTCGTAGCGAAGCTAGCTTGGTCTTCCAACGGTCACACGAGGATCGGTTGTCTCGAACGATTCGGACGGGGGAGTTTTTCCCGGTCAACAAATCAAGAGACAAGAGATCTCTGGATAGACACATGAGACTCAAGCTTTGCTAAGCTTCTGTCGCCGGAGATCACTAAGGAATCTCGATTGTTGACGGCGACCAACTTGCCCGAGCACGACGGCGGCGGCGGAGAGGAATCGCGATATTAGGGTTTCGTCGCGGCTCGGTTTCGTTCTCTTTTCTCCGTCATTTTACTGTTCAAAATACTGGAATATATATACTGTAGATAACTCCAATATGACCGTTTGTGGGACCCACACTAGAAATCCCTAAGTCCGGTTCAAACTAGTCTAGAGGCAGAATCCGGTCCAGCAGCAACCTGAGAAAACGCTAAGTGAAAATCGGCGAGAATCGCAGGCGATTCTCGACGAATCGGCGAGAATCACCAAGTGATTCTCGACGATTCGTCGAGAATCATTAGTGATTCTCGCCGAATCACTTATTGATTTTCAACGAATTTCACTTTGTATACATGAGCTGCTTGGCCACCGGTTCGGCGAGAATCACTAGTGATTCTCGCCGAATCTTACTTGGCACCGTTTTGAGGTAGCCAGAAGGAGTCGGCGAGAATCACTAGTGATTCTCGTCGATTCGGCGAGAATCACTAGTGATTCTCGCCGAATCGGCGAGAATCACTTGGTGATTCTCGTCGAATTTTCCTTGGACGAATTTTCGTCTTCCACCCTGGAGCTGCTCCTTGACCCATCCATGCTCCTTGTCTTCTCTTGCATATGAACGGCCCTGTACTTGAAAGTAAGTGCACTCCAATAGCGAGAGTACACGTAGGCCAACACACTGATCTGCTCAACGAGGGATTACGTCTTGCAGACCCGTATATATTGATCTACTGCACCCTGACATTGGTGTGCACTTAGCGTGGAGGAGCTGCAAGTACAACTTAAGATGTTTCATCAAATAGATTGTGAATTCATCTTAGCTTGACAGGTGGCTTCCTCAAATCTAGGTAATCGTGGATACAATACCCAACAATCTCCCCCTATTTGACGAAGCCAAAACCCTACTAGCTAAGATGAATAACACATATCAAATAATAAACATAGCATTCAGAAATTAAACATGCAGCACAAGAGAATATATGCAATCAGATTAGGACTTAAGTCATTCACAAATTCAAATATATATACCAATATAAATATATACACATATAATCCAGAATTGTTTCTATGACAACAATAATCATTAAATGTTCTTAAGACAAAGTGACAAGCTATAAGTTTTTGACTATTTTTCCTTAGCTAAGTCACCCTTAGGATGTTGAGCCAAGTACTTCTTGCTTTGCCTCTCCATGTATTCTTTGGGCTTCGGGTAATACCTAGGAGGAGCAACTTTATCTGCATCCTTGTTGTTTCTGAAAAAGATGTTGCGTTTCGCTTCAAACGTTTTGTGCGTTTCCCACTCATACTGGCTATATACTTCGTTTCGATTGATCTCTCCTCTTTCTTACAGCCAGAAGGTGTCTAAGATGATGTTCCTTGAAACTGGACTCCACCTTTCGTTTCGTACATCCTCCTCATTCATTCGAGTTCTCTTTGCAGCCTGTGTCTCCTTGGAGGTCCCTTCTTGAACTTTTCTCTTTCCCCTGGCTTTTGCTAAGGCCTCTTGGTCAAACATGCTCCTCAGTTTAGCTTTGGAGAGAGACCTAGCATCAGCGTCATTTGTGGGAATATCTGCAGCACTTGCACTTACATCCTCAGCAACACTTACTTCCTCAGCGGCCTTAGATGTCTCAGGGACATGAATACCGGCAGGATTGTCAGGCAGAACGACGCCTAACGTACCTAGCGCCTGTTGGAGCATCCACCAGCAGCTCTCATAGACATATTTGCTTGATTGGGCGAAGTGTGTGCTCATGCTTTCTTGAAGCTCGGCCAACTTAGCTATATACTATTTCTCCCCCTTTTTGGCTTCGACAGCTATGCAGTTGGCATATGAGTGCAGGGAGTCATCAATATGCTTCGTGGTCTTGGAGAATTCAGTGATCAGGGACTGCTGATTGGCATTTAAAGTGACCATATTACCATCAAACTTCTGAATGTTGTTGGCTACAACGTGTGCGTTCTGATTTACGACAGCCAGAGTATCAGTATTCTTTTTCAAGCCGGTCATTAAGAGTGTGACAGCTTCGCCGGCCGCGGTATACTTCTCTTCAAATTTCTTCTCCATCACGTCCAGCTTATGGTTGATTTCCACCATATTCTTGAGCATCAGATTTTCCGAAGTCTTAATTCTATTCAGCAGTTTATTCTGGGCTTCATCAAATGAGACTTTCAGTTCATTCACAATGCCCTGTATGATATTGACCGTGTGAGTGGCTAGCTCATCTCGTAACGGAATAGCCGGAGGCACTTGTGGGCCTTGCATTTCAGCAGACACATCTGTAGAGCTGGATACAATCACAGTCTCTAATGGAGGAATGTTGGCTGCCTCTGTAGATTTATCTAACTCCCCCTCCACTGGTGCAGACTTGTCAGATGGAGGTTCAACAGGATCCGGAGTCTCAAATGCTTCATGTCCCTCATTCTCATCTTCCTCTCCGTCCTCATCCAAGAATTCATCTATATCAGCAGCCTCTTCCAATTCTCGGTCAGCAGTCTCCAGTGCTTTAGCTTCGGTTCCTTGAGTGTTTCTGTTCAGGACCTCCTCATCCTCCAGCTCAGGTTCACTTACTTCATGAATTTCGGCCACCGCATCCCTGATCACCTGGGCAATTTCAGAAACTACATCTGTATGAGGGGGTAGAGTCTCCCCCTCGATTCCTGTAGTCAGGGTATCAGGAATTTCACGGGGGGTGACTACTGGAGATACTTCCTGTCGCTCTTCCACGGCAGGCTGCCCGATCTGCCTCTCCCATCGATCAAACACACTTGCATCCATCTTCTTCAAGTGGTATCAGAGGAAGGTTGCTCATCAAAAAGGTTAACACCTTGAGTAGAATCCTGCCACCAGTGTCAGAAGCATGGATCTGGATTATGCAATTCCGCCACTCAAACTCCCCGCATGCACAAAGGATTATTATCCCATCTGGAGAATGAGTGTGTCATTTCACCTTGATGCTATCGATCCTCGAGCATCCTTCATCATGGAAGAGGGTCCGTTTATTCCCATGAAGACCTCCGACTCTGGGATCCAAGTGCCCATGGGCATTGCTGAGATGTCAGAGACGGAACTATCACTATTTCACTTGGATGAGAGGATTCGTCAAATCATTATGGATATCTGGTCTGGAGCCTCTCGCTCTAGATTGGAAAAATGTAGGACGGCTAAATCTCTGTGGATGACGATCTCAGAGCTGATGGGGGAGTCAGAGAAAGCTGGAATATGTTGTCGACCAGACGAGGAAGACTATGTGGGGGTCCTCACCTCTGAAGATGAAGGCAAGCATCACTCGGACAACATCAGAGCTCCAGTGTCCGTATCAGAGACTGACGAGACCAGTGAGGAAAGCAGCTCGGACGAGGATGAAACAATGGTCACTGATTCTAATGACAATAACACAGATAAGCAGGTAACATCTTCATCCTGCCCCATATCTTTTGACCTTTCTGAAGACAGAAACTGCTCTCCTCCAGAAAATTCTGATTCCTTGAAGAGAGCCCTTTAGGAAAGCAACCTACTTGCTGAGGAGCAAGCTCGAGAGATTGCTCGACTGAAGATCTTGTTGGTTCTCCAATTGGCGTCCAACAAGGCCAAGGTCTCTAAGATCTCAGCTCTAGAGAGTAGTCTGGAGAATGAGAAAAGAATAGTATCAAACTTCTCCAAGGTTGATGCCATTAAGAGAAAGCAAGAAAACGGGTGGATCTCCCGGATTGTCAATTCGTGGATAAATGGGGAAACGGTATTCCGACCACCCACTCCAGGCAGGAAGGCAACTCATCATGCCTTCAGGTATGACCACAGGAATGGTCGTGGTCACTGCAAGGGTGATTTGTCCCCATGTGGAAACGTCCATAGTGCAAGGGGCGTCATGGCCACCCATGAGGAAATACCTAAGGCTCATTCTGAGCCCTTCGTATTCACTGCCACTGCCTCAACACAGTATGGATCTGCATGTCCCAGCTCACAGAAGACTTGTCACCACTCGAGGACACGGGATAGAGAGGATAGAAATCATGATGTCAGGTTCCATGGGGCCCCTGTAAGGGAGATGCCTGAAAGAATGGCACCACCTTCCCGGCCTCATAACGCTCACAACATGCATTCTTTCCACCCTTCCACGTGTCACGATGGAAGAGGAATTTTTGTGACAAGATCATGCCCTATCCCGTTTAGACCTAGGACCGTGACTACATCAGTCACGAGATCAGGTCGGAAACGGCAATACAACATTCACCCATGTGCACCTAGTGTCAGCTATGTGCACCTATGGGGGGGGGGGGGATAGGTGACGAGTAGCGCTTTTGCGGAATTTACGAACGTACCTGCACAATAAAAATAGAAAGCACAGCACACAGAATACACAGGCAAATTATAGTGGTTCCCCGACTTGGGTACATCCACTTTCCCACTTCAACCTATCTCCCCAACAAGGGACGACTCGGTCACTTCTCCAACGGGATTGAAATCCAATCCCTGCACTAACGGAAGGAACTCTTCCACACGTGAGAGTCAACACTCCCACAAAACGGGTTGCACCCAACCCTTACAACACGGAACAAAAGTTCCTTTACAACAAAAGTAAATATAGAATGTATACGAGATACAAACTTCTTTCGGAGACTACGGTGTTCCTCTTCGTTTGACGACGTGTTCGTGAAGTCAACGGAGAGTCTACAACCTTGGTCTCTCTTGAAGAGGATCTCCCCGGAACCGGCGGCGGCAACACGAGCGGCGGCTAGCTTCGGGATCGGCGGCTACGATGATGAGCGGCTGCTGAACTTGGAGATCCAAACTTCGTAGCGAAGCTAGCTTGGTCTTCCAACGGTCACACGAGGATCGGTCGTCTCGAACGATTCGGACGGGGGAGTTTTTCCCGGTCAACAAATTGAGAACAAGAGATCTCTGGATAGACACGTGAGACTCAAGCTTTGCTAAGCTTCTGTCGCCGGAGATCACTAAGGAATCTCGATTGTTGATGGCGACCAACTTGCCCGAGCACGACGGCGGCGGCGGAGAGGAATCGCGATATTAGGGTTTCGTCGCGGCTCGGTTTCGTTCTCTTTTCTCCGTCATTTTACTGTTCAAAATACTGGAATATATATACTGTAGATAACTCCAATATGACCGTTTGTGGGACCCACACTAGAAATCCCTAAGTCCGGTTCAAACTAGTCTAGAGGCAGAATCCGGTCCAGCAGCAACCTGAGAAAACGCTAAGTGAAAATCGGCGAGAATCGCAGGCGATTCTCGACGAATCGGCGAGAATCACCAAGTGATTCTCGACGATTCGTCGAGAATCGTTAGTGATTCTCGCCGAATCACTTATTGATTCTCAACGAATTTCACTTTGTATACATGAGCTGCTTGGCCACCGGTTCGGCGAGAATCACTAGTGATTCTCGCCAAATCTTACTTGGCACCGTTTTGAGGTAGCCAGAAGGAGTCGGCGAGAATCACTAATGATTCTCGTCGATTCGGCGAGAATCACTAGTGATTCTCGCCAAATCGGCGAGAATCACTTGGTGATTCTCGTCGAATTTTCCTTGGACGAATTTTCGTCTTCCACCCTGGAGCTGCTCCTTGACACATCCATGCTCCTTGTCTTCTCTTGCATATGAACGGCCCTGTACTTGAAAGTAAGTGCACTCCAATAGAGAGAGTACACGTAGGCCAACACACTGATCTGCTCAACGAGGGATTACGTCTTGCAGACCCGTGTATATTGATCTACTGCACCCTGACATTGGTGTGCACTTAGCGTGGAGGAGCTGCAAGTACAACTTAAGATGTTTCATCAAATAGATTGTGAATTCATCTTAGCTTGACAGGTGGCTTCCTCAAATCTAGGTAATCGTGGATACAATACCCAACACTGGCAGCTTATCCGGAAAAATATCGGCGTAGTCACGAACCACCGGAATGCTGGCAACCAGGTCCTTCTCCTCAGTCATCTCGAATAATACCTGATATACCTCGTCTCCTTGCATGTGAGCCTTAACGGCCTGAATAGATGAAAGCAGGCGGCGGGAAACCGGAGTAGTACCTTCGAATGTCGCATAAGTATCGCCGTGTCTCAGCACGACCCTCCCCGCCGGGCAGTCAATCTGGGCATGGTTCCAGACAAGCCATGTCATGCCCAAGACAAGGTCGAAGTCCGGCATTCTCAGGATCATCGCCAGGGCCTCGAGTGTCACCCCTTCTATGGTAACCTCCAGGAGGCATTTCTCAGTGGACTGGATCTCCATCCCATTGGGGAGACGCACCCTCCTGGATAATCCCGTATAATATCGAATCTGGTCCAGCTCCTTGACGAAATCCTCCGACACAAAGTTGTGCGATGCCCCCGTGTCGAATAGGGTATGGGCATGCTTGCCGCACACCATCACCATTCCTAAATCAGTTTTAAGAAAGAACTTTGGTGTAAGGTTTTCTAACCTAGGTTGTGTAGTAGTTCTATCAATACTTAATATGAGCAGGGAATAGATTCAAAACTAAAATTACTCTCATACCTGCAATAACCCTGTCCGGGTTCCGGGGCTGTGCTAAGTCCAAAGCGTAAATCTGCTCCCCATTCTGTCTTCGGTCTCCTCCCTGATTACCACGTCCTCGGCCGCGTCCTCGGCCTCCGAAATGCTGGGCAGGTGGGCCACCCTGTGGTGCTGGAGGTGGTGCCCCCCTCATAGGGCAGTTTCTCCGGAGATGTCCCACCTAGTGACAATGGAAACACTCCGGCGGGGGATACGCCATACCCCCGGGTCTCGGCATCTCCTGAATCCGGAGAGGTTGAGGGGCCAAAACCACCTGCTCTCTCGGCTCCTACCTCACCTCCTGACGAGGCCGCTCCTCTGTCCTCCTGCCATCTGGTATGGTGCCTCGCCGCTGATCATTCCGGGCCCTCCGGCCCTGATCCTCCGCTTACCGCTTCCGGCCCCGAGTGGCGTGCCAATCGGCCTCAATCCTCTTCGCCATCTCCAAAATCCGGGAGATAGGCCCGTCAGAGACAAACAGCAAGGCCTCCCTCAACTCTTCTTTTAGGCCCTTATAAAACCTCTTGACATAACCTGCTTCGTCCAGCTGGTAAAAGCCCGCATATCGGGCCAAATGATCGAACTCTCGGTGGTACTCCACCACCGTCCTGGTGCCCTGCCTCAGCTACAAGAACCGCTCCTCCAACTCGTCCCTGGCCGACTGCGGAACAAAGTGCTCCAGCAGCGTGGCCCTGAATACCTCCCAAGTGATTTCTGCAATCTCCCTATCAGCATATGTCGTGTCCAACAGCGTCTTCCACCACCTCTTAGCATGGGGCTCCAAGCAAGATACCACCAAGGCCACCCTCTCCTCCCAAGGGCATCGTATCCCAGCCAACATCTCGTACATAATATCCAGCCACTCCTCTGTCCGCACTGCCGACTCTGTCCCCAAGTATGATGGGGGTGAGAGTCCTCGGAAGGTGCTCATCCAGTTGGCCCCTGGGTTTGGCTGCTGGGCTGGAGCCTGCTGAGCCCGGAAGGCCTCAAGGATAGCTGTAAGGGTCTGCCCCATGTCCGAACGAAGGAAAGGTGTGGGGACCATGGGAGGTGGTGCAATGTCTGGAGTCTGCTGAGCTCCACCTTGTGGGGTGGGCTGAGCTGGGGGCTGCAAAACGAACTACATTAGTACGTAATCGACTCAATACCTAATAAAGGTGGACAATTTACATGTGATCCCCCATATGGGCACACCACTGCTTCTGCTGCTTAGTTTGTCCCCAAACTAAACTCGCGCGGGAGTGGCCTAGGGTTGTGGACTGTTACTTTTCGATCGAGGTCCGCTTTGATACCACTTGTAAGACCCCCCCCCCCTTTTTTCTTTTTAAGACGCCGGGGTCTTAGGCCCAGAACCGCCGTTTTGCGGTGCCTCCTTCACGCCCTGAAGGGTCATCACCACAAAGCGCCGATTCTGCCGGCCAATTCGATCACAGAAAAGTAGCATAATGAAGTAAATGTAAACTATCAGTCCACAGAAAATCACATGTCATAATAAAATATAACTCCACGAAGGGAGTGTCCGCAGAATAATACATCAGAGTAGCAAAATACGGGCTTAAGCCCGGTACAACATATCCTCACTACAAAAAGATCACTCAAGCGGAAGCAGAAAAACTACTCAAGGTCGAGACTCACTGTCCCGGCTGTGTGAACTCCGAAGCTAGACTGCACCACCTCCAAGCGCACCGGTCTCTGGGGCTGCTCCTCCATGCTGGTCTCCACGATCCCCTAAATGATGCGGTTCGAAAACCGTTAGTCTAAAAGACTAAGTCCTATCATCCCCCGCCCCTTCCCCCACGGCTCCTAGGCACCGAGCGCAGAGGAAGAAAGGGGAGGACTTGAAGGTGGAGAATATCAAAAAGCAGATGGTATTGGACCTATACTAGCAATTCTATAACATGTATGGACTATAAGCTGAAATATGAAAAGTAACCTTCACTTATGTGAAAACACATAAGCCAAGGGGTCTTCTGCAAGGCTCCAATCGTATAAAAAGTCCCATACCAATTTATACGTTGGGGTGTCGATGATCGAACAACAGTAACTATATATATCAAAATTAATCTTAATTTATAAACTTGCCCACACAAGCTTATAGACTAAGGGGTCGTTTTGCAGGTCCTAAAGTATAAGCGTCCCATTCCACTTATACTTTAGGTGTCAAGGTTAAAGGTAACGATTATGCTATGACATGCAAGTGGGTATGATGGACATGCAAGTGCAACACACACACCCGACTCTGTTCACACAGACCTTTAGTTCCCCCTTTCTGGAGACGTAACCTCCCAGGATACCTCCGTAGTGGCAGACGGAAGCGGTGGGTTGGGCCTCGCCCACCTCTAAACCAGTAAAGCACTACCGGTCAGACCTATCGTACGCCTCAACGCTTGGTGCACGAAGCGGACTCATGTGTACTCTTGCCGGCTGGCGCACCGGACTTCTGTTGGCGAAGTGCTAACGCCACTTGCCGAGTCAACGTATTGGCGTCGGTGCATCGACCCTCCGATACCGAAGACCCACCACCTTAATTTCCTTTCCTTTTATGCACATGCAAATTAGCGTAATCAAGAACCGAGCCGAAGCTCCCCGGACCAACACGTCCGTCTCAAACAATCGAGCCGAAGCTCCCCGGACCCAAAGTCCGCCTTTTAACCATCCGAGCCGAAGCTCCCAGCTAACATCCCGTGACATCAGTGTCTGTGAAATGTGCAACCCTAATTACTAAGTTACTCTTTTCAGCTTGTTAAACAGTTTACGTTAACCCAGGACTGCCCTCGGTATTCCCCGTGAAGGGCTCTCAAGGGGCACTAGGAACTGTGTTGGGATTACGCCCAGCGTTCCATTTCGCAAGGTACTTATTTTGTTATTGGTTGATTCCCTTACCCATTATTTTCTCATCTTCCGATATGCTAATCCTAGGGTGATTTGACCCCAACTCTCCTTGGGTAGGACGATCTTTCGTTAGACCCGAACGCCTCTAAACCCTAGACAAAAACCACACTCTACTCACTCATCTTCTACATATGCCACCCATTCTACATATCCTTCCAGCAATCCATCAAGACCCATCACACGTGCTCTAATTCATATCCAAAATGATTTCCTGCAGTTTTGCTATATGCAGACCACTTAAGCTACACGACCCGTAAAAAGGGAAGTACATGAAATACTCATCCAGTACCCCTATTATAATTACTAGAGAGCTAAAATGATATTTGAAGCATAAATCCAGAAATCCATAATTTTCCTAATTTGTCTGATAATTTATTTATTTATTCTAGTATCCAAAAGGCCCAAGTTTGAACATGAAGTAGTAATTTCATACAAGATAATGATCCAACAAATTTATGGTAATTACAAAATGCATAATCAAGTCTAAGGCCTAAATCTTCAAATTTTTCAGCAAGGTTTGGGCCCTTAATATTAATTGCAAAGTTACCTCATAAAAATTAATTTAAAAGGTTTTACAGTAACAATGCCACCAAAAATTCAGAGAAAATTCATGGGTGATTGTAATGGCGTACAAATACCCTAGAAAAAGTTTCATAATTTATCCTTTTAAATTAAGGCCATATTTGATTTTCTCATGAAATTTCAAGTTTATGGGTTAATGAACAAAGTATACTAATTAACCATCAAATATTTCCACAAAAATTCCCACATGATATTATTGAGCTAGAAACACTATGCAGCAAGTTTCATGATTTTTCAATAAGTAATGGGCTCTTGCAAGAATTATTTAGTATGTAATCAAAATAAAGCACTTGTGAAGTAGATGCCCTAAATAGATATCCAAAAATTCTAACAAAATTCATACAAGATTATTATAGCCTAAAACTAACTCTGCCCATGTTTCATACCCTTTCTATGTGCAGTGAGACCACAATAGCCAAATTATTAATTAGGGCAATACTATTGATTACCAATGAAGTGCTACAAATATTGATCAAAATTCCTCAAGTAAATTATCAGAGGCTCAAAATACCCTAATACCCTCACTACCCAAATTTGGTTAAGTTTCAAGATGTTTAGCTAACCTAAACCTACACTACAAGTTCTTAGAGCCTCACTAGATCACTCAATCTAGACATCCCTTCCCCGAAATATATTTCACCCGGAATCCTCCCCGGATTTTGACGACCATCTCCGATTGATTTCCCTTACCACAAAAATACAGAAAAAAGAAAAGAATACAACAAGGGTATAAAAAGATTAAGGTTTGAATATCCCTCAAGATGATTTCTTTGTTGATCGATCTGTGACAGGTGATTGAAATCTTTGTGTGCTCGCAACCGATCAACTCTTCATAGTCGTTGTTTTCCTTGACTCGCCGGAGTTATTTGTGTGCGAATGGGAGGGAGACGGTTTTCTTTTCCTTTGACGAAGATGGTGGAATGGAGCATAGAGGCGACTACCAAACCCTAGGAATAACAGATCCGAGTCTCTATTCGTCTTAGTAAGGAATACAGAAAACGAGACGTCATTTATACGTCTTTGTAAAAACAGGCTAACGCCAACAGTAAGACTAGCGCACGATGATAGTTCACGCGCTAGATGCTGACAGTTGTCCTACAAATTTGGAAAAATATTCAAAACGAATATTTTCCTTTTTTACCATACTAGCACGGCGTTGTAGGAAGGTATCGCCTGGAGGTAGTCCAGGCGTCTCAACGAATCCATCACGACGATCATTGAGTGGGCTAGCATGGCACGGTACAAAGTTAACGCCTGCACGCAAGCTTCCCGAGCACCTGGCTAAAATAAATCCTCGAGCTAGATAGGGCGGTAGTACTAGCAAGGCGCGATAGAAACCCGAGCGCCATGTATTTTATATTCAGGCTACCGCCCGACAGTAACTACTACCGCTCGACGGTAGGTGCCAGAGGAGAGCTTCTTGCATCACATGGACCTGTAAACCTACGCACTCTACCAAACACAAGATGTGATCAAATACAACATGGGAATTGATATTAGCAAATTGAGGATATGTGAACTATTGGATCCAACAAAATCCTTCTATCGCAGTGCAGTCGATGCAGTTGACAAAAACTTGTTGTCTTCTAAACAATGCAGTTGACAAAACTTTTAACTATGTAGTCGATACAGGCGATAAAATTCTTAATTATGCAGTCAATAAATTTCATAACAATATTGTCAATAATTAACTTAGCTTGTTATCGATGCAGTTGACTTTTTTCTTAGCCATTCAGTCGTTACACTAGATATTTTCCTTAAGTCATTCAACCAATGAAGTGGACAAAACACTTAGCTTCTAGTCTATGCAGTCGACATATGACTTAGACTAATTTGAGCTCCTGTCTTTACATTCCTTTAACTATAGTGACTTGGCTCATGATAGTGACATTTATAGTATAAGATTAGATCATATGTCAACATGAGCTTTGCACCTTGAGGGATTACAAGGGCAAAACCATGTTTAGGTGACCATAAGTCTAACATTACCATAGCCAAACACCTTGCTAAGCCTGTCATAACTATAAATCTCATTAAATACAAGATGTTTATTATCATCTGTAGGCCTTCTTCAAATTAGGAATCTTGTGGAAAATATTCCCAATAATAATTTTCTTTGTAATTATGCTTAGTTTTCTATTTTATATATAGTTTATTTAGAAAAAGAAAAAAGATAAAACTTTTGAAAAACCTTAGATAAGTTGAGTTAATTTTTGCCAAATCTTTAGTACCCGTGACTTTGCATTTTTTGGTTTTTAATCATTTGTCTGCATGTTTAGCTAGAATAAATTAGATTAAATTTCATTTTACCACTGTTTAGCGAGTAATATGTTGACTCATGCAATGTTCCTAATTAGGGTAGCTAGTTATTTTTGAACATTTGCACTTTTTCATAGTCATTTTTTAATGTGTTTTATTTTTTTAAAACTTATCATCCCTTATGTTCTTTCTTAAAAATCTATGTAATTTTGACTATTGTTCAATATAGTAGATCCAAACATGTCTAGGGATGAGCATATTATTCAAAACTCGAAAGTCGCTCGTAAATCATTCGAAAATTGAGCCAAATCGGAATCGGTTAAAATTAATTCGACTCAATTTGAGTCGATTCAATTTGACTCTAATTTGAATTTGAGTTGATATCGAGTCAGCCCTGAATCGATCGAAATAAGATTCGAATCAACTCTAATTAATTAAAAGAATTTATGTATTTACTAATATATTCTTATTTTAAGATTAAAAATAACAAAATTTAAAGCTAAGTAAAAAAAATTGAAGGCTTTAAGAGTTTCATTTGCTAAATTTATAGGTTGCACAATTTAATTTTGAGCAAACTAGTAATAAAAAAATGCTCAATTTTGAGCCGACTCAATTTGATTTCGAGCCGACTCAGAATCGAGTCATTTCGTGTTGAGCCGTCTCGACTCGAAATCAAAATCGCTCGAACTCGACTCGATATCAGCAATAAACCTGTCTAGATGCATGTTATTCTTATTTTCATGAAAAGTAAATTTTCTTTACTTTTTATTTGAAACTTACATCTCTTGAATTTTCCAACGCTTTACTTTAATATACTTAGAAGCATGAACATGACTTAGGCATCTTTTTTGAATGCACCCCGTAGCTTAAACTATTAACCATTGCTAGCCACGTTGTGCCTTTTCCGGTTCTTTTTTGTAGCCCCACTAATCTTTCACAAAGTCATATAGCCTACTCATGTCGCATACTTAAATTATTTTTGAGCTTTAGCGTTTTTGCTAGTGTGTCCTCCCTTTTGTGATGAAAGTTAGAAATTTATTTTGTATCCATTTTGCTACAAAAGTAGAAAACTATCAAAAATAAAAAGAAAATAACCATAACTTATAAGCATGCTACATAAACTTATAAGCTAAGGGGTCGTTTTGCAAGACCGATTGTATAAAGCGTCCCATACCACTTTATACAATAGGTGACAGGGGTTATATGCAGTGATGATGCTATGTCACGCAAGTATGCCATAATGTGAATCATGCAAGTGCAATACACCCACTCGACTCTGTGCACAAGGACCTTTAGTTCCCCCTTTCTGGATCCTAACCTCCCAGTAAACCTCCATAGTGGCAAACGAAAGTGGTGGGTTGGGCCTCGCCCACCTCTAAACTAATATCACACTACCAGTCAGACCTCTCGTATGCCTCAACAGTGGTGCACTAAGCAGAGCTCCTGCGTACTCTTGCCGACTGGACCGCCGTACTTTATTTGTCCAAGTGCAAAACCACACCCACTGAGCCAACGTATCGGTGTCGGTGTGACGACTCTACAATACTGATGACCCACCACCTTATATCTTATGCACATGCAATATAAATGAATTTTCCACCGAGCCAAAGCTCCCCGGACTGACCTGTCCGCCTCAAATCCATCTGAGCCATCGGCTCGACGGGCTAACCTGCCCATCACCAAAACCACCGAGCCTACCGCTTGTGAGACCTAACCTAACTCACACAATACCGGGGAATGTGAGTGTATGTGTAATCCTACTTATACTAGTTACTCTTAAACATTTATTTTTCTTACGGTTTAGGTTAGCCTAGGATTGCCCAAGGCATTCCCCATGAAGGGCTCTCGAGGGCACTAGGAACTACGATGTGCTGAAGGCGAAAGATCCTTTTCGCAAGGGACTTACTATTATTGGTTAATACCCAACTCCCAATCCCTTTTAATATTCCTCTAGATCTAACCCTAGTGTGTTTGGACTCTCTCTCTCTCCCCAGGAAAGACAATCTTTCGTCGATCCCGAACGGCTCTTAACTCTAGACAACCCAACACTCTCTACATCATGATTCCTAATGAAGCTCTCTTTCATCTTACCAAATTAGCTTGCATTTCTCCCACTTCCTATGACCATATCCCATGTTACCACAATTTCCACAATTTTACTAAATGCAGACCAACCTAAGCTATATGATGTACATGATAGGAGGTACTACCTAGGACGTGTACCGAGACGTATGGGAGGTTTATGCCCGGTAGTGTGTATACCTGCCTAGGAGTGGAGATGCCCGCTCCACTACTGCCGTAGCCATAACGGTGGTACCAGAGAGTGATGCTAGCTCCAAAAAGTGGGAACTAAAGGTCTGTGATCACAAAGTCATGTGTGTGAGTTGCAGTTCCATGAATCATAAAACGCATGCATATCATACATTCATTACTAGGTCATACGCATCATAGATCCTTATCATATAAATTAGTACGGGCTCTTTTATATGATAAGTTATATTTCTGGAAACCTTAACTTGTAAGTTTGTATGGGCATTCATATAAGTTAAGATACTTCTGTGATGGTAGTAGTAGCTTATTTTACTTGTTGTCTTTACTCTGTTTACTTTCAGTACTTGCTTACTTGTAGCATCTTACTTATTTCTGTTCAGTTCTTCTTACCTTTCATATACCATATATATAGAACTGCTAGAGTAGAAATAGTTGACATATATATACTTGTTAGTATCTCTCCACTGTCATCTGCTTCCTTTATTATAACCCTTATTGTCCTCCACTTCGTCCTCTCTCCCGGTGCCTAGGAGTTGTAGAGGCGAGGTGTGGACGAAACGGCTTAGTCTTTGTGACTAACGGTCGGTGTGACCAATCATTTTAGGAGCTCGAGGAGATGGAGTACTAGCAGGACGAGGTGGTAGGACGTGAGGAGCTGATACCACCACTACCCACTACTACTACAACCTGTCGTCAGGTGGGACGAGTTTTCTGATGATAGTATAACATCCGCTTGTTGACATTTGTGTGAGAGAGATTTGATATTATATACATGGCATAAGTCCTTTTTCTCTTTTGATGTACTCATTCTGTACTCGTGTACTTTCATTTTTATTTGATAGTGTTATGACATGTGGACTAGCTGTTATTATATACTGCTTTTTATTTCTATCTCATAATTAGCCGAACAGGATTTATGATTGTACTAGCCGGCAGGATTGGCGTGTTGCAGTGTCGACTAACCCATGAGTTAGTACCACCGTAAGGCAGCTGTTCTGGGCATAAGACCGGGAGCCTCCTTGGTAAGGGGGAGGGGTCTTACAAACTTGTATCACTTGAACAAAATGATCATAAGAGAAGAAGTCCACAACACTGGGCCACCCCACTCGAGCATTAGTTTGCGGACAAACTATGCAGCGTAAGCAATTGTGTGCTCATGTGTAAAAAGTCACATAAAACAGTCCACATAAGTAATGAGTCAGGCCAATTCTAATATAAATCTTACCTTTATGCATCCTCCACAGGACGTCATACCGCAGAATGTGGTCCCTCCTCCTCCGAATGCCACTCCTTTTCTACAGATAGACATGGGCCAGACCCCAACGGCCATTCTTGAGGCCTTCAGAGACCAGTAGGTTCCGGCACAACTGCAAAATCTGGGATCAAACTGGATGAGTGCATTCAAGAGTTTGTCCCCGCCTATGTACTACAGAATGGAGAATGCGGTAAAAACTGAGGAATGGCTCAAGGCTATACAGGAGATACATACATGCATCAGTTGCCCTATCAGCCAGGAAGTTCATTTGGCAACTTCTGCACTGGATGCCCTTGCAAAGAGGTGGTGGAAGTCCATGTTGGACTCCACCTATGCAAATAGGGCTCTATCAGATATATCTTGGGAGGAGTTTGGTGAGGCATTCTTGGAGCATTTCATGTCCACCACGGACCGGGATGAGCTAGAGGAGAGGTTTTTGAACCACAAACAGGGGACCAGGTCAGTGATCGAGTATTAGAGGGAGTTTTCCCATCTGGCCAGGTTTGCAGGGATACATGATTCGGATGATAGGAGGTACGCAAAGAGATTCTACCAGGGTCTTAGAAACGATTTGAGATGGGCCCTATTGTTCATCTCTTATGGCACTTCAGCTCAGATCATAGAGATGGCCCAAAAGCTGGAGGCAGACCAGCTGATGATGCAGAGCAGGGGAAAGAGACCACTGGATGGGTCATTATTCAGGGAGAATAACTGGGGCTCACAGAGAGGCAGAGTTATGAGGCACAAGAGAGGTGGGGGACGTTATTGTCCCAACTACAGGCAGGAGCAGAGACCCCCTACAGCACCAGCTCCTCCACCATTACAGACACGTGGCCAGATGAGGCAGGATGATTGTGGCCAGCGACCTGTAGTTTGTTTCGGGTGCCGCCAGCCGGGCCATATTAGATCTGGGTGCCCTCATCAAATTCATGCATTTCCTCCTCCACCTCCTCCACATCCAGTGGCCCCTCCAGTACAGCAGGGCCGAGGACGAGGATGAGGTCGAGGCCAAGGCTGAGGACCTTTTCCCCGAGGTAGAGGACAAGAGCAGATGTACTCATTAGACCTCGCCGAGCCGAGGAACCCTGAGGACGTGATCACAGGTACATAAATTGTATTATGAAATTAAGACATTTTTTATATATATAGTACTTGACCTTGAAGTATAACTACCCATTTGAAACTCAAATCAACCTCAGGCATAGTCTTTACCAGCGGCAAACCCGTTCATACGCTGTTCGATACGGGTTTTTTGCCCTCGTTCGTATCAGAAGCCTTTGTGGAAGGACTAGACGGCGTGGAACGATTCATGGGCTCGACGATGAGGGTGAGGCTACCTGATGGATCAGTACTATTATCATCTGCCAAGTGCAACATGGAGGCAGAAATCAGCAGAAAGACATTTGAAGTGCATGCAATGATCCTAAGGATGCCAGACTTTAACCTGATCCTGGACATGACTTGGTTGCTTTGGAACCATGCCCAGATCGATTGCCCGTCGAGGAGGATCAAATTGAGGCACGGGGACTCCTACGTCATCGTCGAAGGTATTAGACTTGTCTCCCACCTTTTATTATCATCTGTATAGGTTGTCAAAGCCCACAATCAAGGAGACGAAGTATACATTATCTGCTTCGAACTGGCTGGAGCAGAGGCTTCTATTATTGACATCCCGGTGGTTCGGGATTTCTCTGACATAATTCTGGAGAAATTGCCCAGATTGGCACCTGGCAGGGACATGGACTTCTACATTCAGTTAGTGCCAGGAGCGCGGCCTGTATCTCAGGCACCATCAGGATGGCCCCAAAGGAACTATCAGAATTAAGGATGCAGGTACATGAGCTAGTAGAGTCAGGATTTGTCCGACCGAGCTCATCACCATGGGGAGCACTGGTATTATTTGACAAGAAGAAGGATGGCTCACTGCATCTCTGCATCGACTTCCGGGAGTTGAACTGGTTGACGGTCCGGAACACATACTCGCTGCCTCGGATCGATGAGCTTTTTGATCAGCTCAAGGGAGCCTTTTGGTTCTCTAAGTTGGATTTGAGATCCGGGTACTATCAGCTGTGGATCTAGGAGGACGACATTCCGAAGACGGCCTTCAGTTCCCGCTATGGATTGTACGAGTTCATAGTGATGACGTTCGGGCTCATGAATGCGCCTTCTACATTCATGAGCTTGATGAACCACGTCATCGAGCCCTACCTGGATAGATTTGTCATAGTCGTTATCAATGATATACTGATCTACTCCCGGACACAGGAGGACCATACTCAGCATTTGACATTGGTTTAGGGAAGCGGAGAGAGCACCATATGTATGCTAAGTTCTCCAAGTGCCCGTTCTAGCTGCAAGAGGTGGCATTCCTAGGACATACTATCAGTGGGGCGGGGTTGGTTGTGGACCCAGCCAAGGTGCAGGCAATTAGAGATTGGCCGCGGCCAAAGTCAGCATCGTACATACGCAGTTTTCTGGGACTCGCCGGATATTATCGCAAGTTCGTGGAGGGGTTCTCGAGGATAGCACTCCCCCTCATGTCCTTGACGAAGAAGGAGGCAGCTTTTATTTGGACGGAGAAGTGTGAGGCAGCATTTTAGGAGCTAAAGGACAGGCTCACCTCTTCCCCCATCCATACACTTCCATATGGGAAGGAAGGATTTCAAATTTATACTGACGCCTCATATCAGGGGATGGGTGCAGTGCTGATGCAGCACGGACATGTCATCGCTTATGCTTCGAGGCAGTTGAAGAAGCATGAACAGAATTACCTCGTACATAATTTAGAGCTCGGGTGGTGGTATTTGCATTGAAGATTTGGAGGCATTACATACATGGAGTTCATTGTGACATCTTCTCGGATCACAAGAACCTCAAGTATGTTGACACGCAGAAAGTCCTGAACTTGCACCAGATAAGATGGCTTGAATTCTTATACGACTATAATTACACCATGCATTATCATCCGGGGAAGGCGAACACTATGGCAGATGCCTTGAGTAGGAGAGCTAGCACCTCAGGACCAGAGCCACGGGTGATGTCTATGGAGCTGCTGCAGATGCTAGAGGATATGCACGTTTCTGTCATTTCTGAGTCCGAGCCGAAGATTTATCGGGAGTACTTGAACTCTCTGATCCTTGACTGTGATATACGAGAGTGCATCAGGGTACAATAGAGGTTAGATGCAGCTTTGGAGCCGGTATTTAGGGACCTGGAAGGGGGCAGGACAGGGGATTATTCTTTGCTTGATGACCTCGTCCATTTCCGTGGTCGTGTTTATATACCCGTAGGAGGTGGTATCCGAGAGGATATACTCAGGGAGGCACACTGTTCTCAGTACTCAGTGCATCCCGGTATCACCAAGATGACAGTGGATCTGCGGAAGAGCATATATTGGCCAGGAATGAAGAGGGTGATCATCTACTATGTGACACACTGCAAGACATGTCACCGGTTAAAGGCAGAGTGTAAGAGCCTAGGTGGATTACTACAGTCAGTACCGATACCTGAGTGGAAGTTCGAAGATATTGCTATGGACTTCAAGCATGGATTGCCTTGCTCCCACCTAGGGCACGATTCTATTTGGGTCATTGTCGATAGATTGACCAAGGTGGCCCGGTTTATACCGATCAGGAAGGACAACTCAGTTGCTGCTTTGGTGAGGTTGTTTGTTGAGCAGTTCGTCAGGCACCACGGGGTCCCCAGGACGATTGTCTCGGATCGTGATGGTCGATTCACTTCTAGGGAGTGGAGAGCGGTGCAGGCATACTTGGGTTCTTAGCTTGCTTTTAGCACCTCTTTCCATCCACAGACCGACGGTCAGACAAAGCGGACCATCAGGACTATAGAGGATCTGCTACGATTGTGTATACTGGATATGTGGAGGCCCTGGGAGAGATTGTTGCCACTAGTTGAGTTCTCCTACAACAACAATCACCAGGAGAGCATTAGGATGGCACCTTATGAGGCTCTTTATGGGAGGAAGTGCCATACACCGCTATCTTGGGTTCAGGATGAGGACCCCAGGGCACTTGGATCGGAATACATTAAGGATCCGGATGCTCAGATACGACTGATCAGGAACCGGATGCTGGATGCTCAGAGTAGGCAGGCTAAGTACTACGATGCGCGGCATTGGAAGGTAGAGTTCCAGGTGGAGGACAGAGTGTTCTTGAAGATACGTTTGGTGCATGGTGTTTCTCGGGTGCGGAGGCACAAGATGCTCAGCCCTCAATATATGGGGCCATATTTGATCCTGGAGCGGATCGGCCCCTTGGCCAACATGCTAGAGCTGCCACCATAGTTAGGGACCTTGCGCGACGTCTTCCAAGTCTCTTCGCTATGGACATATCACCTTAGGCCAGAGTAGCATATTACCACTACAGCAGCCCGTTTGCATCTGACAGATCAGTTCGTTTAGAGCCGCTCTGGATTGATGATACTACGGTCCGAGTGCTGCAGAAGAAGAAGGTTCCCCTGGTGAAGGTGTTGTGGTCCAACCATGGACGGGAGGAGCACACCTGGGAGTTGAGGGATCTGATGCTAGAGCGGCACCCGGAGCTTTTTACCTCAGGTAATACTTTAATTTTTGTCTAAAGTACTTAAAATTTTCTTTTTATGTTTAGAAACCCCGTAAACCCGAACTTAAATTTCAGGGACGAAATTATTTTTTTTTATTCATTGGGGTTTGTAACATCTCATTTCCAATTAGACCCCTCTACTAAGATTGGGTTAGGATATGTGGTGGGGGCATGAGTTTAGGTTAGGTTTGAACCATGGAGTTAGGGTGTAGTCACATGGGACCCACTATAGGGCCCAAGTTAACCCAAGTCAAACTAGCCCAAATTAGGGTCTTAGCCACACATTGGTCCCACCACTGCACCCCTAACCCTAATAACAACCTATGTGAACTATAAGCCACATCATAGGGTCACCTATTGAACCAAGTTGACTCAAGTCAACCATAACCGTAATTTGGTCAAATCCACACATATTTGCCTAATTAGCCCAAGTGGGGCATCACCATGGTCCAGCCCATGTTGGGTGATGACATGGTGTTCATGACCATCAAGTTGGGCCAGACTACTCATCAAGTTGACCAAGTCAACCCTATAAGTCAACAAGTCAACAAATGGCTTAAAGGAAGAAAAAGGGAGGCCAAACCTTTTCCTAATGGTCAAAGCCCATGAGCCAAGGCCCATGACCAGCCTAAATGGCTAATGACAGCCCCCACCCTCCTAAAATTGCAGAGAGAATGCATGCATGGGTGTAATTTAGGCATTTTGGAGAAAAGGAGGAGAGAGAAAAGAGGGAAGGAGGGGATGGAGGCCATGTGGCCCTTCTTCCCTCTGCCCAAGCTCTTGGCCGAGCTTCCAACGATCATTACAGCAAGGTGGAAGGGTTGGTGGACACCTGGTGGCCAGGAGGAGATTCCAAATCCATGGCCGACCACCTCCATAATTCAAACTTCTCCCACAGCCACTCCCAGCCAAATCTAAGCCCACCATCAGCTTCAGGAGGTGGAAACGAGTGGAGTTCGACTACTGGAGCAAAGCTTTTGTTGTAGAAATGGAGAATCGGGCTAGTTCGTCAGAGCAAGCTGCGACAATGGAGCACCGCCACCGCACACGCCGCCAAGCCTGGCTACCGGTCTATTTCGCTTCACCTCACCCCGTGCTAGCTTTCTACCTCAATTAGGCACGACATCAGGCTCAATTGAGACCGATACCATGAGATCCAGAGGGAATTTTCCCAAGCTTTTCTTCCAACTTGGTATCGCCGGAGGAGCCTCCTCCGGCAGCCTCACCGCTGGGAAATGCTAGCCATCACCTCAACAGAGGTGGTGGAAATAATCGTCGGCTGTGCGTCGGCCTACGTGGCCGGAATAAGTCAGCAAACTTGCCCAGGATGGTTCAATCTCAACTGTTGGCTGAGGGGGGTGGGTGGCGATGATGGTATGCCACCCATTTTTATCAAATTAAACTATAGTGGTTATAATAATTTCATTTAGATTCTGTCATATTTTATACAGAACTATGTATGTTAAATATATGTCCCTTAGATGCAATTTCAGAACTGGTCACCAACATAATAATTGTAGATCTATGTCTTACTTTGTTTTGACACCCTAAATATGTAGTTTGGAGCAGTAGGACTCCCTATAGGTCCATTCTACCAAGACTGGTCCTAGGCTAGGGCAAATATTAAATTAAATGCTCAAACCAAACCATAAGTCATCATGACCTAAAATTTTGGCCAGACTTATGTTAGTGGTAAAACAGGTCTCTGACCAAAAATGAGAATTTTTGCTCAGAATTTTTCTATAGTATTTGATGAAATACTAAAAATTAAATCAAGTGTATTTTTGGAGGCATATGACTCCAAATGCCCCAAATTTGGGTGGGATGTTCATTAGGTCAAGATAAAACTATGGTAGAGATTTCAAGACATTTTTACCTCTGTATGTTGGGAAATCCACATGCATGAGATTGGCATATTCAAATTTGGGGTGCCAATAGTAAAATTAAAAAAATGTGAATTTAGCCCAATTGGATCATTGCATGCCCATGATACTTTGGGCAGAGGCTCATAGGAATATTGGAATATAACTCCATGGAAAGTTTGAGATTTTTGGGATCAAAAATCCCATTATTTGGAATTATTGGAAAATATGCTTAGTTTGGAAATAATTTTGGAAACTAGGGCAACTGAGTTCATTAAATTCTGAAATTTTGTCACAAGTACTAGTAGGATACAGTTCACCTCTGGAAAATTTATGGGACTGCAAAATAATGTCTATTTGTATTTTAAGTAGATTTTACCATTTTTGCCCCTTATGAAAAATAATTAAAAATAAGGGAATTTTGTGTTTTAAAATTATGGAAAAATTTACAGTAGTTTATTTCTGTGATTAGAGTCTTGATAAATTATATGAGAATTTATGAATGCGTTTATATGTTAAAAACCCTGATAATGACATTTTGGTAATTTTGTTTAAATAGGTATAAGATAGGCCAGATTATTGTTTAAGATTTGGAAATTTTATACTTAGCCTTATTATATCAACATGAATATCTACTAAGTTTCTCAGAAATTTTGGTTAACTAGATGTGGTACTTTTTTTGGAAAGTGGTTAAATAGGAATTTTAATATTAAATGGGAAATAAATAGAAACTTTCATGGAAAATTATGAAACTTGATAGGCAGTAATATTTAACTTTATGGAACACCTAGAAAATTCCTTAGGTAGGTTGAACCATTATATGTAGTACATCATGTTCAAGGTGACCACCGTCGCACAATTAAAAGAATTAATTTAGGCCCTTAATCCCTTGGAAAAAAATAATGAAACCTAGTTCGATCATTATCATACATCATACCAATCATGATAAATAATTAGGGACATTTGACCCAAGAGTTTGGATGACACGTCATACAGGTGAATATTAGGTCATGGGTGCGCTTAGCAAAAATATAACATATGTCACTGGGACCCACATGGGATACGATAGAAGGTTAAGTTGTTGACTATATTGGGAAGATAAACCCTGATTGGTGTCTAGTAGGTCACTTCATAATATCGAGCGATAGAGTGCAAGACCTCAAAGACAGTAGCTAGAACGGAGACCGGTAGAAGACCACCGATTCCCCAATAATAACTAAATTCATTAGGTTCGTTCCAGAGTAATAACGAGAGCTAGGTATGGATCATTGGTAGACAATAATAAAAATAAATATCCTTGCGAAAGGGAGCTTTGGGATTTCAACCCATCGTAGCTCTTAGTGCCCTCGAGAGACCTTCAGCGGGCATGCCCTGGGCAGTCCTGGGATTAGCCCTAAACTGCTAGGTATAACAAACACTAGATTAGAGTAGACTAATAGGCTAAGGCATTGATGTTCATTATCACTCGTGATGGGTTGGAGGGATTCAGAATAAAGGCACTAATGTGCAATCACACCCGTGATGGGTTGGAGGGATTCAGAATAATGGCACAAATGTGCAATCTCACCTGTGGTGGGTTGGAGGGATTCAGGACGAGTTGGTCCTGCGAGCTGGAGGCTCAGGTTGGAGTATCTTGCATGTGCATAGACTTGTGGTGGGTCATGCGGTACAGGGCCGATCGTCACACCGATGACAGTAGAGTGACTCTGGCGAGGTGTGAAGATTTGAGGGGCTAGTGGGTTATTTTATGCTGCAGTCTGGAGGACAATACATAAGAATGCACACTCGACTAAAAGGACTGGTGGGTAGCCAATAAATAGTACGCAAAGACTCTAGAGTGCACCTAGGATGTGTATAGAGGCATATGGGAGGTCTAGGCCCAATAGTGTGTATACCCGGCTAGGAGTGGAGACGCCCGCTCCACTACAGTCATAGCTATAATGGTGGTACGAGAGAGTGATGTGTAGGATCTTGTGGCGCCCTTAGAGGGGGGTGAATAAGGGCTCTTTAAACTTTTTTTTTTCCTTTTTTAAAATATGAAACTAGATACTATGTTTGAGACAGATCAATGAAATGAAAATCAAGATTTTATTTCTCCAAAATATATATGTAAAATGATTCCAATGAAGCTTGAAATCAAGGCTTACAACGATAATAGTTTTTAGCTTTTTCACCGATCCTTCTCCCAAGAACCGGTAGGCTATAGTCAATATCTCCCTAGATATGGCTACTAGCCTCCCCCTAAATCAAACCTATGATCTAGTCGCTGCACAAAACGCGGCGATTTACTCCTAAGCCACACACGGACCTAGACACCACACACAAGGTGGTGATTTGCCCCTAAGCCATACACGGACTTAGACACCACACACAAGGTGGTGATTTTCCCTTCCCAATTACAAAGATAAAGAGTGAAATTGAAAGTACAATAGTAAAACTTAAAAACTCCCTCAAAATCACGAGCTCTGAAGATGATGGTGGACCAATGAGAAGATCTCCAATCTTGAACGCACGGTCGTATCTCCTTCGCTCTTGAGATTTCAACGGACCAAGGGAGTTCGTCTGGAAACGGAGATGAAGGCTCTGAAAATTCTCTGGGAAAACAAAGCTCTGCACGATCCAACTCTTCCCTGAAATTTTTTGCCGTATATATCACTTCATGCTATCGTCGGCGGTAGCATTAACGCCCCGCGATAGTGATAACTCTCCGTTGCTTGACACATGGCACACGTCGCGCTGATTTTCAGATCTGAGCGGAGAATGTGACGATCATGGGATATCGCTCGGCGACATCGGTATCGCCCCGCGATATCGCTGAACCGTGACTTCGTGCGCGACAACGTGCATATTAAGGCTGACGTCAGCAGGAACTGATTATGCTATTGCCCGCAGTAGCGTTATCGCCGGTGATAGCGCGTTTTCCTTTTCATCAATGTCATGCTCAGCCATTCCTTTATATATAAAAAATCTATTATCCCTGCACATTTAAAACACATACCAAGATCAAATACATCCGGGATTTGTTATTCTCAAACTAAGAAGCGCGGAACGCATGCTCCAACATGATGCTAGCTCCAAAAAAGTGGGAACTAATGGTCTGTGATCACAGAGTCGTGTGTGTGAGTTTCACTTGCATGAATCATAAAAGGCATGCATATCATACATTCAAAACTAGGTCATACGCACCATAGATCCTTATCATATAAATTAGTATTGACTCTTTTATATGATAAGTTATATTTCTGGAAACCTTAACTTATAAGTTTGTATGGGCATTCATATAAGTTATGGTACGTCTGTGATGGTAGTAGTAGCTTATTTTACTTGCTGCCTTTACTCTGCTTACTTTCAGTACTTGCTTACTTGTATCACCTTACTTATTTTTGTTCAGTTCTTCTTACCTTTCATATACCATATATATAGAACTGCTAGAGTAGAAATAGTTGACATATATATACTTATTAGTATAGCTCCACTATCACATGCTTCCTTTGCTATACCCCTTGTTGTGCTCCGCTTCGTCCTCCCGCCCGGTGCCTAGGAGTTGCGGGGGAGAGGTGTGGAGGAAACGGCTTAGTATTTGTGACTAACGGTCGGTGTGACCAATCATTTTAGGATCTCGAGGAGATGGAGTACCAGCAGTATGAGGTGGCAGGACATGAGGAGCTGATACCACCACTACCCACTACTACTAATGCAGCCTGTCATCAGGTGGGATGAATTTTCTGATGATAGTATAGCTTTTGCTTGTTGACATTTGTGAGAGAGAGATTTGATATTATATACATGGCATAAGCCCTTTTTCTCTTTTGATGTACTCATTCTAGAGTTGTGTACTTTCATTTTTATTTGATAGTGCTGTGACATGTGGACTATGTTGGATCCCTAGTTTGATTTGGGCTAGGTTCACTAATTAGGATAATTGACCCAACATGTATAGCCCGGGTCATGTTTATGTCCTAGAGTTTAGGCTATGTCCTTAGAGTCAACATTGTATGGACCAGCCAACAAAAGACTGCAAAAGACTCCAGACTTAGAGAAAAATCGAGTTCAGGAAACTGAGTTCGACGTTCGTCGAACTCAGCTCGACGAAAGTCGTGCTCAGCTCGAAGAACTCAGAGACAATTCTCTAAGTTGAGCTCGATGATATTCGAGCTCAAGTCGATGATTTCTGAAAGATCAACTTCAACATTCCAAGTCTAGAATCCTTTCTCTGAACTACAGTCGATGAAGTTTTGTTATCAGCTCAACGAACTTAGAGTAGAGAATTGGCAAGTTTTATCAGAAAGCATTTAGCAGTTCTCAGGTCGACGATCTTGGATCTCATGTTGACGAGTAACAATTATTTGGTCGACGAACATGATTTCTCAGCTCGACGAACTCTGGACCTAGGTTGATGAACTATGTTCTTTGCTCGATGAATTCTGTGTAGATCCAGACTTCGATTTTTCCTTCTTCAGTCCTCTTTCTATTGCAGTAATTGCTGAATAATCAATGCTCAATATTCTCTGAATATAACCATTAGAAGCAGCATTTATTATGCTATTCATCAGGATTATTACTTGCCATTTTTCAACAGGACACTTGGGGAAATCCAATTAATGGAGATATTCTATCCAGCCGCAATACATTCTCCAGGCCGTCAGCAAACAATGCAGAAAGGAATTCAAAAATTCAAAGGAGATTGTTGACTGATCATATAAAAGAGATTTTTTATCTTTTCGACGACAAGAAACACAGGGAAGTCCAGACTAGACAGAGAACACAGGCTTATAGAGAAGATCCACATCAATCTGATTCCCATCCTTCTCTGCACAAAAAACAAACTTGTTTTCTCCTTGACATTGCTGAATAAGAAGAAGAAGAACATTCATCCCAAATCAAGAGACTTCTTCAACCTTCACTCCAGGATTCTTCAAGGAAAACAAAATCCCTATCAGTCAAGAAGTTCCTGGATCTCTTCTAGTCAAGGATGAAGATAGAAGACCTACACCCTGAAGCAAAGCTCAAGTCTTCCTGAGTTCAATATTTAAGGTGGAGCTTTGTCAATATCAAAGATCCGCTAGTCTTCTCAGTTGATTTGAGAAAGAGAAGACACCATAAATCTCTCACCACCTCACTGTGTAAAGGGTTCTTTAACTCCCTTCAAAAAATATTCCATTGGTTGCAAATCTCCTGATCAAAAGACTTGGGTTGTTTTTTGAGAACCTGATCAAAAACTCATTGTTGGCAGTCACCTGATCAAAACATTTAGTGGATTCCTACCAGGGTGGTAGAAGAGTGGATGTACCCAGGTTGGGGAACCACTATAAAGTTCTTGTGTCGTCTGGTTGCCCTCTTTCTTTTTGTTCTTGTTGTGCCTATGTTAGTTTATTTTTTCTATGGCTGTGTTAGATTTATCTTAGGTTGCTATTTTACTTACGGTAAATATTAGTGTCTATTAGTTGCTTTACTCTGAAGATTTTGTAAATAACAAAAAGTTTCAAAGATACTCTATTCACCCCCCCTCCCCCTCTAGAGTATTTCTGGTCTAACCTTCACTTTTAATTAGTATTAGAGCAGAGTTTCTTTGGTTGTACAAGCTAATCCTTGAACAAAAAGATCCAGTGTTAGATCTAATATTTTATTTTCCTTAGGATTATTTTCATAGCATGGCACAAAATAAAGATTATGCAAGCACCAGACCTCCAGTGTGCAACTTGAATAAGTTTGCCTTTTGGAAGGCAAGAATTAAACTTTATATGAATTCCATTGATGAGGACATCTACAATTATATTTTGACAGGTCTCCCTTAACCAACTTCATCTACCTCAACATCAAGCACATATGCAATTCCACCACCTGAGTGGACAGATGCTCAGAAGAAGGTCAAGATTGCTGATGCAAAGGCCATGAATATTCTGGCTGAGACTATGTCTGATGACATCTTCCAGAAGGTGGCTGAATGCACATCAGCCAAAGCCATTTAGGACTCTCTTAACAAGATGGTGGCTGGCTCTGCTGATGAGAGGAAAGACAGAAGATCAACTCTCATATCCCAGTATAAGAACTTCAAGAAGGATGACTCAGAGCCTGTTGCTTACATGTACAACAGATTAAGCTCAATAATCAATAAGATGAAGACCTTAGACAAGGACATCGCCCTTACTGAAGTGAATGATAAAATCCTCATGTGCTTCCCAAGCTCATGGGATTACAGGATCTGGCCAATCAAGGAGGCCAGGAGTTTAATTGAGATTTCCACAGAATCTCTATTGGGAAAGCTCAAGTCTTATGAGCAGCTGATAAAGTCTAGATAAGCTACAGAACAAAATACTCCTCCACCAGCAAGAAAGGAGCACAACATAGCATTCAAGGCTACTGAAGAGACTGAAGCTTCAACAGTTAATGAGGAACTAATGAGTCTCTTTGCCAAGAGATTTTACAAAATGGCAAGAAAGGACTTCAGGAGAAAATCATCCAGACAGGATGATAAGCCCAGGTATGATAAAACTCCTACTAAAGAAGTAGTATGTTTTGGGTGCAGGAAACCTGGACACTTTATCTCAGATTGTCCAAAGAATCAGAAGAAAGAAAGAAGAGGAGACAAGGACTCTAGAGGACAACAACATAACAGGCCTTCCTCCACTAAACAGAAAAGGAAGGAGAAGGGCTTTGTTGCTGATACCTGGAGTGATACTGAAGATGAATCCACATCTTCCAGTTCCAGTGAAGAGGAAGAAGAGGCAAAGGCCAGGGTAGTTTGCCTCATGGCCATCAATGCCTCTAACAGCCCATCAGATGATGGAGAAGAATCTGACAATGAAGTGGCTTCAGAATCAGAAGCTGATCAGGTATTATCCTCATTTTATAATAATTCCGATAGTTCCAAAATTGAATTTAAAACCATGAGTATTGATTTAATTAACTCTGAAAAATAATTCAAAATACTTAGGGAAAGACTCACTAATCAAGAAAATTTGATTTTTGAAAATACTAAATTAAAAGATGAACTAAACCTAGCTAATGAACAAATTATTTCTTTAAAAAAAAAGTTATGTGAGGCTGAGCAACTTGAGGAATCTCTCAATGGGAGAAGCCTTAAGCTAATGGACATCACAAGTACAGTCAATGCCAGACTGAATGGCAAACTGGGCTTGGGTGCATCATCAAGCTCACCCCCCATACTTAAGAAGAACATATTAACAACCCCTATAAAATTTGTTTCAGCTAAGGGTTAAGAGGTAATAAACAATAAACAACCCACAGAAGCATTACCAAACTCTAAAAATCCAAAGAACAGAAACCAGAAAACTCTAAGAAAAAATAAAGTTCAACAGATTTCGTCGAACGTAGGTCGACGAAATGTGCCTAGTTAGTCGAACTCCGATCGACGATCTATGAACGCAAATATTAGCAGAGATCGACGAACCTGGGGCACAGAAAATGAATATCTTCATTCTCTGAGCATTGATCGACGATCTCATCCCTTTTCGTCGAACTCCGGTCGACAAACTCACAACTTTTCGTCGAACCCAGTCAGACTTAATAAAAATCATAATTTTAACAAAAACTTAAATCAACCTAGAAAACCTTTTAATTCACTTGCTGATTGGATTATTCCACCTAGAAGATTTCACCCCTTAGGATATAAAAGTCAACCTGAATGCTCATACATTTCCAGCTTTTCTTAAGAAAAGAAACAAGTACACAAGGTGACCTTGGTCAACAACTTCTAATTTATTTCCTTGCAGGTGAAGAACTATCCTATCACTCAAAATAAGTGGTATCTGGATAGTGGGTGCTTAACTCACATGACTGGATGCAAGGACAGCCTGATCAATTTCAAGGCAAAGCTAGGTGCTAAGGTGATCTTTGGAGATTCCAGCTTTGGACAAACTGAAGGCTATGCAGAATTGTGCAGTGGAGCTGTCACTTTCAGAAAAGTGACTTATGTAAATGGTCTCAAACACAACCTAATATCCATAAGTCAATTATGTGATGCAGGTTATTGGGTTTGCTTTACTAATTCCAAATGTGTTATTTCTTCAAATAATCAAACTGAAAGATAATAGTTGTCAACCTAAATCACCTAGAGGGGGTGAATAGGTGAGTTGTGCGTCTTTTGTGGAATAAAAAAATCTTAGAACACAACACAGATCTATCTATCAAATTATCACAGACGAGACAAGATTTATAGGGTTCCCCGATCTTGGGTACATCCACTTTCCCTCACCGATCTAGCAATATACTAGACTCGGCTACTCCACTATCTCGGATTGAAAACCAATCCTACCCTCGGAACAAAATTCCTACAATCTCAATCCAATCCACTGGATCTACAACTGGAAGAGACACCTTCCTACAAACTCGGAGTGGAAAACTCTTACACTCGGAGAAAATTTCTCCTACAGAAATGAAATACAAGTATTGAAAAATACAAACAGTGATATTGTCTGGATCAGATCTGATAATAAGACAGGAACTGGAATCTTCTTCTTGGCGTGCGGCTTTATCAGAAAATTGAAGAAAGATTCTCAGCAACAGTAGATCTGAACTCCTTGCTTCCACGATCGGACAGATGATGAGTATGTGAAAAACGATCTCGATCTGGAGAGCTTCTTCAGTTTTTTTCCTCTGAAAATCGAAGCCCTTGCCGGAGAAGAACAGAGGCGGATGCAGCTTTCGTTCCGTGAGAGAGAGAGAGAGAGAGAGAGAGAGAGGAAACAGCGATTCTTTGGAAAGAGGCGGCTGCAAAACTTAGAATAATTTTCTTCTTGAAAAACTTGTTTTCTGATTAGGGTTTGTCGATTAGACAAGACCTTTTATAGGAGTACTAATAACAGTCATAATTGGTTTTAATGACGTACACGTGGACCAATCATGTCACGGAATTTGAAAATCTGTCAAATCTGGACATAGAAGAAATTTCAGAGAAAATGAGGTCATATACACGAGTAGGTGTAAAACTACTCGAGTAGGTCAAGGACTACTCGTGTAAGCAAAGAAATATTACTCGGGTATATAATTCATGACTACTTGAGTAGGTTGAAGACAACTACTCGAGTGCATATAATCAACTACTCGAGTACTAGGAAGATCTACTCGAGTATACAGAAAAGTTTCATAAGAAGGAGTTGAACTACTCGAGTACAAGTTGTACTACTCGAGTAGGCAGAATTGAACTACTCGAGTGGTTAGAAGAACTACTCGAGACAAACACTTAGAAATATTCTGCTCACTGGAAAACAGCTACTCGAGTAGTCAGATTGAACTACTCGAGAGGAAAGAAATCTTCTCGAGTATATGAAGGACTTACTCGAGTATTTCTTAACTACTCGACACAGAGAAGAGAGTTACTCGACACAGTGTCGAGAACTACTCGAGTATACAAAGTACCTACTCGAGTAAATGACTTAGAAAAGCTTGGAAACTGAATTCTGGGAAACTCGAGTAGGAAGAGTGATCTACTCGAGTAGTTAAGTAAGCTACTCGAGTATGTCAGTGAACTACTCGAGTGTTTTACTTAACTTCACGAGAGGAAGAATTTTCTTACTCGAGTGTGCAGAAGTTTAACTCGAGTATATCTCAAGCAATCTACTCGAGTAGTTAAAGACCTACTCGAGAGAAACACTTAGATAAATTTCTGTAAGAAATTTTTCATCTACTAGAGGGAATCAGCATCAGGTCTTTTCACAGTCCTATAGCTTAAATATGAAGTGTATTCCAATAGAGAGGCTACATATGAGTCAACACTTTGGAACACACAATGAGGGATTACATTGCATGGTCCTGTGTTTGGTGACTCATTATAGACTGACATTGGTCTACACTTCCCATTGGAGTCCTGCAAACACATAACTCAAACGAAGCATCAAATACAACCTAATTCATCTTAGTTCTAGGGTGACTTCATCAAATCTGGGTTAATGTGGACATAGTTCCCAACAATCTCCCCCTATTTGTTGAAGTCAGAACCCTTTACACTAAGGTGAATTATAGACATAAACAGAAGCTAAGTAGAAAAATGTGCAAGCAAGCAATAAACTATGAGAAAGGATAATAAGAGCAGAAACTTAGAATTATATAAATAAGAATGTCCAAAATTATCAACTCTACAGTTAATCATTTCACAATCTCAAAAATCCTTGAAACTCAGCCTTGATTCTGTTATCTGTCCAATTTCTCTTGTTGTCTCCTCTGGTAACAGTAGGGTTTAGGATAATACTTGGGAGGTCTAGGAGGGGCTGCAGGGTTGGTCCTCCCATATTCTCTGTCATAGATTCTTCTCTTGGTCATGGATTTTTCATAAAGTTCCCATTCATATGAGTTGTAATGAATATTCCTGCTCTCATGGAATTCTATAACTAATCTGAGAGTTTCCAGAATCAGGGATTTGGAGGTTGGAGACCAAACTTCAGCATGTTCAGTAGCTTTAGTAGGAGCAGACTTGCTAGCAGAGGGGCCTTCACCGTACTTCCTTTTCTTCTTGTAAGTTTTGATCTCTGGAGGAGCCTGAAGGAAAATTTCAGCAGGATCTTCTTCCCAGCATGGAGCATAGGTGCCTGGGAGAGAAGGTAGGTTGCAGAGGAGCAGCTGGAGCAGATGGAGCATATGCATTTTTTAGCTAGAGGATTTAAATGATGGGGAATGATTTTGGGGTCAACAGCAAGGTCTGGCAGAATCTCATTGTGCATCCAGACAGCAATGTCATAGGTATGAAATTTGACACTCTGTATATGGGCTAGCACATCATCATGAATTGTCTTCACATGAGTTTCCCATACATTTGACTTCTGAGCAGCTGATTTTTCTACTTGTTCTTTGAGTTCTTTGATTAATCCCTCCCCCTTTCTGATTTCAACAGATAACTTCTCTATAGTATCTTCTTTGAAAAGACCAACTTCTTCACAGATTTTCTCTTTGTTGGTTTCATTTCTCTTGTCTAACTCTATCTGATTTTTTGCAAGGGTGACACCTT
This sequence comes from Platanthera guangdongensis, assembly GCA_039583875.1. Taxonomy (NCBI): domain Eukaryota; kingdom Viridiplantae; phylum Streptophyta; class Magnoliopsida; order Asparagales; family Orchidaceae; genus Platanthera; species Platanthera guangdongensis. The sequence continues at coordinate 106,289,042 of CM077152.1, forward strand.
GTTCCATAACATTTCCAACACTAGTGATACTGTGGTCTAGTGCTTTCCCACCAAGTTGAAATAAGTACTTGAGCTTGTCAGTGTTATGCTGAATTTCAGCAAATCCTCTGCTCATCTAAGCTTCGAGAGCAGTTACCTTGTCAGTTACAGTCTTTAGAGAAGTATCAAAATAATTTCTCTATTCTTGAAGAAGCAGTGCAATCTGTTGCAGCAAAGCTGTGGAGGAAGAGTCTGTAGTAGCAGCAGTGGAAGGAGCAGTAGATATAGGATGAGCAGAAGGGAGAGGAGGAGCTACCCAGGGAGCTATTTCTCCAATAATCACAGAGCTTTCAGCCCTTGTAGTATGAATTATAGCATCCCTATCTTCTGTATCATAAGGGAGAGAGAAATCTAGGTTTTTGAGAGGGGTCTCAGCTGGCTCAGGAGAGGATTCAGCTGAAAGAAGAATTGTATCTTGCTGGTCTTTGAGGGCAGCAGGAGATTGTGATGGAGTCCTGGCTGGAGAAGGGTCAGGATATTGTGCTGGAGTTGAGTCCTTATGACATTCAGAGGATGGAGCTGGAGGAGATAGAGGAGGAGGAGGAATAGACATCACTTCTTCAGAGAGTTCAGCAATCATTGCATATATTGCAGCAGCTGTGGAGAGAAGAGATTCTTGAGGTATCTGATCTGAAGGTGTTACTGGAGTTTGAGGTGTATGAGGTAGGGAAGAAATTGCTGGCCGAGGAGAGGGCTTCCTGACTTCAGAACTTTGCCATGTCGCTTGACCTTCAGATTTGAGAAGAATTCGGCTACCTCCGGGAAGAGAATCGGCAGGGTTCTTGGAGAGCGAAGGAAAGTCGGCGGTATCTAGAAGAACCAGTAAGTTGTGGAAATCATCTGAAAGCTCGGCAGTCCCGTCGGTAACAAGCTCCGAACCTACACCAATCTTGGAGATGACGGCCATGATCCAGAAAATGAGAAAAGCTCTGTCGGGGGGAAGAGGAACAGTCGTGGCTCTACAGTTTCTCGAATGAAGACGAAGCGACGGACGGGTAGTCGAGTGATTGTAATTGATGTCGTGTAGAGTGATTTTGGAATTTCGAACTTATAAAACCCTAGGTTTATTTCTAATCATCGAGAAGGAAATAACGTAAAAGGAAATGAGGCACAGGAAAATTTGAAAGCCAAGAGGCATATTCACGAGAGGTAAAGGAAGTACTCGAGTATATAGGGAGGTACTCGAGTAGGTCTATAGGAGTTACTCGAGTAGGTCTATAGAAGGTACTCGAGTAGGTCTATAGAAGGTACTCGAGTAGGTCTGGAGAGGGTACTCGAGTAGGAGAATCTGCAATGACTCGAGTAGAAGAATTGACTCACTCGAGTAGATGAAGTGTACTACACGAGAACATTAATTGCCTTACTCGAGTAAGTTAAAGGACTACTCGAGTAGGTCCTTTAAGTACTCGAGTAGGTACTTAGAGTACTCGAGTAGGTCAGGTCTACCTTGAGTCAGAGAAAGAAGAACACTTTGAAAAACCAGATTTTGACTAACCTTTTAATTTCCTTTGCTTTCATGAAATCCAAACGTCTCTAATCTTCCTTGTTGAGCATCCCAAGTTCAGTTTTGAAGAATGAGAACTTGGTCTCGTCCAGCGGCTTCGTGAAAATATCTGCGACTTGCCTGTCTGTGGAGACATATTGGAGATCTATGTCCCCATGCTCTACATGCTCCCGGATGAAATGATACCTTAGCTCGATATGCTTTGTCCGACTGTGTGAGACTGGATTGTTGGTTATTGTAATTGCGCTAGAAGAGTCGCAAAAACAATGGGATATTCTTGAACTGCATGTTGTAATCCTCAAATTGATTCCTTATCCAAAGTAACTGTGTGTAGCAACTGCCTGCAGAGATGTACTCTGACTCGGCCATTGAGATTGCGATACAGTTTTGCTTCTTACTACTCCAGGAGATTAGCCTTCTTCCAAAGAATTGGCACGTCTCGGAGGTGCTTTTCCTATCATCTTTGCTTCCTGCAAAATCTGCATCTGAAAAACCAATTAGTTCGCTGTCATTACTTCTTGGGTACCATAAGCCAAGATTTGGTGTGCCTTTAAGGTATCTCAAAATCCGCTTTGCAGCAGCGTAGTGAGATTCCTTATAGTTCACCTGAAATCTAGCACAGACACATGTTGAAAACATTATGTCGGGTCTACTGGCAGTAAGGTAGAGCAAGATACAATTATGTTTCTGTACTTGGTTTCATCAAAAGGTTTCCATTTTTCATCCTTGTCCAGAGACATAGTTGAGCCCATTGGAGTCCTCATAGAGGTTGCGGTCTCAATTCTGAATTTCTTAATTAGCTCTTTGGTGAACTTGGTCTGCGAGATGAAAATTCCATCTTCAGATTGTTTCACCTGAAGCCCTAAAAAATACTTCAGCTCGCCCACACTGCTCATTTCGAACTTCCCTTGCATAAGTTTTGAGAACTTTTTGCAGAGGTTGTCGTCTGTAGAGCAAAAAATAATGTCGTCGACATAGATTTGCACTAGCAAAATCTTGCCTTTAATTTCCCTAAGAAATAATGTCTTGTCTATCTTTCCCCTTGTGAACTTGTTCTCAAGTAGAAAGCTAGACAGCATTTCATACCAAGCTCGAGGAGCTTGTTTCAGACCATATAGGGCCTTGTTCAGGAAATAGACATAATCAGCAAAGTTAGGATCATGAAAACTGGAGGTTGTTCCACATACACTTCCTCCTTTATGTTACCATTTAGGAAGGCAAACTTCACATCCATCTGATAGACGGTGAAGCCTTTGAATGCAGCATATGCTAGGAACAACCTTATTTCCACCAGCCTCGCCACTGGAGATTATGTCTGGTCGAAGTCGATTCCTTCTTCTTGACGATAGCCTTTAGCGACAAGTCTGGCCTTGTTCTTTATGATCGTCCCGTCTTCGTCCATCTTGTTCCTGTAGACCCATTTTGTTCCAATGATGTTCTTTCCTTTGGGTCTTGGAACAAGCTTCCATATATTGCAGCGCTTGAACTGATTTAGCTCTTCTTCCATTGCCATTATCCACGATGCGTCTGAGTTTGCTTCCTCAAACTTTTTCGGCTCAACCTGTGAGAGAAAACTCAAATATAATTCTCATTAGTTGTACATCTTCGAGTTCTGACACCGTCCCGGGATCTCCTATGATCTGGTCCATGGGGTTGATCCTTCAGATTCAGAGCACTAAACGTTCTTTGCATCC